>OZ035997.1:23938833-24458833 GCA_964035015.1 Corallium rubrum
TCGTCAACAGATGGTTTACTATAAGCAGCAAAAGATTCATAAGAAACACTTTTTGTTTAAGGTTCCCTAACTCATCGAGGGCGGTACTTTCTCCACTCCATAAGTAAAATCGTCTGCTTTAAATAGATTAAAATCCTCTTCAAAAGGTTGATAACATCTATCAAGTTCGAGTAACCTTTGTCGAAAAAAACAGAACAAATCTTACGTCATTAATTGCAAAATTAATGAAACGTTACAGTGACGTTTAACTTCATAATTGTATTTTAAATACAATGTTTAGCTGGTTACGAATCTTTTCTATCCTTGCGCTAAAAAATGACACAGCTACATACAGTAGCAAATTTGGCACTGCACCGATACATTTTCAATACATTTTCCCTAAATCTCTTGAATTATGAACCTACAGGATTTTGCACACAAAAAAGCAAGTGTAAACAGGTTTAAAAACTGCCAAGTAATCGTAACTTGCGTTTCAACATTTCTAGAAAAGGTCGTCGGTACACAAGGTACATGTATGTATATTGTACATACATGTATTACCCTAACATGATGTGATCGCGTTGGCAGCAATGGAACACAGACAGTATTTAAAGCAGAAACTAATGTTATATAGTAACGATGTCACCATACATAATATACACTTCCTGTACTTTTTATTGAACAACTGCCTCATGTCTTCCTGTGTGTATGGTTTCTCATCAGCATCAACATCTATAGGTGACATAAATAACAATTAAGAACAAAGAAACTAATAAAGTATTGTTCCTTGAGCATTCGAGGATTAGCTTATATTTTCTCCTGAATTTAGCATTATACATACAGATGTACAAAAACATGTAGTATGCGAACAAAAACAAATCACCCATTTTTTGTGTGTACAGTAATGAAAATTTATTTCTTTTTTTACTTCTTCAGGTCCGAGGGCTGCCCGCATTGCTGAATAAAATCGCCTGTTGTTAGCCACAGTAAAATTTTTAGCCAGGGTAATTACTAAAATGAACAACAGATAAATTAATGCATTGTTTCGGGCCTGGAGGAGTTAATGGACTTAATTTATGAAATATTGAGGGGTCGCAAAAATGTTGATAACATTGTACAGTATAAAGACACAAATAACGCTCTACAACCAAAAGGTTTTAATGAGCTCTTTTCAATAATCACCACTAAAGACTGTTGTGCTGATAGCTGAAAGCTTGTGTAATTTTTAAGCTGCCATTTACCTCTGACAGGAGTTGAACCTGTTATTATCGACTTCAGGATGTCGAAGTCTTACCATTAGACTATACAGAGGTTGAATCAAGCAACAGTAATTGAATAACACGATAAACGACTAGTACTGCGTAGGTAGTGCTTAGTAAATTCAACAGATTTAAAAGGTGGTGAAGTACAGATAATCAGTAAACGAAAACAGCGATGTTTTGAACGGAAGCCTTGAGAGTAAATTAAACGATTCCACTAGAAACGACGGAATTTCGTTGATAAAATTATAGTTTACCAACCTTTCAATTAATTATATAACACGTAAAGTTGTAATACTTGTGGTGAAGCAGCAATAACCTGCACAATGCAAACATGAAGGTTTCCGTTGTCATTGCAGATAAAACATTCTGGGAAGTCCTGACAACATACCGGTATGCTACTGCATGTACAGTATACAGTGTACAAATACCGATATATACGACTTTTCTTGCGATAGGTCTGGAATACAAGATTCTGCAATTTGTTTGGTACCTGAGAGTTCTGCAATTTCCCTCTCCAAACCGATTCGTGTGGAAATTTTGTAAACAATATGGCTTCTCAGCTCCTTGTGCTCACTTGGTCCTTACTGAAAACCTCCCTGATGGTCAATACTTATACAGTATTATAATTATAAGTGCAGTATGTAATGGAAGAGAATATTTAATAAAATGTGTATGCATTATACACAAAGGTTTGAAGTAAAAAAACCCATATACGTGTATGTACTGTACAGTAAACTTACCAAAAAAGCTCTGGAATTTACATACAATGCTAGAGTCGCCATGAATAAAACTTTTAACCTTGGGTTGATCCCAGGACAAAAATATCTTTTCCATTAAGAAGTAGACATGATGAATCACATCCAAGACTTTCAAGATAATTTAACTGCAAGAAAAAAGGAAACAGTTTGTAGAACAGTTTGCTGAAGTTGTGTACCGTCTAGGTATACTAATAGCTTAGCTGAGCAATTTGAATGCATGCAATATGCCACTAAATATTTAGACACTAAAGGAATGTACCTGTTGTAAGTTTCAGATGGAAGGTTTAATCTGTACGAACAAGTAAAATTGTAAAAAGACTAGACTTTCTTTTTAAACTTTTAATTTATATATTCATGAGTTATAGATGGACATATATGTTAACCAGTGAGAAGAAATCAAAGACAGAAATCTCAAAGGGCTCAAAGTTATATACTGTAGTTTACAGCATAAAGTTTCACTTTGTATTATCTCCATAATTAAAACTGTAACCTTAAATTCAAATGTTCATTATACTTATGCAGCTATGTCTGTGTGTATATATACAACTATTATATATTAACATAACTTACAGCCCAAACAATTATTTTAAATAAAGCCATAAACTAAAGACATTTTGTTTTAACTTCCACATACATTTACAAATGTATGGTTTATGTTATACTGTCTGGGCTTTGATATTTTTAACAAAATTACGTTACTATTCAAAAATAATTGACATTTGCAACAATTTAATGACATGCATACTGTACTATATTATTTGGTGTATTTTACCACAATATTTTAATTTATAGCACTTTTTTAGATTACTTGTACACACCTCCTTTGCAATTAGCTTGATGTGTTGATCAATCAGCTTCTCCTTTGTTGCAGCATCTAATTGGTATGACACACTTTTTTTGACAGTAGCTTTCTGCATCCATTCTTGCTGTTCAGCTTTTGGCAAACTGTTCCACTTTGCAGAAGCTTGCTTGTTCTTTTCACCCAAATTAGTTATCCTTTTTAATTCATCTATGTAAATTATATTATAATATAAATGTAATGCCACACAATTTTACTCACTCAAGTGATGAGCCCTGTTATGCCTTTGCACTTTAGCGAATTAAAGTTTGTTGATAAAATTCACTATGTGTTTGCAGATGTTGCACATCTCATATTGTCTTGAAATGGTAAAAAAATTATACATTTAACTTCTAGTATACCTGACTGAAAGAAGTTGGAACAAAACAAATTATATGCACTTGACCCACGAATCCCTGATGGCGGCTTAGGAATTTTAGGGGGGGCAGCTGTAGGGGGGTCAGATAGTACTTCATCTATTTGCCTCTTTTTTATACTTTGGTTTTTGTTACCAATCCACTTCTAAAATGAAAAATATAAGTAATATCATTTAATAATACCATATTATATGATAAAAATTCACTTATTGTATGTTGCCAATTGGAAGGAAAATTAAGTTCTTCATATCATTACACAACAACAAGTACATGTACATCAGGTGGACAGGGAAAAAGCTTAGAAAAAGAAAAACAATTAACTGAATGTGTTTACTGCTGCATTAAACTGTCATTATATTTTACAGTAATAGCCATAGAAACTGGCAATGATAACTGGTTTGCCAAACTCCCCTCCCCCAGGAACACAAAACAGTTAAATATGCATAATTTATCAAGGACAATAAATGTCATAACGAAATTCTTTATTTATTCAATATCAAATACAACATTTTATGTATCAACATTTACAATGTATATGAAATAGTTGTTTGGATATACAGTACCCGTTCAGTAATTATGTTAATTATATGTGTGTGGGTATTGTGATGAATTGGTCTTGCACTATTTCCTTTTGTGTCCACAATACACTGCTCAAAGAAATGTATTACTCAGTAGTGCTGTGCAATTATTGGGAAACATCTGGTCAAACGTACTGATTTTGAAAAAGTTCAACTTTGTTTACACAGCTCTGTAGATTTGACATTTGAGACAAATCACAAATTATTTGCAGCTGTTCAAAAGTATATAATACAAGTATATAAAACCAACTGCTACACGCCTACAGTATTAACACTGATATAAAAACACGCAAGTTGCTACACACATGCAACCAAGTTGTAACAAGGCTGTTGTCAAGCTGATATCAGAATGCATTCACACTGCTTGTTCCAAGTTGTTTTTTGACAAGCTTGCAACAAGTTGTTAACAACATTGGAAGAAGTTGTTAACAATTTGTACCTGTTAACAACTTTTACCAAGGTTGATTAGATCATGCAAGTAACAAGTTGTTCCAATAAGTCTGAAATGTGTTCGCAGTAACAAGGTTGCTACAAAAAGGTTGATAGAACAAGCTGGTAGCAACTTGTTACAAACAGACATGTATCAGATGTGTTGGAACAACTTGTTACAGGGTTGATAGCTCATCAGTCTTGCTACAAGTTGATAACAACTTGCTCCAGACTTGTCAACAACTTGGAACAAGCAGTGCAAACACATCTTGTTAACCACTTGCTCCAGACTTGTCAACAACTTGGAACAAAGCAGTGCAAACACATATCTTGTTAACAAGCTGCGTGATTTTCATGTGTGTAGGTTAGGTTGCTTCTGACCAATAGTTAAGTCCAGTTGGACATGGTTAGTACTTGGATGGGTACCTGTCTGGTAACAACCCAGTTATAGTCGAGTTTAAGCCATGTGAGTTGAGTTCAGTTGGTCTCTCCTGTGCTTCAGGGTTTTTTCCACCATATTCCTCGGTTTTCCTCCCTACTGCATACATTCACACACATACGTACAAGGGGTTTGATATTAATTAGGGCAACAGTACTAGTTCTGTTTCTCGTCCCTTAGTCGGGCATTTAAACATGAGCATCTGGTTCGGCCAAATTGGGCAACCCCTTCCATATGTTTCCGATTTTAAATAAATACCTTTACATTTACCTTTTAGGAAAATGGCAAGTACACACGTAAAAACGCACAAGCTGTTACAGAACTGCAAGCAAGTTCCAACAGGCTGTCACAGTCTGTGTTCGCACTGGCTGTCCCAGTCTGTTAACATGTCTGTAGCAGGTTGTTGACAACTTGTAACAAGGGTTACAAGGCTGATGACTCCAACAGACTGATGACAAGTTGTTCCAACAACCCGTTACCGCTCTGCACTTAACAAGTTGTTAACAGGTTGATGCTTACAAGGTCGTAGCAGCTTCTTGAATGAACAGCATTGCAGCCTTGCTACAAGCCTGTTGCAACACATCCTGTTGACAAGCTGAGATTTTTACGTGTGTACAGGTAAGCCAGATTTTATAGACAGCGCAACATTCAACAATCAATATATAACCTGCAGCTTTATTTTAAGCTTTAGCACATGAACATTGTAGAATATTATTTAGCCAAGGTTTTTTTCCTCCGAAAATAAACATCTTGCAAACGCAAGGTCGGAGTTTCTTACTGTAAAATTACCTTTGCAGCGAATTTCAGAGCTCAAAGCATTTTTAAAATAACAGCTTTTAAGTAGAGGAAAATTGGAAATTTACAAGCATTGTCCTAACAAATCTGAAACTTGAACATGTATTTAAATTAAGCAAGAACCAAGGAGAAATGACAACTAGAATACAGTCGAATACCCGAATCTATAGCACAGTACCTTCACTTTTTCTACGGGTAGCGCTGCTTCTTCGGCAGCCTTTTCAATATACTGGCAACAGGCTGTTGACTTCATGCCTTCTTCATAGTGTCTTTCAAGAATGTCCACTTGTTGCCGAGAAAGTTTTGCATAATTTCTCGGTCGGCTGCTCATAGTTACGCTCTTATTATAATAATGCAAATGTACAGTATGCTTTAAAACTCCAAGTACAGAGAATAATGGCGATTCAGCCGAAGCAGTCGGAAAGGAACATATCTTGCAAACGATTCCCCATATATCCATTGATATCTATCAAATCCCCTGTCCAGGTAGCTCAGATAGTAACCTAACTTGGCTATGTCCCACATTCTAAAATTTAGAACTATAACTATGTACCCATTTAGAATAGGCGAAACGGGTGACTAGATGTACATATGGGTTCAAAGGGATGACTCAGACCCAGTGAACTCTATATATACGCGGTCATCTTGCATGTCAGCCTTAGTCTTTTTCCTCGCGGCCGAACCACAGGCGGCCCAAACGTACACCCTCTTGAGCGCGAGCAGTGTTGTGTTCCTTTTGTGTTTACTTTCTGTGCTTACAAGAGAAATCCTCTGGGACCTGCACGTATAGAAATTCGAAATAAATTTAAGGATTTTCAGAGAATATTCAAATTTAGACATAGAAAAATTTCAGACGGCCCTCAAGTGAAGCTCCGTAAAATCCACAAAAAACACTCCATCTCGCTAAAATTGTCATCAGTACATACTTGGCTTTCAGTTCATTGCTCTTTCGACCCAAACGTTCATCTTCGCGCGCAGCTCGAGAAACGTTCCTACAAATTGAGGTGACACCGGCCGTTCGTATATACGCATACGGTGAGAGCTTTTGTGAAGCCAAAGCTGGTTTGTATACAAACGTTACGTTTCAGTCGAGCTGCACAGAAGGTGAAAGAGAAATGAACCAAAAGTCGAGTTCTTTACGAATATACTACGTGTACGGCAATTTTCGCGAGATCGAGCGGTTTTTGTGTATTTTACGGAGCTTTAAATGAGCGTCGTCAAAAATATTCGTTATTGAAAGTTTGCCAGCCTTTCCTTATTTTTATAGTATAAAGAGGTTATATAACCAGAGGTTATATTTAACCAATTTGGGGAGCACGGGGGGCGTGTGCTGTTAGGGCGCTGCCTCTCAATAGCTAAGCCCGGTCGGACGTGTTAGTACTTGAATCCGTACTCCGCCAGCTTGGGACTAGAGTTTAGTTGGTCTCTCCTGTGTTCCGAGGGTTTTTCGCCGGGTTCTCCGGTTTTCCTCCCTTCGTAAAATCAACACCTAGGTCTTAGTTGTCTACACATAGGAGTTTGGTGTCAATTTTGACGAAAGTTCTGTTCCTCTCCTGCCACACGTTAAGTGGCAAATTTAATAAATTCAAATTCAAACCAGAAGTAAACATGCATCTCGTCGAAATATAGTTGAAACTCGAGCCGGAAGTCAGAAAGACACAAGCATCAACAAATGGATATTAAGCAGAAGCAAGTTAAAAACCTTTATGTCGAAATTCTATGTTCCATTTGAATTTGTGCCAACAGTCAACATAGTACACAATTTCTCCGTAAATTAAAGTAACTGACATCCAAGGTGACCGCGTAGGGGCCTAGAACTGACGTCCAAAAATTCCCAATTGCCGCCATTGTTTGCCTCACTTTTTAGTCCTGGAATTGAATGGAGTCATCCTTCCAGGTATACATATATATATATATATATATATATATATAGTTCACTGCTCAGACACCGTTTACACGATGCCGATATAATTTGAAAACGGAACAAAACTGATCATGCCGGTGTGTAAATACAGGCCAAAAAGTCTCGCGTTTACACAGTGACTATTCTCTTCCAGTGAGAATTGAGAAGACTTTGTGAATACTGCTGACCCAAATACTGCGGTCGTATATATCGTGATTACCGTCATCAAACTGTTACGCACGGGCGTTTACACGATACCGGTTAGTGTTCCCTTTTCATTTCATGCCGTCAAGGAACCGTCCTCATTATGTGCCGTTTTCATGTCATTTTTGTGCCGGTATCGTGTAAACGCAATGCCTAAATGGCATGATTTTGTTCCGTTTTCAAATTGTGCCGGCATCGTGAAAATGGGGTCTCAAAAGGACACGTCCAATCCTTTTCCGGCTTTTCCAAAATATGTTCTCAAATTCGTTCTTTTTCCAATTGAAATTTGTCGTCAAGCTTCAACGAGTCTTAAGATTTTAGCAATCTTTTTGATACCTTAACCACAAACAATATAAAACCTAACCCTAATCAGAAATCTTGTTCACCTGCCTAACTTTTCGAAAAAATAAATTGACGAGTTATTTTGGAGAAGCCGCGAAAGAACTGGGCGAGTCCCTTTCAGTCATCTCTGAGGACCTCTGTAAAATTGTGGGCTCAGTAATTGGTCGGAAGCAACCTTCGAAACATACCAATGGTTCTGTCCGCTGTCCGGTCAAAGATTTCATAGAAGAAGAAAAAACTGTTTCAAGATTTCTTTCAAAATTACTGTCTTCAAAATTCAGAAACGACACAGTAAGACGGACAGCTGGCTAACTAGTGGGCAGGAGGGGGGGGGGGATCTACAGTTCCACACAATAAAAAAAGAACATATTATATAGATCCAAAGGTTCACTCACATCCTAATAAGTCGAAGAGGTGTTGAGTATTGCATCATCGAGCTAAAGTAGGTTAATTTGATGTCTCATGACTTTCTGAATTCGTCTTTAGAACTTAAAACACTAGAGCTTCATGGACAAAGATTGTTGACTGTATAGCGACCGCTTTATCAGTTTCTCTGTGTTATCGTGTATTGGATCGATGTTCAGGACACAGTTTGTCACTTGACATTTTAATATGGCCACCTTGAATTTTCAACTGTTTAAACTTCATTATATACAGATGTGACTGTTTTACTTGAAAATATCCGGTGACATATTTTCCATATCCTCACTAGTAAAAATTTGAGGCCCGATTAAAATATGGACATTTCGGAAACGAGTTCCAAAAAAATGCCATTTCTTCCAAGTAATTAAGAACTCCTATAAATAATAATCATCTTTCAAAGCCGTAATATAACAAAATAAACATGCATCTAGTGATTAATTTAAATAAAAAGAGTTTTTAATATAAAAAAGTATAAACTTAACTTGGTGTGGGACAAGGTTGACATAACTGAGAAATTCATATTAGTGATTCTAAAAATTGAGAACTGGTCAGAAACGCGTTATTTTAGAAAAACAACAAAAATTTTCTGACATAAATCAAAAAACATCTTCATAACATATGTATGTACATTGTATGACTGACTAAATGTGTATGCATGTGTTAATTTAAATAAGTATATTTAAACGACTGACAAATGTCATTCGTGCGCATTGCATGCAGCTGGGAGAAGCTTTAAAGCTATAATTGCATGCGAACGCAGTTTATATGCTTCATTCAGCGACATCATTTGCAACTGTAGAAGAATGATCATGAATCGATCAATGCCAAGTAATTCGTCCAACGGCCAACATCCTGGTACGGAACGAGCGGTCCAAAAATCGTGATGTTTCCCGCGAGTAGATAACCCCCCCCCCCCCCCCCCCATATACCGACGGAAGTAGTTAATATTCAGCGTGACTCACGCATGACTCACGCACCATAACTCACGCACGACTCACGCATGACTCACGCCTATGACATGATTGGGCAAGATTGGAATAATTATAGTATACATGACAGGGGCGGATCTAGGAATTTTCCCCACTTAGTCAAAGTATCTAGGGGGGTCCGGGGGCATGCCCCCCCGGAAAATTTTTGAAATTTGGATCTCTGAAATGGCATTTCCCGCATTCTGGCAACACTTTTAATCAAAATTTCTGAAGTTTTAAAACATATTTTTTAGCACATAATTTTATATTTTTTTTGAAAAAGTGTCAAAATTGGATTTGGATTAGTGAATTATTGTAATAGTTCTTGTAATAGTAAGTGCGTAATTATTTTTTTCTAAAAAGAAGGCAATACAACAAACAGTAGAGATATGTGATTATATTTAATTACTAACTTAAAAAATATATGGCATGCCTTGAAGACACAAAAAACATATTCTTGCAGTCAGTGAATTCAACATGGACAGCCTGACCAACACACAAGTAAAGGTCTAGCCGAATTTAATGCTCTGCATAACCCAGAGCAAGGGTAATGGGACATTTCAAAGACAGCTCTAGGAGCTCAACCATCTACATCATCCCAGTCATCCTAATTAAGTCACAACTAATTCAAGCTACTACCCACCATTACAAATCTATGTTACTATGAGCTGTCTGGTTTTCAGGTGCCAGATACTCACCTTTTACACATCTACCCAAGCAGACAATGTCTTGTTAAGGAATGCCTTTATTTATGACCATAATGCGACATGGACATAAAGGAGTTCAACTCTCAACATTATCCCAGTCATCCTAACCCTTGAGCCCCCATCTAATCTAAGTCATTACTTGTTTATATGATTTCAATTCTGTAAACTATGAAAGTGTATAAACATTGAATACTAGAATTAAGCAGACATTGTATTTAAGCCAGATAATAAAATGTAAATAATAATTGTAATACAGCACATGTAGTTATTGGTTCATGTAGCTACTGTACACATGTAAATTCATATTAAAAGAAGAAACCAATCATCGTTTACTAATTAAGTTTAGTATTCATACAGTACATGACATGTTGTGTGTATATATATATATATATATATATATATATATATATATATATATATATATATATATATTATATACTGTAATAATTAATATTAAAGGACAGAAATTAGCAATGTATGAGAAGAGTGCTTTAACTGCCAGGTTGGCTGGCTAGGTTACAGTCTCACTCTCATAAAGATAAAATTAATCATATTACTGATATTAATATTAAAACCATGAAATCTTCAAGATCAAATTTCCAGCATACACTAGTCCGTCCGATACACGTTTCATTGCAAAGCATCAATTCATTAACATGTTATAGATCAAATACAAGCAAACGCGAAGTCTAGCCCAAGAGTAAATCTATAAATTATCATAAAGACTATAATGATATTCAAATCATACAGTATAGTAGGGTTTCTTATCTCAGACGACCTCAGAGCGCATCACTGATTCACTGTATAAAACTCTCGCAATTGATATTTCGATATATATCTTTTTCAATCCTCTGTAAAAGGTCATCTTCAGTGCATAAAGCACTTGACGAAAGTTTCGCGAATATTTCATCATAAAGGTCTTGTAGGTATCCTTGCTATTGAGTGTTGGGAATATATGACTGAGAATATGCGCATGGCTTCGTAGAACCACAGAAGCGATCGCTAACCATACTGATTATTCAGAAAGGCGCGTATCCTGCAAAATGACGTTTCAGCCTCTACACCAATCGTAAGTCGTAATTAGAGCAAAATTAGCCAATCAGGAACGTTGAAAACCCAACCAACTTCGTCAAAATTTGACGAAGTTCACCTTCGTCAAATTCATCAAACCGAGAGCCTGCATCGCATTTGCGGCCTGGAAATGACTGTGAACCCGATCCTTGATTCTCCCATTATGTCCCGTGCATCCCACTGCTTCCCCTCGAAATCAGTCGTAGCTACAGAATGAGGCCTCGCGCGTAAGAAAAAGGAGAAACGCCAACGGGGAAATTTTTCTGGCCTGAACCGAAGCCTCTGTAGATAGGCATTTTAAGAATAGAACATACTCTTTCCTACTAGATCATTATTTTTTATTTGCAGGATTTTATTTGTAAATTTTTGACAACGTGCAACAAACGAAAATTATATATTCACGTCAAATTTTCACTTCGTCGGGCGACTTAGTTGACGTAGTCTAAATCCGCCCCTGCATGAAGCTATATAAGCTCGGACATTACGATGTCAGCATCACACCTGGTCTGGTCAGCTAAGTTTGTTGGAAGGAATCTACACTTGTTCGAGACTTTAGAGAGAGATTTTGTTGAAAGCATTAGAAACCGTCGCACAATGGAATGTTTACACGGTGAACCTGCATCTTCGACAATTACAGAGAAGGGTACGTTTTGGTTCTGTGGACAGAAACCTAGTTGCGAGTTCTTTTGCCCAGAAGAAGATTGCTATATGTTTGGAAAAGCCGTAGCCTCCTTCCATGAAAGTGGATGTATACATCCAAGGTGCTATGGCCATGGACGACTAGCACAGATGCGAATGGTTAAAGATAAAATGAAGCAGAGTTGTGGAAGACCATACTTTGTTTGCTCCGAACGTGGAAATCCCTGTTCGTTTTGGCAATGGGCTGATGTCTTCGAGGGTATCAAACCAATGTGTCGACATGGTCTGATTTGTCGTAGTAGCAAAGTCAAGAAAGAAGGTGATAACCAAGGTCGTCTGTTTTACTCGTGTCCCAACGAGAGAAAAAACTGCTGTGACTTTTTCGAATGGAAACCGGAAGAAGATCCCCCTGAACCATTCTCCACTGTTCTGTTTAGTATGCCACCATCTTACAGATATACAGCGGTTTATTACTTTGAAAGCGTTGCTACGCTTTCTGTTACTAAGTGTGATATTTGCATATTTATCCTCAGTGTTGCGAATTGAACGGGTTTGTTGTTTTTTATTTTGTTTTGTTGATTATTAAGGCTATATTATTGTAAGAGTTAAACATATCGGACACGTCATAGGTCATAGCTGTGACCTTATTAGGAGAGCCGCGGTGACCAATCAGAACGTTTAGTGAGATCATGTGATTTTGGACAGATTGAGTGTTGAGAGTGTGGCCCAGACAATGTGACGAGGAGAGAATAAACTTTACTTTCGTTTTTATCGTGGTTTTATACTTTACTTTTTTTTTTTGGTGTTTGGGGAAAGCGAGGCCCGGATTCCCGACACTAACAGTGGCGACCCCGGCAGGATCTCAAACGGGTTTTGATTCGGAGTAGCGAAACATTTCAAAAGCGAAGCGGATTCCAGACAGACGGCGACTGTGTAAACAAACACGTTTTAACCTTTACAAGTGAGTGCGATTGGATTTTACCACGATTGGATTTTACTACGATTGGATTTTTAATACCACAGTTGGGATGGTGAGTGATTACAGTTATTGAACGTTGGTCATTCTGAAACATTTTGGAGATTTACATGTAACAGTATTTGTGGGCTAGTTGGTAATCAGTGTTTACATTGCTTTTATTTGCATAAATACGAACATAATAATGAGTATTAATACGGAGAAATATACTAAGGTGTTAAAGCTTGCGGAAGCCAGCCTTGAAGAGATATCAGCCATTGTGGAGAACGGAGAGCAAGATCAAGAGATCGAATCATGTTACGAACAGGTCTGTGGGTTGATAAAGAAGCTTGAACTTTCTGTGGACAAGACAAAGGATGAGATGTTAGACGCAGACGTGTCACTGGAGCAGATAATGGAGTGGGCTAACTCCCAGAAAATTAACCTAAGAAGATTTCGTGATATGCGGTCAAAATTGAAACAGTTGTTGGTAGAGATACAAATCAAAGAAGATGAGAAGGCATTGACGAAGGAAGTGGAGAAACAACGCGCCATAAATGAGGAGACTGTACGAGCTCGAGTAAACGAACAGAAAGAGATTGAAGCAGTGGCAATTCGACAGATCGAGAGAGAAGAGGACTGGCTTAGACGCAAGTTGCAAATAGAGAAAGAAGCAAGGGAACAAACAAAGGAAAGCCATTCGCCAGCAACTACTACACAGGCCTTGAAACTCCAAAAGTATACCATTACTCCATTCACAGGTGACTTCAAAGACTGGATGCGTTTCTGGAACCAGTTTTCTGTTGAAGTAGATGGCTCTAGCATATCTGAAATCAGCAAATTTAACTACCTACTTGAACTAACCAAAGGAAAACCTAGAGAGGACATCTTGGGCTTACCACACACCAATGAAGGCTACACAGAAGCAAAGCGTATTTTACTGTCAACGTACGGTAAAGACATCAAGGTTCACAAAGCATTAATCAAGGAGATTGAGAGTCTACATGCGATTACAAGTATCCACAAAACAGCAAGTATTCATGAGTTCTACAATAAGCTTTCTCGGGTGGTGAGAACACTTTCTACAATGAAAAAGTTGGATTCGGCACAAAGCACCGTGTACACGCTCATGGATAAACTTGGGCCAGTCAGAGAAATACTAGCACAATCAGATGACAAATGGGAGGAGTGGAAACTGGAGGAACTCACAGAAAACCTACGAAAATATGTTGAAAGGAACCCACTGCACACAGGGGAAGAGGAGAAGCGCAACAACAACCTTCGAGATCGAAGTCGAGAAAAACTACTTATGGGCAATGGGCAACAAAACAGGAAAATCAATATGGGATGTGTCTATTGTGGCAATGAGAACCACAAAAGTTCAAACTGTGTGAAATACTTGAGTGTGGCAAGTCGTCGAGAGATTTTGAAAAGAAACAGACTTTGCTATAACTGTACAGGAAAGGGACATACTGCATCAAGCTGTAGGTCAAGGAACTGTACCAAATGTGGGCAGAAACACCACACCTCATTGTGCGAGGAACGCAAGTCTACCATGGGAGCAGATCAGTCAAAATCTACTACAGAGAACCTGAGTAAATCGTCCACAGAGAAGGTGGGACTGAGTGCATCAAGCAGTTCTACAACAACACTTCATCCAACTGTCAAGGCAAAGGTGAATGGTCATGAAGTTCGAATCATGATTGACACAGGAGCAAGCACTTCATATGTTTGCTCGGATCTAGTCACGAAGCTGTCACTCAGGCCAGTGCGTCGAGAGGAAAAGTGTATTGAGCAGATGTATGGGACTGTAACAAAGCGTGTGGACATTTACCGACTCCACATCCAATCAACGGTGGTGGACAACTTTGGTCTGGATGTTGACTGCATCAATGCAGAGAAAGGAGTTCTTACTTACTTACCCAATCCTAAAGTCAAAGTTCTGAAAGAGCAGTCCAGACGACTTAAGCAGCTACAATTTTGTGAGGAAGAAACAACCGACAAGTACCTACCTGTACACGTTATTCTTGGAGCTGCTGATTACCAGAGAATACGGTCAACAGAACAGCCTATCCTTGGTGAAAATCCAGATAAAGATCCAGGGGCAGAGTTCACGATGCTGGGATGGGTATTGTATGGTAAAAGTGTTTCCAATAATTCACCTGAGGAAAAGGGGTTCTTCTTAAATTCCAGCCAGAGTGAGTTCGAGAGATTGTGTTCAGTCGATGTGTTAGGCCTGGTAGAACCACCAGAAAACGAATCCAAGTTTCACGAAGATTTTAGTGAACACTTGCACCAAACAGAAGGAGGATTTTATGAAACACAGCTTCCGTGGAAACCAGATCATCCAAAACTACCAGTGAACAGAGAGCTAACGGCAGCACGATTGAGGAGCACAACAAGACGACTGGAGAAGGTTGGTAAGTTAGCTGAGTACCACATGGTCATGGAAGAACAGCTTCAAGAGAGGATTCTTGAACCAGTACCTTTAAAGCCAACGGGGGAGGTGGTACACTACATTCCACACCAGCCAGTAATTCGAGAAGAAGCTGAGTCAACGAAACTTAGGATTGTGTATGACTGTTCAGCAAAGCAAGTTCCTCAACTTCCATCTTTGAATGACTGTCTTGAGACAGGACCAGCCTTACAACCACTACTGTTTGACATTCTTTTGAGGAATCGAATGAGGAGCCATTGTGTTACTGGAGATATAAAGAAAGCATTCTTACAGATAAGGATAGATGAGCAAGACCGGGATGCTCAGAGAACGTTGTGGTACAATAACCTGACGGACATGCAAATAGTCGAATATCGGTTCACAAGAGTGATCTTCGGAGCAGCACCAAGCCCTTACATCTTGGGTGCCACCTTACAGAAACACGTCAAGCAGTTCCAAACGGAATATCCAGAAACAACAAAAGCCTTGCTAGAAGACACCTACGTGGATGACGTTCAGAGCGGAGGAGATTCAGTTGGTGAACTAGAAAAGTTCAAAGAAGAAGCTACGACAATCATGAAAAAGGGAGGCTTTACCCTACACAAGTGGCACAGCGACGTCGCAGCCTTGGAATCTAAATCAGACCAGAACGTCAAAGACGATCAAAACCAAGAGATGGTGACCAGACCCATCGAAGAGTCAAGTAAAACAACCAAGATCCTGGGAGTTCCTTGGGATAAGAGTACTGATGTCCTTCATGTGGACTTCGAACCTTGCCTTCGCACAGCTTTGCCATTGACCAAACGAAAGATCTTAGCAGCGATAAACGGTGTATACGACATACTTGGTTGGGCATCTCCTGTAACAATCACCGGGAAGATCCTGTTCAGCGAGCTTTGTTTGCATAAGATTTCTTGGGATGAGCAAGTATCCGATGACATAGAACAACGATGGAACATGTGGGCTAAAGGACTCCGCGATTGCAGAAGGATCACCATACCTCGAAGCGTTGTGAATCGCAAGAAGGAGCAACTATCTCTACACGGTTTTGCAGATGCCAGCAAATTAGCAGTTTGTGCAGCAGTGTATGTTCAGGCAGCGTATTCCAGTGGAAAGACGAGCCAGAACTTGCTTGTCTCAAAGGCTCGCGTAGCTCCGAAGAACGTTTCCATACCACGCCTTGAACTCGTTGCAGCTCATACCCTCGCAAAGCTTATTAGTCATGTAAATCGGACTCTCAGTTCTTACGATATTTGGAGAAATCATTTATGGTCAGACAGCACGACAGTACTACACTGGTTAGCAAACAGGGGAACATGGTCAAAGTATGTGAGGAACCGAGTAAAAGCAATTCAAGATCTGGGAGACTTCACGTGGCGTTACGTACCAACGGATCAAAATCCGAGCGATTTGGGGACACGAGGAGTCGCACCAAAGAAGTTGGGAGATTTTTGGTTGAAAGGTCCGGAGTGGCTGGCGGACAGATCAGTATGGCCAAGTCAACCTGAGATTACAGAAACCGAAGAGGCCTCATCTGAAGCCTTGTCAAAAAAGAAAGAGAAAGTACTTCTGGAACAAGACGGGGGAGTATCGAACAACAGGAAGGAATGGGCAAATACAATGCTGAGAAAGCACAACTACTGGAAGATTCTTCGAATTACTGCCTTTATGATGAGATTCGTGCACAATTGCCAACAAAACGTGAAGCGCAAAGGACCACTAACCACAGAAGAGATCGCAGCAGCTGAAAATCGGTGGTTGAAAATCGCACAGGAAGATGGAGAAATGCAGTGTACTTTTGAACTAAAGAAGGACAACCTCGAACTGTGGAGATGTCATGGTCGCGTTACTGGCTACCATCCTGTATTCATACCCCGTAAGCATCCACTTGCAAAGCTGATCATTGAACGTTGCCATGAGGAAACATTACACGGAGGAGTACAAGCCACTATGTGCAAAGTTCGAGAGCGATACTGGATTCCTCAGCTGCGGCGGATGTCAAAGTCGGTACGGTTCGAGTGTAACAGATGCAAGAAGCTGAGAGCCAAAGCGTTGCCTTCTCCGACCACTTCCGCACTGCCGACGTTCCGAACCGAATTTACAGATCCATTCTCCACCACTGGAGTTGATTTTGCGGGACCCATGTATTACAAGACGCAGAAGAAAGAAATCGGGAAAGCCTACGTCGTCCTATTCACGTGTGCTAGCACGCGAGCTGTACATCTCAGGCTGTGCAAGGATCTCACCACAAATGAGTTTAAAAGATCACTGAAAGAGTTTGTCGCAAGGCGAGGCTTGCCAAAACAAATGGTGAGTGATAATGCAAAAACATTCGTGGCCGCGAAGAAATGGTTGGAAACCTTACAGAGTGATGACGAGATCAATAACTACGTAGCAGACAAGTCGATCCAGTGGAAATTTAACCTATCACGAGCTCCCTGGTGGGGAGGATTTTTTGAACGATTGATTGGAATCATGAAGTCAGCGTTATCAAAGGTCATTGGAAAAGCTATGCTTACTTTTGCAGAACTTGAAGAAACCTTGTTAGACGTTGAGTGCTTTATGAACAATAGACCACTCGTATATCTTGGAGAAGAAATCGAAGGCCGAGCGGTAACGCCAAACATTCTGCTCA
The DNA here is from genome assembly GCA_964035015.1 of Corallium rubrum. Lineage (NCBI taxonomy): Eukaryota > Metazoa > Cnidaria > Anthozoa > Scleralcyonacea > Coralliidae > Corallium > Corallium rubrum. The sequence goes on from OZ035997.1 coordinate 23,956,573, forward strand.
GAGGTGAACCAGTAACATTTCTGGAAGAAAACATCGAAACATTGGGAGACGAAGCAGACGTGACACGGCGGATAAAATATTTAAAGCGTTGCCGGGAGCAGTTACGAAAACGGTGGATCAACGAATATCTGCATGCACTGGATGAGAAACAGAAACGAACCTCGAATGGAAATGAATCTAAGCTGGAACCGGGACGAGTTGTCTTGATTAAGGATTCATTGAAGAACAGTGCACAGTGGAGAATTGGACGAATCGAAGGGAAGATATTTGGAAAAGATGGAGTTGTAAGAGGATACAAAGTGCGAACCGGTAATGGATACCTAGTGGAGAGACCAGCACAGCTCGTGGCTGATTTGGAAATCGGGGGTGAATCTACGAACACAAATACATGTCGGAAAGCGACAAAATTAAATCCTGACGCGAAGGAATTCTTACCGAGAGTAACCGTACGAAAGGCAAAAGAAACTGCTCGAAATAGAATGGTCGGTATTGCACTGAACGAACTAGAGGAAGACTAGTTGTATAATATTAAAGCTGCACTGTATGACACTTTAATAGGGGGAGAGTGTTGCGAATTGAACGGGTTTGTTGTTTTTTATTTTGTTTTGTTGATTATTAAGGCTATATTATTGTAAGAGTTAAACATATCGGACACGTCATAGGTCATAGCTGTGACCTTATTAGGAGAGCCGCGGTGACCAATCAGAACGTTTAGTGAGATCATGTGATTTTGGACAGATTGAGTGTTGAGAGTGTGGCCCAGACAATGTGACGAGGAGAGAATAAACTTTACTTTCGTTTTTATCGTGGTTTTATACTTTACTTTTTTTTTTTGGTGTTTGGGGAAAGCGAGGGCGAGGCCCGGATTCCCGACATCAGTGCACGTGCAGGAGACAAAAGAGAAACTCATTAGGAGCAATTATGAGGATTAGGCAAGTCTAGGCGAGAAAGTCATTAACAACACGCGTACATGTAATACAGAATTTAAACTATTTTATTGAGAAATATATCTTTACACAAAAAACTCTTGATTATTTAGTGATCTATCGGTAACACTAGCATATGGGCATACAGTTAATCTTTATCGTGTTCGGAATCTTCTTCGGAGGAAGTTTCTTCGTTTTCGCTCTCTGTTTCTTCTTCTGCCTGCGCCAACATTGTCAGCACTCGAACATTTTCGATAAGGTTTTTGTCAATGTTAATGTCGGCGAGTCCTTTTACAAATACATTTAGACCAGCTCAGTGGTTCGGGAATTCCTGAGACGTAAGGTGATACGCAGTATTCTACCAATTCGGCTATTTTTGTGTTTGGTATAGTTCTTCCTTGATACACAATTTCTCCTTTGGGATTCCATGTTAAGTTGACATAGGACGCGAGTAAACTATTCAGCAAAGAAGACGCTGTCGCTTCATCGACTCCGTAGTCAAAGTGTGACAGTATTTCTTTAACACGAAAATCATCATGTAATCTTTCTCCCATCGTGTTCAGGGTTCGAATGAGGGTCTTTACAAAATATCGTTCTTTTATATTAGTTCTGCGAGTCCGTCTAAAACACGACCAAGTAAGACATCAAGAAATCCTGCACCTTTTTGAACCAGTATCTCCTTTTTTCTCATAAAACTACTTCGGGGACTAGCCAAAGTTGATATGTCGTCGCTATAAGGCTTAACGTCTTCAAGCAAAGCAGGTGATAATTGATATTGCATTGACCAAAAATTAAACATACAATCACAAATGCATCTAATTTGCTCGGGGCTTGCAGTCTCCAACAGAGCTCGCTGTTGAATAGGTTCACTTGTACATAAAAGTTCAAGAAACGGTTTGTGCTTTTTGGTCAACATCTCTATTTGACAGTCAGTGTCTAAATGAGGAAAACGCTACCAAAATACACATTTTAAGAGGAGGAGGAGGAGGAGGAGGAGGAGGAGGAGGAGAAAGAGGAGGAGGAGGAGAAAGAGGAGGAGGAGGAGGAGGAGGAGAAAGAGGAGGAGAAAGAGGAGGAGGAGGAGGAGAAAGAGGAGGAGAAGGAGAAAGAGGAGGAGGAGGAGGAGGAGGAGGAGAAAGAGGAGGAGGAGGATTAATCGTAGTTTGGGCGTTTTCCAGCAGCGTTTTTACCCATACTGTTTTACCACTCTGAGTACACCCTGCGACAATGCAAGTAAATGGATGCTGCATGACTGTTGCTCCATTGATAACTGGGGAAACATGCCCCGTATTACTTTCCTGATGGGAATTTTTAATATGGCGTTGCATGTTGAATAGTGTAGAAAACGTTTTTCCACAAGTGCTGCAGACATAAGACATGTTCACTCGTTGAACAGCATGAGCAGAATGAATATTTCTGGATAATGTCTTATTATTTATTTCTCCTCCTCCTCCTCTTTCTCCTCCTCCTCCTCTTTCTCTTTCTCCTCCTCCTCCTCTTTCTCCTCCTCCTCCTCCTCCTCCTCTTTCTCCTCCTCTTTCTCCTCCTCCTCCTCCTCCTCCTCCTCTTTCTCCTCCTCTTTCTCCTCCTCCTCCTCCTCCTCCTCTTTCTCCTGCTCCTCCTCTTTCTCCTCCTCCTCCTCCTCCTCCTCCTCTTAAAATGTGAATTTTGGTAGCGTTTTCCTCATTTAGACACTGACTGTCAAATAGAGATGTTGATCAAAAAGCACAAACCGTTTCTTGAACTTTTATGTACAAGTGAACCTATTCAACAGCGAGCTCTGTTGGAGACTGCAAGCCCCGAGCAAATTAGATGCATTTGTGATTGTATGTTTAACTTTTGGTCAATGCAATATCAATTATCACCTGCTTTGCTTGAAGACGTTAAGCCTTATAGCGACGACATATCAACTTTGGCTAGTCCCCGAAGTAGTTTTATGAGAAAAAAGGAGATACTGGTTCAAAAAGGTGCAGGATTTCTTGATGTCTTACTTGGTCGTGTTTTAGACGGACTCGCAGAACTAATATAAAAGAACGATATTTTGTAAAGACCCTCATTCGAACCCTGAACACGATGGGAGAAAGATTACATGATGATTTTCGTGTTAAAGAAATACTGTCACACTTTGACTACGGAGTCGATGAAGCGACAGCGTCTTCTTTGCTGAATAGTTTACTCGCGTCCTATGTCAACTTAACATGGAATCCCAAAGGAGAAATTGTGTATCAAGGAAGAACTATACCAAACACAAAAATAGCCGAATTGGTAGAATACTGCGTATCACCTTACGTCTCAGGAATTCCCGAACCACTGAGCTGGTCTAAATGTATTTGTAAAAGGACTCGCCGACATTAACATTGACAAAAACCTTATCGAAAATGTTCGAGTGCTGACAATGTTGGCGCAGGCAGAAGAAGAAACAGAGAGCGAAAACGAAGAAACTTCCTCCGAAGAAGATTCCGAACACGATAAAGATTAACTGTATGCCCATATGCTAGTGTTACCGATAGATCACTAAATAATCAAGAGTTTTTTGTGTAAAGATATATTTCTCAATAAAATAGTTTAAATTCTGTATTACATGTACGCGTGTTGTTAATGACTTTCTCGCCTAGACTTGCCTAATCCTCATAATTGCTCCTAATGAGTTTCTCTTTTGTCTCCTGCACGTGCACTGAGGATAAATATGCAAATATCACACTTAGTAACAGAAAGCGTAGCAACGCTTTCAAAGTAATAAACCGCTGTATATCTGTAAGATGGTGGCATACTAAACAGAACAGTGGAGAATGGTTCAAGGGGATCTTCTTCCGGTTTCCATTCGAAAAAGTCACAGCAGTTTTTCTCTCGTTGGGACACGAGTAAAACAGACGACCTTGGTTATCACCTTCTTTCTTGACTTTGCTACTACGACAAATCAGACCATGTCGACACATTGGTTTGATACCCTCGAAGACATCAGCCCATTGCCAAAACGAACAGGGATTTCCACGTTCGGAGCAAACAAAGTATGGTCTTCCAGAACTCTGCTTCATTTTATCTTTAACCATTCGCATCTGTGCTAGTCGTCCATGGCCATAGCACCTTGGATGTATACATCCACTTTCATGGAAGGAGGCTACGGCTTTTCCAAACATATAGCAATCTTCTTCTGGGCAAAAGAACTCGCAACTAGGTTTCTGTCCACAGAACCAAAACGTACCCTTCTCTGTAATTGTCGAAGATGCAGGTTCACCGTGTAAACATTCCATTGTGCGACGGTTTCTAATGCTTTCAACAAAATCTCTCTCTAAAGTCTCGAACAAGTGTAGATTCCCTCCAACAAACTTAGCTGACCAGACCAGGTGTAATGCTGACATCGTAATGTCCGAGCTTATATAGCTTCATGTATACTATAATTATTCCAATCTTGCCCAATCATGTCATAGGCGTGAGTCATGCGTGAGTCGTGCGTGAGTCATGGTGCGTGAGTCATGCGTGAGTCACGCTGAATATTAACTACTTCCGTCGGTATATGGGGGGGGGGGGGGGGGGTTATCTACTCCCGCGTAACCCATGGCAGCGGGTATCACTACATTTATTTTTTCCTAGGGAAAAATATCAAAACCGGAAGTAGATGGTCAGGTTCAGTTTGTCTTTGTTTTCTCTAGTTTTCTCTCATTAAAAACAATGTCTGAAGATTTTATTCAACATCTTTGTTGTCATTTGACACTTGATATTTACCAGGAAAACAGTGTGTTTTGTAGCCCCTCGGGAAAACAGTGTGTTTTGTAGCCCCTCGACTGCTCGTTGTTGCCCTCGGCTTCGCCTCGGGAAACAACGGCAGTCTCGGGTCCACAACACACTGTTACCCTCGGCGCCAGTAAATAAGTGTTTAATAATAAATGGTCGTGCATATTAATATAGTTTTAGTTATTTCTTAGACTCATCAACAGCGCAACCGGGATTCCAAAACTTGAGAGCAACTCATCAAGTAGCGCAACATATAACACTGGTTGTAAAGCAAGAAAAACAAGCTTCTTGCATTATGAATAGAAAAACGTAAAGCGTGTGTATGTCTTGAAACAACTCAGTCACCTTTACTAAAGGAAACACGAGGAAACAAAAATAGCAAGCCTCCAAATTTTATGACTCGTAAGACTTGGCAAGAGTTTACAAAAACCTATACAAAAACCTATACTCCACATAATATAAAGAAAAGAGATCTTTTCTTTAGAGAAACTTTGTAGCTAACAACTTTTTGCTCTGCTTCAGTTAATTTGTCTTACTCAACCCATTCTCGCCCCCAGATTCCGACTCACCCGTTTTAGCGCGGCCATCATTCTAGTTCCCAGGCCATTGCCTTCAGGAACGTGAACGTGAAGTGCTCGGTCGAGGTTAAAAGGGATGACTCAGACCCAGTGAACTCTATGTATACCTGGAAGGCTGACTCCCAATCAAAAAGTGAGGCAAAACATGGTGGCAATGGGGAATTTTTGGACGTCAGTTCTAGGCTCCTACGCGGTCACCTTGGATGTCAGTTACTTTACTTTGCGGAGAAATTGTGTACTATGTTGACTGTTGGCACAAATTCAAATGGAACATAGAATTTCGACATAAAGGTTTTTAACTTGCTTCTGCTAAATATCCATTTGTTGATGCTTGTGTCTTTCTGACTTCCGCCTCGAGTTTCAACTATATTTCGACGAGATGCATGTTTACTTCTGGTTTGAATTTGAATTTATTAAATTTGCCACTTAACGTAACGTGTGGCAGGAGAGAGGAACAGAACTTTCGTCCCAATTGACACCAAACTCCTATGTGTAGACGACTAAGACCTAGGTGTTGATTTTACGAAGGGAGGAAAACCAGAGAACCCGGCGAAAAACCCTCGGAGCACAGGAGAGACGGATCCAAGTACTAACCCCGTCCGACCGGGCTTAACTATTGAGAGGCAGCCCTAGCAGCACACGCCCCCCGTGCTCCCCAAATTGGTTAAATATAACCTCTTTACACTATAAAAATAAGGAAAGGCTGGCAAACTTTCAATAAGGAATATTTTAGACGACGCTCATTTAAAGCTCCGTAAAATACACAAAAACCGCTCGATCTCTCGCGAATATTGCCGTAGACGTAGTATATTCGTAAAGAACTCGGCTTTTGGTTCAAACTTCATGTCTTTTCAAAAATATAATAGTTCAATGTTAATTTCAAGTTGTGGCATCTTTCTGCAAGTGTTTTTGTCGCTGAAAATACGTACCAAAACCGTGTGGATTTACAGTGTCTTGAAGATGAAAAAAAGACAGTTTTCTTGACAGGCGAAGACTGACAGAAAGCTATTATGAAAACTATAAAGAGGTTCAAGGGAGCACACCAGACTGACCTGTGTTTAAATACGAAGAAACACAAAGATTGTAAAGAGGTTAATAAAAGGTGAAATCAAAGATGGACTGCTCCACAAAAAGTTATGGTGTCAGCAGCAAGGAAGTAATTTTTTTTACTTGTTTTGTTTTCAACTAAATAAAGGTGAGTGTGAACTATCCAAATAACTAATATGTTTAATATTTTAGTAAGAAATATATTAATAGGAGAAAATAAGTTTCTTCCACTAGATCAGTGGTTTCTTCTGACAAATTTTGGCACCCTTCACCCTAACTCCACATAATTTTTAACAACTATGATTTCTATTCCTATTTAATATTTTTTACCTGATTATGAGCTGTAATCATCAGAGCATTATAGCTTCAAGCTCATGCATAGCTGACCATATTAAAAAGTGGCCCCCATAATAATTTCACTTGTTGGGTTTTTGGACCACCTTCATAATAGACCACATTTTTGTCATTTTTGTCAAAAATGAGAGGTGGATATAATTGTTGCAATGCCTTTTCACATGATGTACTATTAAAAATGATTCCTTGGCAAACCATGCCAAACAATAAAATTCAGTCCAGCCATTTTTGTATGCGGTTGTGAAAGATTATTTATATTCAATTTGGAAGAAAATCAGCCATTCTAAAGGAGGTTAAAAGTTGTTCAACCTATATTGGGAGGCAGGGTGCATGTGTGTGTTTTTTCTTCTTCATGTTTTTGCATTGCATTTTTCATAATGCAAGAAACAAATATGGATCAGGCCCAAGCTTAGATGCATGCATAGAGGAGGTGGGGGTGGGGGTGGGGGGGGGGGGGGATGGGGTGGTGTGCATGGAGAACTTCCAAAAGTATTTTCTTATAACATTACATGTTAGAAATTCACAAATCACAATACAGTATTAAATACTTAAAACCATTTTAATACACATCACTATTAAAATAGCTAATTTCAAAGATTTACACAGTACATTAACTCTAATTTAAGGTCCTTTTATTTAAAATACAGGGAATACCACATTGAGATTCTAATACCTTGAGGTCTGCCTTTCAAATTCAAACACTCATCGCTAAAACCCAAGAAATTTAGGACTAGCTAGCATGCTCCAGGATGCTAATCTGTACCTGTAGCCATTTGGGCTCATCTTTCAGTTCAGGTAATAACATTCCTTTAATATCAGTGTACATAATAATTGTAAGAGAACTGAAATTATACTTCTCTTGCAGCCATTATGAAAAATTTTGATGAGAGGAGTCATGAGTCAACTCATGTAAACAGCCCCTAACATTTCCTTTTAGATGTGCCAAATGACTGCAAGATTACTCCAAAATTTCTGTTAAAAAATACAATAAGCATTTAGCAAAAAATACATAAAAAATATATAAATACACCAGCACTGTACAACAGCATGATGCAGTGCTGCAAGGAAAATATTTTTGTTTTTACAGGAAATGCTTCAGGAAAAAGACAAGAATGAAATATTTAGCTTTGTCAACCAACATTCATTGCACTAAGGCAGAAAAATCCCAACCAGGTTTCAAGAACTAAATGTGTTCTCTGTTTTCTCTTTCTTTACAGTATACAGTACATGCATGGCTTGATTAACAGATATGGCAACAAAATACAATTGATTTGTAAGTATATGTGAGTAAATGCATGGAAAAATAAGACCTTAATTAATTGGCAATTTAATTAAACAGGTTTAATTTATTAGAAACTAAATACCATGTTTGATATTTGTCTTAATTTTCTTTTTATATAGCTTAATGGCACTTGGACTTAACATTAAGAAGCTAGGCCAACAGGATATACATGTAAGTATTTTGCTTTATAGCACTGGCTTCACATGGGGATAATGCATAGCTGATAGCAATTTATAACTATAAAAAATTGATATTTGTTTTTCTTCATTACTGAGTTCACTTTGTAAATTTCAGTTTTGCCAAACAAGAAGAAATATATTAATTAGAAGATTAAGAATTTGCCGCTTAGCATTCAACATATGCGGCTGAAAAATAATAGAAATTGGAGAATTTGTTTACGAATCACGAGTTTCAGGCACTAATCAACTGTGTTTCTTTTTCTCTTTTAATAGAAATAACATAGTTTGGAATAGAATTTCAAAACTGCGACCAGTGGAGATGAACTGATAGACAGAGTAGTTTGGCAATGAGAAACTTGGGTTTTGAATAAAGACTGTTGCAACTTGCAAGCAAATATATTGCATCCTAACATTGTTTACTTCGGGTTTTTGTTTTTATACATATAAGAGAACATATATCTTTTTTCATTGTTCTAAAACACATGATATGTACGTTTAAACAGAATAAAGTTTTTACATACCTGTTGTTTCAGTCGCAGAGTTTTATTTGTCTCCATCTCGAACCCTTTTCTTCTGTATTTTGTCGAGTTTTTCGATAGCTTGCGATTTGCCAGTCTCCTTCGCAGCAGTTTTTCTGCCTGTGCTATTCTTTGGTCCTAGGAAAAATAGGATCGAAGAATAGGATCGCCATAAGAACGGCTGCGAAGGAAACTAGCTAGAATCGTTGTCGAAGGCTCGAAGCAACCGGGTAAATTTTCGTACCGGAGTTTTTTACGTCCAGGAAAACATCCCTGATACAGCCTGTTGCAACATTGTTCACGTCTGTTGGCACAGTAAAAACAGGATTGTTATCAGGCATGATAAACACTGTTAGAACAGCATTGTTCACGCCTGTTGATTCATCATCCGTGAACATTGTTGTTCGAACAGGCATGAACAGTACTGTTGACAATACTGTTCACAGGGTGCAGCACAGCATTGTTCACGGCTGTTCCGAACAACACTGTTCACGCATGTTGACAACTTGTAACAGGCTGTGCGTTTTTACGCGTGTATATCGTGATTACCGTCATCAAACTGTTACGCACGGGCGTTTACACGATACCGGTTAGTGTTCCGTTTTCATTTCATGCCGTCAAGGAACCGTCCTCATTATGTGCGGTTTTCATGTCATTTTTGTGCCGGTATCGTGTAAACGCAATGCCTAAACAGCATGATTTTGTTGCGTTTTCAAATTGTAGCGGCATCGTGAAAACGAGGTCTCAAAAGGACACGTCCAATCCTTTTGCGGCTTTTCCAAAATATGTCGTCAAATTCGTTTTTTTTCCAATTGAAATTTGTCGTCAAGCTTCAACGAGTCTTAAGATTTTAGCAATCTTTTTGATACCTTAACCACAATATAAAACCTAACCCTAATCAAAAATCTTGTTCACCACCTAGCTTTTTGAAAAAAATAATTGACGAGTTATTTTGGAGAAGCAGCGAAAGGACTGGGCGAGTCCCTTTCAGTCATCTCTGGGGACCTCTGTAAAATTGCCGGCTCAGTAATTGGTCGGAAGCAACCTTCGAAACATACCAATGGTTCTGTCCGCTGTCCGCTCAAAGGCTTCAAAGAAAAAAAAACTGTTTCACGATTTCTTTCAAAATTACGGTCTTCAAAATTCAGAAACGCCACAGTAAGACGGACATGGCTGGCTAACTAGTGGGCAGGGGGGAAGATCTATAGTTCCACACAATAAAAAAAGAACATATTATATAGATCAAAAGATTCACTCACATCCTAATAAGTGGAAGAGGTGTTGAGTATTGCATCACCGAGCTAAAGTAGTTTATTTTGATGTCTCACGACTTTCTGAATTGGTGTCAAGAACTAAAAACACTAGTCGTAGAGCAATTTGGACAAAGATTGTTGTCCGTATAGCGACCGCTGTATCAGTCTCTCCGTGTTATCGTGTATTGGATCGATGTTCAGGACACAGTTTGTCACTTAACATTTTAATATGGTCACCTTGAATTTTCAAATGTTTAAACTTCATTATATATAGATGTGAGTGTTTCACTTGAAAATATCCGGTGACATATTTTCCATATCCTCACTAGTAAAAATTTGAGGCCATGATTAAAATATGGACATTTCGGAAACGAGTTCCAAAAAAATGCCATTTCTTCCAAGTAATTAAGAACTCCTATAAATAATAATCATCTTTCAAAGCCGTAATATAACAAAATAAACATGCATCTAGTGATTAATTTAAATAAAAAGAGTTTTTAATATAAAAAAGTATAAACTTAACTTGGTGTGGGACAAGGTTGACATAACTGAGAAATTCATATTAGTGATTCTAAAAATTGAGAACTGGTCATATAGAAACGCGTTATTTTAGAAAAACAACAAAAATTTTCTGACATAAATCAAAAAACATCTTCATAACAGATGTATGTACATTGTATGGCTGTCTAAATGTGTATGCCTGTGTTAATTTAAATAAATATATTTAAACGACTGCCAAATGTCATTCGTGCGCATTGCATGCAGCTGGGAGAAGTTTTAAAGCTATAATTGCATGCGAACGCAGTTTATATGCGTCATTCAGCGACATCATTTGCAACTGTAGAAAAGTGATCATGAATCTATCCATGCCAAGTAATTCGTCCAACGGCCAACATCCTGGTACGGAAATTTACTTTATACTTCGTGGCGCGTTCCAAATCCCGATAGGCTTGGTTGGAATGGTTGCAAATCTTCTTCTGCTAATCGCACACATCAAAGATCCTCTAAAAACATTCAAGACGTCCTCGTCACTATTCATAATAAACATTGCAGCTATCGATCTGACGGTCTCGTGTGCGTATTTCATCATTTCACTAAAATTTTTTGCAAGTTCTAGCTCTTCTGACTATAGTTCGAATTCATTAAAAGACATCGCAATAACAATTGCTTCGAAAGGATTAATATACGTGTCTTTATCTTCGTTATTCAGTTTATCAATTGAACGGTTTTGTTCTGTGGTTTTTCCTCTATGGCATCGTGTGCGAATTACAACTCGTGTTTGTCGTTACTGGCTGGGTGCAGTATGGCTCGTTGGTTTTATTCACGTAACGTTCTCCATAATATTCATCCCACAATTCAATATAAGTCATAAAGGAAGTGGGATACTTCATTTATTTGAATTTGCGTATCTAATGTTAACTTTCATATGCACAATGCTTTTCTACCTTGGCACGTATTTCTCACTGAAAAACCAAAGAAAAAAACTGCTTAATAGACAAGACATCAGCGAGAGAGATTTAAGGACAATGAAGATCCGAATAAGGAACGAAAGAAATTTTCTATTCACGGTATTAATTGTTTGCTTAGTTCTAGCTATTAGTTTACTACCATTGATTGCAATTTATGTTGTTCATATTTTTTATCCACATGCCAGAAAAAATGTTGTTTTTACTTGGAGGTTTTTGTCAATGTCACTTATTTTTTTAAGCATTAATTTTGCTATTAATCCGTTTATTTATCTTTGGCGTTTGCCAAAATATAGAAAAACCTTTAAAAAACTTTATTGCAATTTATAGTACCTATTTATACTGTAAAAGTGCAACTCCCAGACCACTCGCCATGATGATGATGATGATGAAAAATGTAATATCTTGTACAATGTAAACAATGGAAGAAAATAAACCTGATATTTAAAATTTTAATATGAAAAATGCCATTCCTTGCAGTTATTTTTATATTAAAAATTTGAATCAATAATCAGAGCGAGAGCCGAAAGATTGTTTTAATATAAATAATACAATTTGTTATATGTCAAGTGTCAAAGTCTGTTTTTCTAGCTCTCTGATTGAACGAGCGGTCCGAAAATCGTGATGTTTCCCGCGTAACCCATGGCAGTGGGTATCACTACATTTATTTTTCCCTAGGAAAAAATATCAAAACCAGGAGTAGATGGTCAGGTTCAGTTTGTCTTTGTTTTCTCCAATTTTCTCTCATTAAAAACAATGTCTGAAGATTTTATTCAACATTTTTGTTGTCATTTGACACTTGATATATACCAGGAAAACAGTGTGTTTTGTAGCCCCTCGGGAAAACAGTGTGTTTTGTAGCCCGTCGACTGCTCGTTGTTGCCCTCGGCTTCGCCTAGGGAAACAACGGCAGCCTCGGGTCCACAACACACTGTTACCCTCGGCGCCAGTAAATAAGTGTTTAATAATAAATGGTCGTGCAAATTAATACAGTTTTAGTTATTTCTTAGACTCATCAACAGCGCAGTTGGGATTCCAAAACTTGAGAGCAACTCATCAAGTAGCCCAACATATTTGTAAAGCAAGAAAAACAAGCTTCTTGCATTATGAATGGAAAAACGTAAAGCGTGTGTATGTCTGGAATCAAATCAGTCACCTTTATTAAAGGAAACACGAGGAAACAAAAACAGCATGCCTCCAAATCTTATGACTCGTAAGACTTGGCAAGAGTTTACGAAAACCTATACTCCACATAATATAAAGAAAAGAGATCTTTTCTTTAGAGAAACTTTGTAGCTAACAACTTTTTGCTCTGCTTCAGTTAATTTGTCTTACTCAACCCATTCTCGCCCCCAGATTCCGACTCACCCGTTTTAGCGCGGCCATCATTCTAGTTCCCAGGCCATTGCCTTCAGGAACGTGAACGTGAAGTGCTCGGTCGAGGTTAAAAGGGATGACTCAGACCCAGTGAACTCTATATATACCTGGAAGGCTGACTCCCAATCAAAAAGTGAGGCAAAACATGGTGGCAATGGGGAATTTTTGGACGTCAGTTCTAGGCTCCTACGCGGTCACCTTGGATGTCAGTTACTTTACTTTACGGAGAAATTGTGTACTATGTTGACTGTTGGCACAAATTCAAATGGAACATAGAATTTCGACATAAAGGTTTTTAACTTGCTTCTGCTTAATATCCATTTGTTGATGCTTGTGTCTTTCTGACTTCCGCCCCGAGTTTCAACTATATTTCGACGAGATGCATGTTTACTTCTGGTTTGAATTTGAATTTATTAAATTTGCCACTTAACGTAACGTGTGGCAGGAGAGAGGAACAGAACTTTCGTCCCAATTGACACCAAACTCCTATGTGTAGACAACTAAGACCTAGGTGTTGATTTTACGAAGGGAGGAAAACCGGAGAACCCGGCGAAAAACCCTCGGAGCACAGGAGAGACGGATCCAAGTACTAACCCCGTCCGACCGGGCTTAACTATTGAGAGGCAGCCCTAGCAGCACACGACCCCCGTGCTCCCCAAATTGGTTAAATATAACCTCTTTATACTATAAAAATAAGGAAAGGCTGGCAAACTTTCAATAAGGAATATTATTTTAGACGACGCTCATTTAAAGCTCCGTAAAATACACAAAAACCGCTCGATCTCTCGCGAATATTGCCGTAGACGTAGTATATTCGTAAAGAACTCGGCTTTTGCATCATTTCTCTTTCATCTTCTGTGCAGCTCGACTGAAACGTAACGTTTGTATACAAACCAGCTTTGGCTTCACAAAAGCTCTCACCGTATGCGTATATACGAACGGCCGGTGACGTGTCACCTCAGTTTGTAGGAACGTTTCTCGCGCTGAGCGTGAAGATGAACGTTTGGGTCGAAAGAGCAATGAACTGAAAGCCAAGTATGTACTGATGACAATTTTAGCGAGATCGAGTGTTTTTTTGTGGATTTTACGGAGCTTCAATTGAGGGCCGTCTGAAATATTTCTATGCCTAAATTTGAATATTCTCTGTAAATCCTTAAATTTATTTCGACTTTCTATACCCTGGTCCCAGAGGATTTCTCATGTAAGTACAGAAAGTAAACACAAAAGGAACACAACACTGCTCGCGCTCAAGAGGGTGGGTGTACGTTTGGGCCGCCTGTGGTTCGGCCGCGATGAAAAAGACTAAGGCTGACATCCAAGATGACCGCGTAGGAGCCTAGAACTCAACCTCGTACCCAGGGTCTTATCTGCTTTCAAAATGGCGAGATGAGAAGACCCTGGCAAAGGCTGGTCACGTGATTCCAAAATACTCCAAGATTCTTGGAGTATTTGGTCACGTGGATAATTTGAGCTTCGCCCGTCCTGGGGGGAGCGGTTAATTGATTCGGTTCTTATTATAAATATAGAATGTTGTTGCAAGTCCTGTAACGTTAAATTCGAGCGGTAAATAAATTAGATATATTTCAAAATTTACGACATTTGCTGGATAATTCATATTTGTTGCCGTCAATCGCCAGAAACGAAGCTGAAGGTGACGAACGATCATAAAGTGATAAACAGAAACCCGCTTTCAATAGAACTACTGCGGTTTAATACAGGTACTGCTACATACACTTAAAATATTCGAATGCTGTTGATTGTTGGAAGTTTATTTACCGTCCAGTATAGCACATTTATGTTTCTTGTCCACATGTTTGGGATTTGTGGAAATTTAATTGTTCTATCTGTCGATTTATACTCAAACGGCTTAACGGCATATTCGAATCTGCTCACTGCTGTCCTCGTTGACTTTGAGGTTGTACTTTAATACAAATATTCGATCAACAACAATACTACGATTGACGAACATTATAGATTAGCACTGAAGACTTTGGCTTTGTATATTTCTAAACTTTTTAAATTAGATTCGGAAAGTCCAGAAACCGAAATATTATTAAAATACTTCTTGCTTGCATAATAAAGCAAATATGTTGTAGTGTAGACGCTTCTTACTTAAGACGGTCATTAACTGATTTTATAAATTTGTTACGAGAATGTCTTGTTTATATTTGTACGGTTCTTGTGATTCTTGGTTGCTCAAATAGTTCGCTGAATAACAAACTATACTTGTTTATCAGTGACTGTATCGCGCCCCCCGGTACAGTGTGAGTCACTCATCAGAATATTCCAAAATTATTGGTACCACGTGACCAGCCTTTGCCAGGGTCTTCTCTCCGCCCCGCCATTTTCATAAGACCCTGGGTACGAGGTTGCCTAGAACTGACGTTCAAAAATTCCCCATTGCCGCCATGTTTTGCCTCACTTTTTAGTCCTGGAATTGAATGGGTCATCCTTCCAGGTATATATATATATATATATATATATATATATATATATATATATATATATATATATATGTAACCGAGTGAAATGCCCAATATCATTTATAATATACCCAATTTTCTCCTGGCATTACCACCCTATTATATGTACAGAACTCGCGATCAAGCTCTCGGCAACGGCCTCCGTGGCTCAGTGGTCAGAGCATTGCACTAGAATCGCAAGGTCGTGGGTTGAATTCCTGCCGGAGGGCCTGTGTAGTTGCATTTTTCGCAACTGCTCCCGGTTTGGTCTTAAAATGTATATATTCTACACTCGAATTTTCCTTCACCCTAAATACTTAGAACATGTCATGTAATCGAGTGAAATGCCCAATATCATTTATATATATATATATATATATATATAGTCCACCGCTATAGTTCACATATACATATATATATATATATATATATATATATATATATATATATATATATATATATATATATATATATAGTTCACCGCTCAGACACCGTTTACACGATGCCGATATAATTTGAAAACGGAACAAAACTGATCATGTCGGTGTGTAAATACAGGCCAAAAAGTCTTGCGTTTACACGGTGACTATTCTCTTCCAGTGAGAACTGAGAAGACTTTGTGAATACTGCTGGCCCAAATACTGTGCTCGTATATATCGTGATTACCGTCATCAAACTGTTACGCACGGGCGTTTACACGATGCCGGTTAGTGTTCCGTTTTCATTTCATGCCGTCAAGGAACCGTCCTCATTATGTGCGGTTTTCATGTCATTTTTGTGCCGGTATCGTGTAAACGCAATGCCTAAACGGCATGATTTTGTTGCGTTTTCAAATTGTACTGGCATCGTGAAAACGAGGTCTCAAAAGGACACGTCCAATCCGTTTGCGGCTTTTCCAAAATATGTCGTCAAATTCGTTTTTTTTCCAATTGAAATTTGTCGTCAAGCTTCAACGAGTCTTAAGATTTTAGCAATCTTTTTGATACCTTAACCACAATATAAAACCTAACCATAATCAGAAATCTTGTTCACCGCCTAGCTTTTTGAAAAAAAAATTGACGAGTTATTTTGGAGAAGCCGCGAAAGGACTGGGCGAGTCCCTTTCAGTCATCTCTGGGGACCTCTGTAAAATTGTGGGCTCAGTAATTGGTCGGAAGCAACCTTCGAAACATACCAATGGTTCTGTCCGCTGTCCGGTCAAAGGCTTCATAGAAAAAAAATCTTTCAAGATTTCTTTCAAAATTACGGTCTTCAAAATTCAGAAACGACACAGTAAGACGGACAGCTGGCTAACTAGTGAGCAGGGGGAAGATCTATAGTTCCACACAATAAAAAAAGAACATATTATATAGTTCCAAAGATTCACTCACATCCTAATAAGTCGAAGAGGTGTTGAGTATTGCATCATCGAGCTAAAGTAGTTTATTTTGATGTCTCATGACTTTCGAATTCGTGTCAAGAACTTAAAACACTAGAGCTATTTGGACAAAGATTGTTGACCGTATAGCGACCGCTGTATCAGTTTCTCTGTGTTATCGTGTATTGGATCGATGTTCAGGACACAGTTTGTCACTTAAAATTTTAATATGGCCACCTTGAATTTTCAAATGTTTAAACTTCATTATATATAGATGTGAGTGTTTTACTTGAAAACATCCGGTGACATATTTTCCATATCCTCACTAGTAAAAATTTGAGGCCAAGATTAAAATATGGACATTTCGGAAAAGAGTTTCAAAAAAATGCCATTTCTTCCAAGTAATTAAGAACTCCTATAAATAATAATCATCTTTCAAAGTCGTAATATAACAAAATAAACATGCATGTAGTGATTAATTTAAATAAAAAGAGTTTTTAATATAAAAAAGTATAAACTTAACTTGGTGTGGGACAAGGTTGACATAACTGAGAAATTCATATTAGTGATTCTAAAAATTGAGAACTGGTCAGAAACGCGTTATTTTAGAAAAACAACAAAAATTTTCTGACATAAATCAAAAAACATCTTCATAACATATGTATGTACATTGTATGACTGTCTAAATGTGTATGCATGTGTTAATTTAAATAAATATATTTAAACGACTGCCAAATGTCATTCGTGCGCATTGCATGCAGCTGGGAGAAGTTTTAAAGCTATAATTGCATGCGAACGCAGTTTATATGCTTCATTCAGCGACATCATTTGCAACTGTAGAAGAATGATCATGAATCGATCCATGCCAAGTAATTCGTCCAACGGCCAACATCCTGGTACGGAAATTTACTTTATACTTCGTGGCGCGTTCCAAATCCCGATAGGCTTGGTTGGAATGGTTGCAAATCTTCTTCTGCTAATCGCACACATCAAAGATCCTCTAAAAACATTCAAGACGTCCTCGTCACTATTCATAATAAACATTGCAGCTATCGATCTGACGGTCTGTGTGCGTATTTCATCATTTCGCTTAAATTTTTTGCAAGTTCTAGCTCTTCTGATTATAGTTCGAATTCAATAAAAGACATCGCAATAACAATTGCTTCGAAAGGATTAATATACGTGTCTTTATCTTCGTTATTCAGTTTATCAATTGAACGGTTTTGTTCTGTGGTTTTTCCTCTATGGCATCGTGTGCGAATTACAACTCGTGTTTGTCGTTACTGGCTGGGTGCAGTATGGCTCGTTGGTTTTATTCACGTAACGTTCTCCATAATATTCATCCCACAATTCAATATAAGTCATAAAGGAAGTGAGATACTTCATTTATTTGAATTTGCGTATCTAATGTTAACTTTCATATGCACAATGCTTTTCTACCTTGGCACGTATTTCTCACTGAAAAACCAAAGAAAAAAACTGCTTAATAGACAAGACATCAGCGAGAGAGATTTAAGGACAATGAAGATCCGAATAAGGAACGAAAGAAATTTTCTATTCACGGTATTAATTGTTTGCTTAGTTCTAGCTATTAGTTTACTACCATTGATTGCAATTTATGTTGTTCATATTTTTTATCCACATGCCAGAAAAAATGTTGTTTTTACTTGGAGGTTTTTGTCAATGTCACTTATTTTTTTAAGCATTAATTTTGCTATTAACTCATTCCTGTCCGGGGGCTTCCCCAGAGGTGAATAAAATCGTCTGGCGTTAGCCAGAATAAAATACTAAAGACCAACTCGGACAAGAAAGAGTTAAAGAGACAGTTTATAACTCATTCTTGTCCGGGGGCTTCCCCAGAGGTGAATAAAATCGTCTGGCGTTAGCCAGAATAAAATACTAAAGACCAATTCGGACAAGAAAGAGTTAATCCGTTTATTTATCTTTGGCGTTTGCCAAAATATAGAAAAACCTTTAAAAAACTTTATTGCAATTTATAGTACCTATTTATACTGTAAAAGTGCAACTCCCAGACCACTCGCCATGATGATGATGATGATGAAAAATGTAATATCTTGTACAATGTAAACAATGGAAGAAAATAAACCTGATAATTATTTAAAATTTTAATATGAAAAATGCCATTCCTTGCAGTTATTTTTATATTAAAAATTTGAATCAATAATCAGAGCGAGAGCCGAAAGATTGTTTTAATATAAATAATACAATTTGTTATATGTCAAGTGTCAAAGTCTGTTTTTCTAGCTCTCTGATTGAACGAGCGGTCCGAAAATCGTGATGTTTCCCGCGTAACCCATGGCAGTGGGTATCACTACATTTATTTTTCCCTAGGAAAAAATATCAAAACCAGGAGTAGATGGTCAGGTTCAGTTTGTCTTTGTTTTCTCCAATTTTCTCTCATTAAAAACAATGTCTGAAGATTTTATTCAACATTTTTGTTGTCATTTGACACTTGATATATACCAGGAAAACAGTGTGTTTTGTAGCCCGTCGACTGCTCGTTGTTGCCCTCGGCTTCGCCTAGGGAAACAACGGCAGCCTCGGGTCCACAACACACTGTTACCCTCGGCGCCAGTAAATAAGTGTTTAATAATAAATGGTCGTGCAAATTAATACAGTTTTAGTTATTTCTTAGACTCATCAACAGCGCAGTTGGGATTCCAAAACTTGAGAGCAACTCATCAAGTAGCCCAACATATTTGTAAAGCAAGAAAAACAAGCTTCTTGCATTATGAATAGAAAAACGTAAAGCGTGTGTATGTCTTGAAACAAATCAGTCACCTTTATTAAAGGAAACACGAGGAAACAAAAATAGCAAGCCTCCAAATTTTATGACTCGTAAGACTTGGCAAGAGTTTACGAAAACCTATACTCCACATAATATAAAGAAAGAGATCTTTTCTTTAGAGAAACTTTGTAGCTAACAACTTTTTGCTCTGCTTCAGTTAATTTGTCTTACTCAACCCATTCTCGCCCCCAGATTCCGACTCACCCGTTTTAGCGCGGCCATCATTCTAGTTCCCAGGCCATTGCCTTCAGGAACGTGAACGTGAAGTGCTCGGTCGAGGTTAAAAGGGATGACTCAGACCCAGTGAACTCTATATATACCTGGAAGGCTGACTCCCAATCAAAAAGTGAGGCAAAACATGGTGGCAATGGGGAATTTTTGGACGTCAGTTCTAGGCTCCTACGCGGTCACCTTGGATGTCAGTTACTTTACTTTACGGAGAAATTGTGTACTATGTTGACTGTTGGCACAAATTCAAATGGAACATAGAATTTCGACATAAAGGTTTTTAACTTGCTTCTGCTTAATATCCATTTGTTGATGCTTGTGTCTTTCTGACTTCCGCCTCGAGTTTCAACTATATTTCGACGAGATGCATGTTTACTTCTGGTTTGAATTTGAATTTATTAAATTTGCCACTTAACGTAACGTGTGGCAGGAGAGAGGAACAGAACTTTCGTCCCAATTGACACCAAACTCCTATGCGTAGACAACTACGACCTAGGTGTTGATTTTACGAAGGGAGGAAAACCGGAGAACCCGGCGAAAAACCCTCGGAGCACAGGAGAGACGGATCCAAGTACTAACCCCGTCCGACCGGGCTTAACTATTGAGAGGCAGCCCTAGCAGCACACGCCCCCCGTGCTCCCCAAATTGGTTAAATATAACCTCTTTATACTATAAAAATAAGGAAAGGCTGGCAAACTTTCAATAAGGAATATTATTTTAGACGACGCTCATTTAATTTAAAGCTCCGTAAAATACACAAAAACCGCTCGATCTCTCGCGAATATTGCCGTAGACGTAGTATATTCGTAAAGAACTCGGCTTTTGCATCATTTCTCTTTCATCTTCTGTGCAGCTCGACTGAAACGTAACGTTTGTATACAAACCAGCTTTGGCTTCACAAAAGCTCTCACCGTATGCGTATATACGAACGGCCGGTGACGTGTCACCTCAGTTTGTAGGAACGTTTCTCGAGCTGAGCGTGAAGATGAACGTTTGGGTCGAAAGAGCAATGAACTGAAAGCCAAGTATGTACTGATGACAATTTTAGCGAGATCGAGTGTTTTTTGTGGATTTTACGGAGCTTCAATTGAGGGCCGTCTGAAATATTTCTATGCCTAAATTTGAATATTCTCTGTAAATCCTTAAATTTATTTCGACTTTCTATACCCTGGTCCCAGAGGATTTCTCTTGTAAGTACAGAAAGTAAACACAAAAGGAACACAACACTGCTCGCGCTCAACAGGGTGGGTGTACGTTTGGGCCGCCTGTGGTTCGGCCGCGAGGAAGAAGACTAAGGCTGACATCCAAGATGACCGCGTAGGAGCCTAGAACTGACGTTCAAAAATTCCCCATTGCCGCCATGTTTTGCCTCACTTTTTAGTCCTGGAATTGAATGGGTCATCCTTCCAGGTATATATATATATATATATATATATATATATATATATATATATATATATATGTAATCGAGTGAAATGCCCAATATCATTTATAATATACCCAATTTTCTCCTGGCATTACCACCCTATTATATGTACAGAACTCGCGATCAAGCTCTCGGCAACGGCCTCCGTGGCTCAGTGGTCAGAGCATTGCACTAGAATCGCAAGGTCGTGGGTTGAATTCCTGCCGGAGGGCCTGTGTAGTTGCATTTTTCGCAACTGCTCCCGGTTTGGTCTTAAAATGTATATATTCTACACTCGAATTTTCCTTCACCCTAAATACTTAGAACATGTCATGTAATCGAGTGAAATGCCCAATATCATTTATATATATATATATATATAGTCCACCGCTATAGTTCACATATACATATATATATATATATATATATATATATATATATATATATATATATATATATATATATATATAGTTCACTGCTCAGACACCGTTTACACGATGCCGATATAATTTGAAAACGGAACAAAACTGATCATGCCGGTGTGTAAATACAGGCCAAAAAGTCTTGCGTTTACACGGTGACTATTCTCTTCCCGTGAGAATTGAGAAGACTTTGTGAATACTGCTGACCCAAATACTGTGGTCGTATATACGTGATTACCGTCATCAAACTGTTACGCACGGGCGTTTACACGATACCGGTTAGTGTTCCGTTTTCATTTCATGCCATCAAGGAACCGTCCTCATTATGTGCGGTTTTCATGTCATTTTTGTGCCGGTATCGTGTAAACGCAATGCCTAAACGGCATGATTTTGTTGCGTTTTCAAATTGTACCGGCATCGTGAAAACGGGGTCTCAAAAGGACACGTCCAATCCTTTTGCGGCTTTTCCAAAATATGTCGTCAAATTCGTTTTTTTTCCAATTGAAATTTGTCGTCAAGCTTCAACGAGTCTTAAGATTTTAGCAATCTTTTTGATACCTTAACCACAATATAAAACCTAACCATAATCAGAAATCTTGTTCACCGCCTAGCTTTTGAAAAAAAAATTGACGAGTTATTTTGGAGAAGCCGCGAAAGGACTGGGCGAGTCCCTTTCAGTCATCTCTGGGGACCTCTGTAAAATTGTGGGCTCAGTAATTGGTCGGAAGCAACCTTCGAAACATACCAATGGTTCTGTCCGCTGTCCGGTCAAAGGCTTCATAGAAAAAAAATCTTTCAAGATTTCTTTCAAAATTACGGTCTTCAAAATTCAGAAACGACACAGTAAGACGGACAGCTGGCTAACTAGTGAGCAGGGGGGAAGATCTATAGTTCCACACAATAAAAAAAGAACATATTATATAGTTCCAAAGATTCACTCACATCCTAATAAGTCGAAGAGGTGTTGAGTATTGCATCATCGAGCTAAAGTAGTTTATTTTGATGTCTCATGACTTTCCGAATTCGTGTCAAGAACTTAAAACACTAGAGCTATTTGGACAAAGATTGTTGACCGTATAGCGACCGCTGTATCAGTTTCTCTGTGTTATCGTGTATTGGATCGATGTTCAGGACACAGTTTGTCACTTAAAATTTTAATATGGCCACCTTGAATTTTCAAATGTTTAAACTTCATTATATATAGATGTGAGTGTTTTACTTGAAAACATCCGGTGACATATTTTCCATATCCTCACTAGTAAAAATTTGAGGCCAAGATTAAAATATGGACATTTCGGAAAAGAGTTTCAAAAAAATGCCATTTCTTCCAAGTAATTAAGAACTCCTATAAATAATAATCATCTTTCAAAGTCGTAATATAACAAAATAAACATGCATGTAGTGATTAATTTAAATAAAAAGAGTTTTTAATATAAAAAAGTATAAACTTAACTTGGTGTGGGACAAGGTTGACATAACTGAGAAATTCATATTAGTGATTCTAAAAATTGAGAACTGGTCAGAAACGCGTTATTTTAGAAAAACAACAAAAATTTTCTGACATAAATCAAAAAACATCTTCATAACATATGTATGTACATTGTATGACTGTCTAAATGTGTATGCATGTGTTAATTTAAATAAATATATTTAAACGACTGCCAAATGTCATTCGTGCGCATTGCATGCAGCTGGGAGAAGTTTTAAAGCTATAATTGCATGCGAACGCAGTTTATATGCTTCATTCAGCGACATCATTTGCAACTGTAGAAGAATGATCATGAATCGATCCATGCCAAGTAATTCGTCCAACGGCCAACATCCTGGTACGGAAATTTACTTTATACTTCGTGGCGCGTTCCAAATCCCGATAGGCTTGGTTGGAATGGTTGCAAATCTTCTTCTGCTAATCGCACACATCAAAGATCCTCTAAAAACATTCAAGACGTCCTCGTCACTATTCATAATAAACATTGCAGCTATCGATCTGACGGTCTGTGTGCGTATTTCATCATTTCGCTTAAATTTTTTGCAAGTTCTAGCTCTTCTGATTATAGTTCGAATTCAATAAAAGACATCGCAATAACAATTGCTTCGAAAGGATTAATATACGTGTCTTTATCTTCGTTATTCAGTTTATCAATTGAACGGTTTTGTTCTGTGGTTTTTCCTCTATGGCATCGTGTGCGAATTACAACTCGTGTTTGTCGTTACTGGCTGGGTGCAGTATGGCTCGTTGGTTTTATTCACGTAACGTTCTCCATAATATTCATCCCACAATTCAATATAAGTCATAAAGGAAGTGGGATACTTCATTTATTTGAATTTGCGTATCTAATGTTAACTTTCATATGCACAATGCTTTTCTACCTTGGCACGTATTTCTCACTGAAAAACCAAAGAAAAAAACTGCTTAATAGACAAGACATCAGCGAGAGAGATTTAAGGACAATGAAGATCCGAATAAGGAACGAAAGAAATTTTCTATTCACGGTATTAATTGTTTGCTTAGTTCTAGCTATTAGTTTACTACCATTGATTGCAATTTATGTTGTTCATATTTTTTATCCACATGCCAGAAAAAATGTTGTTTTTACTTGGAGGTTTTTGTCAATGTCACTTATTTTTTTAAGCATTAATTTTGCTATTAATCCGTTTATTTATCTTTGGCGTTTGCCAAAATATAGAAAAACCTTTAAAAAACTTTATTGCAATTTATAGTACCTATTTATACTGTAAAAGTGTAACTCCCAGACCACTCGCCATGATGATGATGATGATGAAAAATGTAATATCTTGTAAAATTAAACAATGGAAGAAAATAAACCTGATATTTAAAATTTTAATATGAAAAATGCCATTCCTTGCAGTTATTTTTATATTAAAAATTTGAATCAATAATCAGAGCGAGAGCCGAAAGATTGTTTTAATATATAAATAATACAATTTGTTATATGTCAAGTGTCAAAGTCTGTTTTTCTAGCGCTCTGATTGAACGAGCGGTCCAAAAATCGTGATGTTTCCCGCGTAACCCATGGCAGCGGGTATCACTACATTTATTTTTCCCTAGGGAAAAATATCAAAACCGGAAGTAGATGGTCAGGTTCAGTTTGTCTTTGTTTTCTCCAGTTTTCTCTCATTAAAAACAATGTCTGAAGATTTTGTTCAACATTTTTGTTGTCATTTGACACTTGATATATACCAGGAAAACAGTGTGTTTTGTAGCCCCTCGGGAAAACAGTGTGTTTTGTAGCCCCTCGACTGCTCGTTGTTGCCCTCGGCTTCGCCTCGGGAAACAACGGCAGCCTCGGGTCCACAACACACTGTTACCCTCGGCGCCAGTAAATAAGTGTTTAATAATAAATGGTCGTGCAAATTAATATAGTTTTAGTTATTTCTTAGACTCATCAACAGCGCAACCGGGATTCCAAAACTTGAGAGCAACTCATCAAGTAGCCCAACATATTTGTAAAGCAAGAAAAACAAGCTTCTTGCATTATGAATAGAAAAACGTAAAGCGTGTGTATGTCTGGAATCAAATCAGTCACCTTTATTAAAGGAAACACGAGGAAACAAAAACAGCATGCCTCCAAATCTTATGACTCGTAAGACTTGGCAAGAGTTTACGAAAACCTATACTCCACATAATATAAAGAAAGAGATCTTTTCTTTAGAGAAACTTTGTAGCTAACAACTTTTTGCTCTGCTTCAGTTAATTTGTCTTACTCAACCCATTCTCGCCCCCAGATTCCGACTCACCCGTTTTAGCGCGTCCATCATTCTAGTTCCCAGGCCATTGCCTTCAGGAACGTGAACGTGAAGTGCTCGGTCGAGGTTAAAAGGGATGACTCAGACCCAGTGAACTCAATATATACCTGGAAGGCTGACTCCCAATCAAAAAGTGAGGCAAAACATGGTGGCAATGGGGAATTTTTGGACGTCAGTTCTAGGCCCCTACGCGGTCACCTTGGATGTCAGTTACTTTACTTTACGGAGAAATTGTGTACTATGTTGACTGTTGGCACAAATTCAAATGGAACATAGAATTTCGACATAAAGGTATTTAACTTGCTTCTGCTTAATATCCATTTGTTGATGCTTGTGTCTTTCTGACTTCCGCCTCGAGTTTCAACTATATTTCGACGAGATGCATGTTTACTTCTGGTTTGAATTTGAATTTATTAAATTTGCCACTTAACGTAACGTGTGGCAGGAGAGAGGAACAGAACTTTCGTCCCAATTGGCGCCAAACTCCTATGTGTAGACAACTACGACCTAGGTGTTGATTTTACGAAGGGAGGAAAACCGGAGAACCCGGCGAAAAACCCTCGGAGCACAGGAGAGACGGATCCAAGTACTAACCCCGTCCGACCGGGCTTAACTATTGAGAGGCAGCCCTAGCAGCACACGCCCCCCGTGCTCCCCAAATTGGTTAAATATAACCTCTTTATACTATAAAAATAAGGAAAGACTGGCAAACTTTCAATAAGGAATATTATTTTAGACGACGCTCATTTAACGTAGTATATTCGTAAAGAACTCGGCTTTTGCATCATTTCTCTTTCATCTTCTGTGCAGCTCGACTGAAACGTAACGTTTGTATACAAACCAGCTTTGGCTTCACAAAAGCTCTCACCGTATGCGTATATACGAACGGCCGGTGACGTGTCACCTCAGTTTGTAGGAACGTTTCTCGAGCTGAGCGTGAAGATGAACGTTTGGGTCGAAAGAGCAATGAACTGAAAGCCAAGTATGTACTGATGACAATTTTAGCGAGATCGAGTGTTTTTTGTGGATTTTACGGAGCTTCAATTGAGGGCCGTCTGAAATATTTCTATGCCTAAATTTGAATATTCTCTGTAAATCCTTAAATTTATTTCGACTTTCTATACCCTGGTCCCAGAGGATTTCTCATGTAAGTACAGAAAGTAAACACAAAAGGAACACAACACTGCTCGCGCTCAACAGGATGGGTGTACGTTTGGGCCGCCTGTGGTTCGGCCGCGAGGAAGAAGACTAAGGCTGACATCCAAGATGACCGCGTAGGAGCCTAGAACTGACGTTCAAAAATTCCCCATTGCCGCCATGTTTTGCCTCACTTTTTAGTCCTGGAATTGAATGGGTCATCCTTCCAGATAAATTAAATAATATTAATATATAAAATATATAGTATATATTATTATATATATATATATATATATATAATTATACATATATATATATATATATCATATATATATATATATATATATATATATATATATATATATATATAGTTCACTGCTCAGACACCGTTTACACGATGCCGATATAATTTGAAAACGGAACAAAACTGATCATGCCGGTGTGTAAATACAGGCCAAAAAGTCTTGCGTTTACACGGTGACTATTCTCTTCCCGTGAGAATTGAGAAGACTTTGTGAATACTGCTGGCCCAAATACTGTGCTCGTATATATCGTGATTACCGTCATCAAACTGTTACGCACGGGCGTTTACACGATGCCGGTTAGTGTTCCGTTTTCATTTCATGCCGTCAAGGAACCGTCCTCATTATGTGCGGTTTTCATGTCATTTTTGTGCCGGTATCGTGTAAACGCAATGCCTAAACGGCATGATTTTGTTGCGTTTTCAAATTGTACTGGCATCGTGAAAACGAGGTCTCAAAAGGACACGTCCAATCCTTTTGCGGCTTTTCCAAAATATGTCGTCAAATTCGTTTTTTTTCCAATTGAAATTTGTCGTCAAGCTTCAACGAGTCTTAAGATTTTAGCAATCTTTTTGATACCTTAACCACAATATAAAACCTAACCCTAATCAGAAATCTTGTTCACCGCCTAGCTTTTTGAAAAAAAAAATTGACGAGTTATTTTGGAGAAGCAGCGAAAGGACTGGGCGAGTCCCTTTCAGTCATCTCTGGGGACCTCTGTAAAATTGCCGGCTCAGTAATTGGTCGGAAGCAACCTTCGAAACATACCAATGGTTCTGTCCGCTGTCCGCTCAAAGGCTTCAAAGAAAAAAAAACTGTTTCACGATTTCTTTCAAAATTACGGTCTTCAAAATTCAGAAACGCCACAGTAAGACGGACATGGCTGGCTAACTAGTGGGCAGGGGGGAAGATCTATAGTTCCACACAATAAAAAAAGAACATATTATATAGATCAAAAGATTCACTCACATCCTAATAAGTGGAAGAGGTGTTGAGTATTGCATCACCGAGCTAAAGTAGTTTATTTTGATGTCTCACGACTTTCTGAATTGGTGTCAAGAACTAAAAACACTAGTCGTAGAGCAATTTGGACAAAGATTGTTGTCCGTATAGCGACCGCTGTATCAGTCTCTCCGTGTTATCGTGTATTGGATCGATGTTCAGGACACAGTTTGTCACTTAACATTTTAATATGGTCACCTTGAATTTTCAAATGTTTAAACTTCATTATATATAGATGTGAGTGTTTTACTTGAAAACATCCGGTGACATATTTTCCATATCCTCACTAGTAAAAATTTGAGGCCAAGATTAAAATATGGACATTTCGGAAAGAGTTTCAAAAAAATGCCATTTCTTCCAAGTAATTAAGAACTCCTATAAATAATAATCATCTTTCAAAGTCGTAATATAACAAAATAAACATGCATGTAGTGATTAATTTAAATAAAAAGAGTTTTTAATATAAAAAAGTATAAACTTAACTTGGTGTGGGACAAGGTTGACATAACTGAGAAATTCATATTAGTGATTCTAAAAATTGAGAACTGGTCAGAAACGCGTTATTTTAGAAAAACAACAAAAATTTTCTGACATAAATCAAAAAACATCTTCATAACATATGTATGTACATTGTATGACTGTCTAAATGTGTATGCATGTGTTAATTTAAATAAATATATTTAAACGACTGCCAAATGTCATTCGTGCGCATTGCATGCAGCTGGGAGAAGTTTTAAAGCTATAATTGCATGCGAACGCAGTTTATATGCTTCATTCAGCGACATCATTTGCAACTGTAGAAGAATGATCATGAATCGATCCATGCCAAGTAATTCGTCCAACGGCCAACATCCTGGTACGGAAATTTACTTTATACTTCGTGGCGCGTTCCAAATCCCGATAGGCTTGGTTGGAATGGTTGCAAATCTTCTTCTGCTAATCGCACACATCAAAGATCCTCTAAAAACATTCAAGACGTCCTCGTCACTATTCATAATAAACATTGCAGCTATCGATCTGACGGTCTGTGTGCGTATTTCATCATTTCGCTTAAATTTTTTGCAAGTTCTAGCTCTTCTGATTATAGTTCGAATTCAATAAAAGACATCGCAATAACAATTGCTTCGAAAGGATTAATATACGTGTCTTTATCTTCGTTATTCAGTTTATCAATTGAACGGTTTTGTTCTGTGGTTTTTCCTCTATGGCATCGTGTGCGAATTACAACTCGTGTTTGTCGTTACTGGCTGGGTGCAGTATGGCTCGTTGGTTTTATTCACGTAACGTTCTCCATAATATTCATCCCACAATTCAATATAAGTCATAAAGGAAGTGGGATACTTCATTTATTTGAATTTGCGTATCTAATGTTAACTTTCATATGCACAATGCTTTTCTACCTTGGCACGTATTTCTCACTGAAAAACCAAAGAAAAAAACTGCTTAATAGACAAGACATCAGCGAGAGAGATTTAAGGACAATGAAGATCCGAATAAGGAACGAAAGAAATTTTCTATTCACGGTATTAATTGTTTGCTTAGTTCTAGCTATTAGTTTACTACCATTGATTGCAATTTATGTTGTTCATATTTTTTATCCACATGCCAGAAAAAATGTTGTTTTTACTTGGAGGTTTTTGTCAATGTCACTTATTTTTTTAAGCATTAATTTTGCTATTAATCCGTTTATTTATCTTTGGCGTTTGCCAAAATATAGAAAAACCTTTAAAAAACTTTATTGCAATTTATAGTACCTATTTATACTGTAAAAGTGTAACTCCCAGACCACTCGCCATGATGATGATGATGATGAAAAATGTAATATCTTGTAAAATTAAACAATGGAAGAAAATAAACCTGATATTTAAAATTTTAATATGAAAAATGCCATTCCTTGCAGTTATTTTTATATTAAAAATTTGAATCAATAATCAGAGCGAGAGCCGAAAGATTGTTTTAATATATAAATAATACAATTTGTTATATGTCAAGTGTCAAAGTCTGTTTTTCTAGCGCTCTGATTGAACGAGCGGTCCAAAAATCGTGATGTTTCCCGCGTAACCCATGGCAGCGGGTATCACTACATTTATTTTTCCCTAGGAAAAATATCAAAACCGGAAGTAGATGGTCAGGTTCAGTTTGTCTTTGTTTTCTCCAGTTTTCTCTCATTAAAAACAATGTCTGAAGATTTTGTTCAACATTTTTGTTGTCATTTGACACTTGATATATACCAGGAAAACAGTGTGTTTTGTAGCCCCTCGGGAAAACAGTGTGTTTTGTAGCCCCTCGACTGCTCGTTGTTGCCCTCGGCTTCGCCTCGGGAAACAACGGCAGTCTCGGCTCCACAACACACTGTTACCCTCGGCGCCAGTAAATAAGTGTTTAATAATAAATGGTCGTGCAAATTAATATAGTTTTAGTTATTTCTTAGACTCATCAACAGCGCAACCGGGATTCCAAAACTTGAGAGCAACTCATCAAGTAGCCCAACATATAACACTGGTTGTAAAGCAAGAAAAACAAGCTTCTTGCATTATGAATAGAAAAACGTAAAGCGTGTGTATGTCTTGAAACAAATCAGTCACCTTTATTAAAGGAAACACGAGGAAACAAAAATAGCAAGCCTCCAAATTTTATGACTCGTAAGACTTGGCAAGAGTTTACGAAAACCTATACTCCACATAATATAAAGAAAAGAGATCTTTTCTTTAGAGAAACTTTGTAGCTAACAACTTTTTGCTCTGCTTCAGTTAATTTGTCTTACTCAACCCATTCTCGCCCCCAGATTCCGACTCACCCGTTTTAGCGCGTCCATCATTCTAGTTCCCAGGCCATTGCCTTCAGGAACGTGAACGTGAAGTGCTCGGTCGAGGTTAAAAGGGATGACTCAGACCCAGTGAACTCTATATATACCTGGAAGGCTGACTCCCAATCAAAAAGTGAGGCAAAACATGGTGGCAATGGGGAATTTTTGGACGTCAGTTCTAGGCTCCTACGCGGTCACCTTGGATGTCAGTTACTTTACTTTACGGAGAAATTGTGTACTATGTTGACTGTTGGCACAAATTCAAATGGAACATAGAATTTCGACATAAAGGTTTTTAACTTGCTTCTGCTTAATATCCATTTGTTGATGCTTGTGTCTTTCTGACTTCCGCCTCGAGTTTCAACTATATTTCGACGAGATGCATGTTTACTTCTGGTTTGAATTTGAATTTATTAAATTTGCCACTTAACGTAACGTGTGGCAGGAGAGAGGAACAGAACTTTCGTCCCAATTGACACCAAACTCCTATGTGTAGACAACTAAGACCTAGGTGTTGATTTTACGAAGGGAGGAAAACCGGAGAACCCGGCGAAAAACCCTCGGAGCACAGGAGAGACGGATCCAAGTACCAACCCCGTCCGACCGGGCTTAACTATTGAGAGGCAGCCCTAGCAGCACACGCCCCCCGTGCTCCCCAAATTGGTTAAATATAACCTCTTTATACTATAAAAATAAGGAAAGGCTGGCAAACTTTCAATAAGGAATATTATTTTAGACGACGCTCATTTAAAGCTCCGTAAAATACACAAAAACCGCTCGATCTCTCGCGAATATTGCCGTAGACGTAGTATATTCGTAAAGAACTCGGCTTTTGCATCATTTCTCTTTCATCTTCTGTGCAGCTCGACTGAAACGTAACGTTTGTATACAAACCAGCTTTGGCTTCACAAAAGCTCTCACCGTATGCGTATATACGAACGGCCGGTGACGTGTCACCTCAGTTTGTAGGAACGTTTCTCGAGCTGAGCGTGAAGATGAACGTTTGGGTCGAAAGAGCAATGAACTGAAAGCCAAGTATGTACTGATGACAATTTTAGCGAGATCGAGTGTTTTTTGTGGATTTTACGGAGCTTCAATTGAGGGCCGTCTGAAATATTTCTATGCCTAAATTTGAATATTCTCTGTAAATCCTTAAATTTATTTCGACTTTCTATACCCTGGTCCCAGAGGATTTCTCTTGTAAGTACAGAAAGTAAACACAAAAGGAACACAACACTGCTCGCGCTCAAGAGGATGGGTGTACGTTTGGGCCGCCTGTGGTTCGGCCGCGAGGAAAAAGACTAAGGCTGACATCCAAGATGACCGCGTAGGAGCCTAGAACTGACGTTCAAAAATTCCCCATTGCCGCCATGTTTTGCCTCACTTTTTAGTCCTGGAATTGAATGGGTCATCCTTCCAGGTATATATATATATATATATATATATATATATATATATATATATATATATATATATATATATATATATGTAATATATAAATGCCCAATATCATTTATAATATACCCAATTTTCTCCTGGCATTACCACCCTATTATATGTACAGAACTCGCGATCAAGCTCTCGGCAACGGCCTCCGTGGCTCAGTGGTCAGAGCATTGCACTAGAATCGCAAGGTCGTGGGTTGAATTCCTGCCGGAGGGCCTGTGTAGTTGCATTTTTCGCAACTGCTCCCCGTTTGGTCTTAAAATGTATATATTCTACACTCGAATTTTCCTTCACCCTAAATACTTAGAACATGTCATGTAATCGAGTGAAATGCCCAATATCATTTATATATATATATATATATATATATATAGTCCACCGCTATAGTTCACATATACATATATATATATATATATATATAGTTCACTGTTCAGACACCGTTTACACGATGCCGATATAATTTGAAAACGGAACAAAACTGATCATGTCGGTGTGTAAATACAGGCCAAAAAGTCTTGCGTTTACACGGTGACTATTCTCTTCCAGTGAGAATTGAGAAGACTTTGTGAATACTGCTGGCCCAAATACTATGCTCGTATATATCGTGATTACCGTCATCAAACTGTTACGCACGGGCGTTTACACGATGCCGGTTAGTGTTCCGTTTTCATTTCATGCCGTCAAGGAACCGTCCTCATTATGTGCGGTTTTCATGTCATTTTTGTGCCGGTATCGTGTAAACGCAATGCCTAAACGGCATGATTTTGTTGCGTTTTCAAATTGTACTGGCATCGTGAAAACGAGGTCTCAAAAGGACACGTCCAATCCTTTTGCGGCTTTTCCAAAATATGTCGTCAAATTCGTTTTTTTTCCAATTGAAATTTGTCGTCAAGCTTCAACGAGTCTTAAGATTTTAGCAATCTTTTTGATACCTTAACCACAATATAAAACCTAACCCTAATCAGAAATCTTGTTCACCGCCTAGCTTTTTGAAAAAAATAATTGACGAGTTATTTTGGAGAAGCAGCGAAAGGACTGGGCGAGTCCCTTTCAGTCATCTCTGGGGACCTCTGTAAAATTGCCGGCTCAGTAATTGGTCGGAAGCAACCTTCGAAACATACCAATGGTTCTGTCCGCTGTCCGGTCAAAGGCTTCAAGAAAAAAAATCTTTCAAGATTTCTTTCAAAATTACGGTCTTCAAAATTCAGAAACGACACAGTAAGACGGACAGCTGGCTAACTAGTGAGCAGGGGGGAAGATCTATAGTTCCACACAATAAAAAAAGAACATATTATATAGATCAAAGATTCACTCACATCCTAATAAGTCGAAGAGGTGTTGAGTATTGCATCACCGAGCTAAAGTAGTTTATTTTGATGTCTCACGACTTTCTGAATTGGTGTCAAGAACTAAAAACACTAGTCGTAGAGCAATTTGGACAAAGATTGTTGTCCGTATAGCGACTGCTGTATCAGTCTCTCCGTGTTATCGTGTATTGGATCGATGTTCAGGACACAGTTTGTCACTTAACATTTTAATATGGTCACCTTGAATTTTCAAATGTTTAAACTTCATTATATATAGATGTGAGTGTTTCACTTGAAAATATCCGGTGACATATTTTCCATATCCTCACTAGTAAAAATTTGAGGCCATGATTAAAATATGGACATTTCGGAAACGAGTTCCAAAAAAATGCCACTTCTTCCAAGTAATTAAGAACTCCTATAAATAATAATCATCTTTCAAAGCCGTAATATAACAAAATAAACATGCATCTAGTGATTAATTTAAATAAAAAGAGTTTTTAATATAAAAAAGTATAAACTTAACTTGGTGTGGGACAAGGTTGACATAACTGAGAAATTCATATTAGTGATTCTAAAAATTGAGAACTGGTCAGAAACGCGTTATTTTAGAAAAACAACAAAAATTTTCTGACATAAATCAAAAAACATCTTCATAACATATGTATGTACATTGTATGACTGTCTAAATGTGTATGCATGTGTTAATTTAAATAAGTATATTTAAACGACTGACAAATGTCATTCGTGCGCACTGCATGCAGCTGGGAGAAGCTTGAAAGCTATAATTGCATGCGAACGCAGTTTATATGCTTCATTCAGCGACATCATTTGCAACTGTAGAAGAATGATCATGAATCGATCAATGCCAAGTAATTCGTCCAACGGCCAACATCCTGGTATGGAAATTTAATTTTTACTTGGTTGCGCGTTCCAAATCCCGATAAGCTTGGTTGGAATGGTTGCAAATCTTCTTCTGCTAATGGCACACATCAAAGATCCTCTAAAAACATTCAAGACGTCCTCGTCACTATTCATAATAAACATTGCAGCTATCGACCTGACCGTTTCGTCGGTGAATTTTATCCTTTCACTTCAGTTCTTTGCAAGTTCTAGCTGCTCTGATTATAACTCGAATTCACTAAAAGACATCGCAATAACAATTGCTTGGAAAGGATTAATAAACGTGTCTTTATCTTCGTTATTGAGTTTATCAATTGAACGTTTTTGTTCTGTGGTTTTTCCTCTATGGCATCGTGTGCGAATTACAACTCGTGTTTGTCGTTATTGGCTGGGTGCAGTATGGCTCGTTGGTTTTATTCACGTAACGTTCTCCATAATATTCACCCCACAATTCAGTATAAGTCATAAAGGAAGTGGGACACTTCAGTTATTTGAATTTGCGTATCTAATGTTAACTTTCATATGCACAATGCTTTTCTACCTTGGCACGTATTTCTCACTGAAAAACCAAAGAAAAAAACTGCTTAATAGACAAGACATCAGCGAGACAGATTTAAGGACAATGAAGATCCGAATAAGGAACGAAAGAAATTTTCTATTCACGGTATTAATTGTTTGTTTAGTTCTAGCTATTAGTTTACTACCATTGATTGCAATTTATGTTGTTCATTTTTTATCCACATGCCAGAAAAAATGTTGTTTTTACTTGGAGGTTTTTGTCAATGTCACTTATTTTTTTAAGCATTAATTTTGCGATTAATCCGTTTATTTATCTTTGGCGTTTGCCAAAATATAGAAAAACCTTTAAAAAACTTTATTGCAATTTTTAGTACCTATATCTACTGTAAAAGTGTAAGTCCCAGACCACTCGCCACGATGATGATGATGATGAAAAATGTAATATCTTGTACAATGTAAACAATGGAAGAAAATAAACCTGATATTTAAAATTTTAATATGAAAAATGTCATTCCTTGCAGTTATTTTTATATTAAAAATTTGAATTAATAATCAGAGCGAGAGGCGAAAGATTTTTTTAATCCCCGAGCTCGGTGAGGGAGCTAATCTCGACATGCGTGGAGTCCACTTTACACGCGTGTAGAAAAAGCAAGAGAGAGAAAATCAACACGCGTGTTGGAAAAGCAAGGGGGTTGTGACTGGCACTGGTGACTATAGCTTCGAAGCAAACTTATAGTTATATATTTCCATATTTTGCGTAACAAATTGGTTTCAAATGGTTTCGTTTTAAACGGAAAGAAAGAGAACAACGAATAAAAGAAGGATACAAACAGCCGGTTTAATATATCTTGAAGAGAAACCAGAAAACCTGAAGAAACCAAACGCCGTATGGTAAACAAAAACTCGATCTGAATTGTAGTGTTTGTGGTCACAGGTCACTCAGTGGTCTCAAAGTCATTTTAAAGTTGACGGTAAGGCATTTGTATTTATTTATTTTGCTGACTGGAATCAGCATTTATTCATTAATATATTCTGTAAACGCCAAGAACGGCAAGACGTTTAAATAGAACCCTTTTAGTTGGGTTTTTTTTATCTCCTATTATACATGTAGTTTTTGAGCTGTTAACGTTTAATTCTGCCTTTGCAAAACATAAAAGTAATTCTTTTGGAAACCTCCTAAAAACAATATATTTTTACAACTATAGCCTATGCACAGCCTGGAATATCCCTGTAATACAGGGGTGTTCCAGGCTGTGCATAGGCTATACAACCAGAGCTGTAAGTTTTGCTTTGATTCGTTCAACTTTCATTTTAATCATCCTAATCATAGATTCTGTAATTATCCTGAGGATCATTATTTGTTTTTTCTGTATATCAGGAGGGCTTATTTGAGTTGGAAGGTGGGTGGGGTGTATTTCAAAAAGCATATATAAGCAAGCAAGGGGTTGTTGCATTTATGTATTTCTAGTATAAATAATATAATTTGTTATGTATCAAGTGTCAACGTCCGTTTTACTAGCTCTCTTATTGGGCGAGCGGTGCTCGTGTGGCGGTCCGAAATTCGTGATGTTTCCCGCGTAACCCATGGCAGTCTCGGGTCCACAAACACACTGTTTCCCTCCAGCATATCCTCTCATTTCGAAATGATAATTATCGTCATTTGAGAGATGTCGTTGAATTAACAATAACCATCATTTTAAAAAAAGAATTCCCTACCTCCAAACCCCCAACTCAACCCACCTCTAAACCCCCCTGACAACCCTAACCCTAACCACAACCCCCCGTCGGGCCTAACCCTAACCACAACCCTCCGGAAAAAAGTCCCGCCTCTCAGTTTAACATCCCGCATGTGGGACAGAATCTCACTTGAGTATCATGATAATCATCATATTCGATTGTGTGAAGAATTGATGATTATCATGATACTCAAGTGAGAGGACATGTTGTTCCCTCGGCGCCAGTAAATAAGGGTTTAATAATAAATGGTCGTGCAAATTAATATAGTTTTAGTTATTTCTTAGACTCATCAACAGCGCAACCGGTTTACTACCATTGATTGCAATTTATGTTGTTCATATTTTTTATCCATGCACATGCCAGAAAAAATGTTGTTTTTACTTGGAGGTTTTTGTCAATGTCACTTATTTTTTTAAGCATTAATTTTGCTATTAATCCGTTTATTCATCTTTGGCGTTTGCCAAAATATAGAAAAGCCTTTAAAAAACTTTATTGCAATTTTTAGTACCTATATATACTGTAAAAGTGTAAGTCCCAGACCACTCGCCATGATGATGATGATGAAAAATGTAATATCTTGTAAAAGGTAAACAATGGAAGAAAATAAACCTGATATTTAAAATTTTAATATGAAAAATGTCATTCCTTGCAGTTATTTTTATATTAAAAATTTGAATCAATAATCAGAGCGAGAGCCGAAAGATTGTTTTAATATAAACAATACAATTTGTAATATGTCAAGTTTCAAAGTCTGTTTTTCTAGCTCTCTGATTGAACGAGCGGTCCGAAAATCGTGATGTTTCCCGCATAACCCATGGCAGCGGGTATCACTACATTTATGGGGGAAAAACATTCATTGGGGAAAAATATCAAAACCGGAAGTAGATGGTCAGGTTCAGTTTGTCTTTGTTTTCTCCAGTTTTCTCTCATTAAAAACAATGTCTGAAGATTTTATTCAACATTTTTGTTGTCATTTGACACTTGATATATCCCAAAACACTTTTTTGCTGGTACCTCGGGAAAACAGTGTGTTTTGTAGCCCCTCGACTGCTCGTTGTTGCCCTCGGCTTCGCCTCGGGAAACAACGGCAGTCTCGGGTCCACAACACACTGTTACCCTCGGCGCCAGTAAATAAGTGTTTAATAATAAACACTGGTTGTAAAGCAAGAAAAACAAGCTTCTTGTATTATGAATAGAAAAACGTAAAGCGTGTGTATGTCTTGAATCAAATCAGTCACCTTTATTAAAGGAACACGAGGAAACAAAAATAGCAAGCCTCCAAATTTTATGACTCGTAAGATTTGGCAAGAGTTTACGAAAACCTATACTCCACATAATATAAAGAAAAGAGATCTTTTCTTTAGAGAAACTTTGTAGCTAACAACTTTTTGCTCTGCTTCAGTTAATTTGTCTTACTCAATCCATTCTCGCCCCCAGATTCCGACTCACCCGTTTTAGCGCGTCCATCATTCTAGTTCCCAGGCCATTGCCTTCAGGAACGTGAACGTGAAGTGCTCGGTCGAGGTTAAAAGGGATGACTCAGACCCAATGAACTCTATATATACCTGGAAGGCTGACTCCCAATCAAAAAGTGAGGCAAAACATGGTGGCAATGGGGAATTTTTGGACGTCAGTTCTAGGCTCCTACGCGGTCACCTTGGATGTCAGTTACTTTACTTTACGGAGAAATTGTGTACTAGAATTTCGACATAAAGGTTTTTAACTTGCTTCTGCTTAATATCCATTTGTTGATGCTTGTGTCTTTCTGACTTCCGCCTCGAGTTTCAACTATATTTCGACGAGATGCATGTTTACTTCTGGTTTGAATTTGAATTTATTAAATTTGCCACTTAACGTAACGTGTGGCAGGAGAGAGGAACAGAACTTTCGTCCCAATTGGCGCCAAACTCCTATGTGTAGACAACTAAGACCGAGGTGTTGATTTTACGAAGGGAGGAAAACCGGAGAACCCGGCGAAAAACCCTCGGAGCACAGGAGAGACGGATCCAAGTACTAACCCCGTCCGACCGGGCTTAACTATTGAGAGGCAGCCCTAGCAGCACACGCCCCCCGTGCTCCCCAAATTGGTTAAATATAACCTCTTTATACTATAAAAATAAGGAAAGGCTGGCAAACTTTCAATAAGGAATATTTTAGACGACGCTCATTTAAAGCTCCGTAAAATACACAAAAACCGCTCGATCTCTCGCGAAAATTGCCGTAGACGTAGTATATTCGTAAAGAACTCGGCTTTTGGTTCATTGATCTTTTATCTTCTGTGCAGCTCGACTGAAACGTAACGTTTGTATACAAACCAGCTTTGGCTTCACAAAAGCTCTCACCGTATGCGTATATACGAACGGCCGGTGTCAGGGGCGGATCTAGGAATTTTCCCCACTTAGTCAAACTATCTAGGGGGGGGGGGGCCGGGGGTATGCCCCCCCGGAAAATTTTTGAAATTTGGATCTCTGAAATGGCATTTCCCGCATTCTGACAACACTTTTAATCAAAATTTCTGAAGTTTTAAAACATATTTTTTAGCAGATAATTTTATACTTTTTTAAAAAAAGTGTCAAAATTGGATTTGGATTAGTGAATTATTGTAATAGTTCTTGTAATAGTAAGTGCGTAATTATTTTTTTCTAAAAAGAAGGCAATACAACAAACAGTAGAGATATGTGATTATATTTAATTACTAACTTAAAAAATATATGGCATGCCTTGAAGACACAAAAAAACATATTCTTGCAGTCAGTGAATTCAACATGGACAGCCTGACCAAGACACAAGCAAAGGTCTAGCCGAATTTAATGTTCTGCATAACCCAGAGCAAGGGTAATGGGACATTTCAAAGACAGCTCTAGGAGCTCAACCATCTACATCATTCCAGTCATCCTAATTAAGTCACAACTAATTCAAGCTACTACCCACCATTACCAATCTATGTTACTATGAGCTGTCTGGTTTTCAGGTGCCAGATACTCACCTTTTACACATCTACCCGAGCAGACAATGTCTTGTTAAGGAATGCCTTTATTTGTGACCATAATGCGACATGGACATAAAGGAGCTCAACTCTCAACATTATCCCAGGCAGTCATCCTAACCCTTGAGCCCCCATCTAATCTAAGTCATTACTTGTTTATATGATTTCAATTCTGTAAACTATGAAAGTATATAAACATTGAATACTAGAATTAAGCAGACATTGTATTTAAGCCAGATAATAAAATGTAAATAATAATTGTAATACAGCACATGTAGTTATTGGTTCATGTGGATATCAGCACTTAGTACTGTAGCTACTGTACACATGTAAATTCATATTAAAAGAAGAAACCAATCATCATTTACTACTTAAGTTTAGTACTCATACAGTACATGACATGTTGTGTATATATACAGTATATATATATATATATATATATATATATATATATATATATATTATATACTGTAATAATTAATATTAAAGGACAGAAATTAGCAATGTATGAGAAGAGTGCTTTAACTGCCAGGTTGGCTGGCTAGGTTACAGTCTCAGTCTCACAAAGATAAAATTAATCATATTACTGATATTAATATTAAAACCATGAAATCTCCAAGCAAGATCAAATTTCCAGCAAAGCATCAATTCAT
The DNA here is from genome assembly GCA_964035015.1 of Corallium rubrum. Taxonomy (NCBI): domain Eukaryota; kingdom Metazoa; phylum Cnidaria; class Anthozoa; order Scleralcyonacea; family Coralliidae; genus Corallium; species Corallium rubrum. The sequence goes on from OZ035997.1 coordinate 23,996,534, forward strand.
TAACATGTTATAGATCAAATACAAGCAAACGCGAAGTCTAGCCCAAGAGTAAATCTATAAATTATCATAAAGACTATAATGATATTCAAATCATACAGTATAGTAGGGTTTCTTACCTCAGACGACCTCAGAGCGCATCACTGATTCACTGTATAAAATTCTCGCAATTGATATTTCGATATATATCTTTTTCAATCCTCTGTAAAAGGTCATCTTCAGTGCATAAAGCACTTGATGAAAGTTTCACGAATATTTCATCATAAAGGTCTTGTAGGTATCCTTGCTATTGAGTGTTGGGAATATAAAAAGACGCCACTCAGTTCTGGCGGCTGAGAATATGCGCATCGCTTCGTACAACCAGAAGCGATCGCTAACCATACTGATTATTCAGAAAGGCGCGTATCCTGCAAAATGACGTTTCAGCCTCTACACCAATCGTAAGTCGTAATTAGAGCAAAATTAGCCAATCAGGAACGTTGAAAACCCAACCAACTTCGTCAAAATTTGACGAAGTTCACCTTCGTCAAATTCATCAAACCGAGAGCCTGCGCATTTGCGGCCTGGAAATGACTGTGAACCCGATCCTTGATTCTCCCATTATGTCCCGTGCATCCCACTGCTTCCCCTCGAATCAGTCGTAGCTACAGAATGAGGCCTCGCGCGTAAGAAAACGGAGAATCGCCAACGGGGAAATTTTTCTGGCCTGAACTGAAGCCTCTGTAGATAGGCATTTTAAGAATAGAACATACTCCTTCCTACTAGATAATTATTTTTTATTTGCAGGATTTTATTGGTAAATTTTTGACAACGTGCAACAAACGAAAATTATAATTCACGTCAAATTTTCACTTCGTCGCACGACTTAGTTGACGTGACGTAGTCTAAATCCGCCCCTGGGTATCACCTCAGTTTGTAGGAACGTTTCTCGAGCTGAGCGTGAAGATGAACGTTTGGGTCGAAAGAGCAATGAACTGAAAGCCAAGTATGTACTGATGACAATTTTAGAGAGATCGAGTGTCTTTTGTGGATTTTACGGAGCTTCAATTGAGGGCCGTCTGAAATATTTCAATGCCTAAATTTGAATATTCTCTGTAAATCCTTAAATTTATTTCGAATTCCTATACCCTGGTCCCAGGGGATTTCTCTTGTAAGTACAGAAAGTAAACACAAAAGGAACACAACACTGCTCGCGCTCAAGAGGGTGGGTGTACGTTTGGGCCGCCTGTGGTTCGGCCGCGAGGAAAAAGACTAAGGCTGACATCCAAAATGACCGCGTAGGAGCCTAGAACTGACGTTCAAAAATTCCCCATTGCCGAGATGTTTTGCCTCACTTTTCAGTCCTGGAATTGAATGGATCCAGGTATATATATATATATATATATATATATATATATATATATATATATATATATATATATATATATATATATATAGTTCACTGCTCAGACACCGTTTACACGATGCCGATATAATTTGAAAACGGAACAAAACTGATCATGCCGGTGTGTAAATACAGACCAAAAAGTCTTGCGTTTACACGGTGACTATTCTCTTCCAGTGAGAATTGAGAAGACTTTGTGAATACTGCTGACCCAAATACTGTGGTCGTATATATCGTGATTACCGTCATCAAACTGTTACGCACGGGCGTTTACACGATACCGGTTAGTGTTCCGTTTTCATTTCATGCCGTCAAGGAACCGTCCTCATTATGTGCGGTTTTCATGTCATTTTTGTGCCGGTATCGTGTAAACGCAATGCCTAAATGGCATGATTTTGTTGCGTTTTCAAATTGTACCGGCATCGTGAAAACGGGGTCTCAAAAGGACACGTCCAATCCTTTTGCGGCTTTTCCAAAATATGTCGTCAAATTCATTTTTTTTCCAATTGAAATTTGTCGTCAAGCTTCAACGAGTCTTAAGATTTTAGCAATCTTTTTGATACCTTAACCACAATATAAAACCTAAACCTAATCAGATATCTTGTTCACCGCCTAGCTTTTTGAAAAATTATTTGACGAGTTATTTTTGGAGAAGCCACGAAACGACTGGGCGAGTCCCTTTCAGTCATCTCTGGGGACCTCCGTAAAATTGTGGGATCAATAATTGGTCGGAAGCAACCTTCGAAACATACCAATGGTTCTGTCCGCTGTCCGCTCAAAGGCTTCAAAGAAAAAAAAACTGTTTCACGATTTCTTTCAAAATTTCGGTCTTCAAAATTCAGAAACGACACAGTAAGACGGACAGCTGGCTAACTAGTGAGCAGGGGGGAAGATCTATAGTTCCACACAATAAAAAAAGAACATATTATATATATCCAAAGATTCACCCACATCCTAATAAGTGGAAGAGGTGTTGAGTATTGCATCACCGAGCTAAAGTAGTTTATTTTGATGTCTCACGACTTTCTCAATTGGTGTCAAGAACTAAAAACACTAGTCGTAGAGCAATTTGGACAAAGATTGTTGTCCGTATAGCGACCGCTGTATCAGTCTCTCCGTGTTATCGTGTATTGGATCGATGTTCAGGACACAGTTTGTCATTTAACATTTTAATATGGTCACCTTGAATTTTCAAATGTTTAAACTTCATTATATATAGATGTGAGTGTTTCACTTGAAAGTATCCTGTGACATATTTTCCATATCCTCACTAGTAAAAATTTGAGGCCATGATTAAAATATGGACATTTCGGAAACGAGTTCCAAAAAAATGCCATTTCTTCCAAGTAATTAAGAACTCCTATAAATAATAATCATCTTTCACAGCCGTAATATAACAAAATAAACATGCATGTAGTGATTAATTTAAATAAAAAGAGTTTTTAATATAAAAAAGTATAAACTTAACTTGGTGTGGGACAAGGTTGACATAACTGAGAAATTCATATTAGTGATTCTAAAAATTGAGAACTGGTCAGAAACGCGTTATTTTAGAAAAACAACAAAAATTTTCTGACATAAATCAAAAACATCTTCATAACATATGTATGTACATTGTATGACTGTCTAAATGTGTATGCATGTGTTAATTTAAATAAATATATTTAAACGACTGCCAAATGTCATTCGTGCGCATTGCATGCAGCTGGGAGAAGTTTTAAAGCTATAATTGCATGCGAACGCAGTTTATATGCTTCATTCAGCGACATCATTTGCAACTGTAGAAGAATGATCATGAATCGATCCATGCCAAGTAATTCGTCCAACGGCCAACATCCTGGTACGGAAATTTACTTTATACTTCGTGGCGCGTTCCAAATCCCGATAGGCTTGGTTGGAATGGTTGCAAATCTTCTTCTGCGAATCGCACATATCAAAGATCCTCTAAAAACATTCAAGACGTCCTCGTCACTATTCATAATAAACATTGCAGCTATCGATCTGACGGTCTCGTGTGCGTATTTCATCATTTCGCTTAAATTTTTTGCAAGTTCTAGCTCTTCTGATTATAGTTCGAATTCAATAAAAGACATCGCAATAACAATTGCTTCGAAAGGATTAATATACGTGTCTTTATCTTCGTTATTCAGTTTATCAATTGAACGGTTTTGTTCTGTGGTTTTTCCTCTATGGCATCGTGTGCGAATTACAACTCGTGTTTGTCGTTACTGGCTGGGTGCAGTATGGCTCGTTGGTTTTATTCACGTAACGTTCTCCATAATATTCATCCCACAATTCAATATAAGTCATAAAGGAAGTGGGATACTTCATTTATTTGAATTTGCGTATCTAATGTTAACTTTCATATGCACAATGCTTTTCTACCTTGGCACGTATTTCTCACTGAAAAACCAAAGAAAAAAACTGCTTAATAGACAAGACATCAGCGAGAGAGATTTAAGGACAATGAAGATCCGAATAAGGAACGAAAGAAATTTTCTATTCACGGTATTAATTGTTTGCTTAGTTCTAGCTATTAGTTTACTACCATTGATTGCAATTTATGTTGTTCATATTTTTTATCCACATGCCAGAAAAAATGTTGTTTTTACTTGGAGGTTTTTGTCAATGTCACTTATTTTTTTAAGCATTAATTTTGCTATTAATCCGTTTATTTATCTTTGGCGTTTGCCAAAATATAGAAAAACCTTTAAAAAACTTTATTGCAATTTATAGTACCTATTTATACTGTAAAAGTGTAACTCCCAGACCACTCGCCATGATGATGATGATGATGAAAAATGTAATATCTTGTAAAATTAAACAATGGAAGAAAATAAACCTGATATTTAAAATTTTAATATGAAAAATGCCATTCCTTGCAGTTATTTTTATATTAAAAATTTGAATTAATAATCAGAGCGAGAGGCGAAAGATTTTTTTAATCCCCGAGCCCGGTGAGGGAGCTAATCTCGACATGCGTGCAGTCCACTTTACACGCGTGTAGAAAAAGCAAGGGAGAGAAAATCAACACGCGTGTTGGAAAAGCAAGGGGGTTGTGACTGGCACTGGTGACTATAGCTTCGAAGCAAACTTATAGTTATATATTTCCATATTTTGCGAAACAAATTGGTTTCAAATGGTTTCGTTTTAAACGGAAAGAAAGAGAACAACCAATAAAAGAAGGATACAAACAGCCGGTTTAATATATCTTGAAGAGAAACCAGAAAACCTGAAGAAACCAAACGCCGTATGGTAAACAAAAACTCGATCTGAATTGTAGTGTTTGTGGTCACAGGTCACTCAGTGGTCTCAAAGTCATTTTAAAGTTGACGGTAAGGCATTTGTATTTATTTATTTTGCGGATTGGAATCAGCATTTATTCATTAATATATTCTGTAAACGCCAAGAACGACAAGACGTTTAAATAGAACCCTTTTAGACACTCGTCAGGCACTGTAAACTTAATCTAGCAACTATCTAGCAAGTGATTTACCAGTAATTGCAAAATGAATATAAGAGCCCAGCTCAAAATTTTAAGAGGCTATCTCCCTAAAAACCGACCAACGGTTTTTGAAGGCAAAAATGAATTTCCTTTGTTTTTCGCACATTATTTACCTTTACCTCACTATTAAACCGCTAATTCGAGTTTACGTCGACTTTAACTAGGAATTAAATTCGTCTGAATTAAATGCGACGTATGAACCAGGCCTTAAAAGCGATTTAATTTGTTCGTGAAGTCTAAAAAATTCTTAAGACGTTTAATCGATTCTTCCAGAGTATAAGATGCTGACACCTTTTCATGCTATAAAAATATGAACAGTACACCGAAATAAACAGAGAAAATGATAAACTTTCAGTTGCTCATGAATTATAATTATTTAATTGTCACTTAGAAGGCTGCGACATGTCCGCTCCTATTGTATATGAGCATATATGAAGAATCGGCTATAGAATATTTAATCATTTTTATCCTAAAAACCGAATAAACCTATAAATTATGCCCCGTTCGCTTTCTATAGATAAGTTCAAATAAAAAGAAGTTGTTTTTATGTAATATTGAGAAACGAAACGGCCTTATCTGCAAAGCGTAAGGCATTTCCGGTTTTGACAATGTAAACAAAGTGAAACAATAGCTTAACTTTGAGCGGTTCGTGCGCTTACAAAATACGTTTGCCGACAACTGTTTTTAAAGATTACTAAACTTACGGTATTATATTACGACGAAATACACACGACATTTCCAGGCTAGGTGCCACTTCAGAGAAATCTTAATTTATAAAGCTTGACTAATCAGGTGCCGTAAGCGAATTTAAAAAGTAAGTCAAAAGAAAGAGGCTATATCTGATACAAAACAAAACAAAGAGCTTGTATCCTTCAACCCAGATGAAATACAAGGTCTATATATTGCACTGCAACCAGTAAAATCTTCAGAATGACTTAAGATTACATTGAATATACTTATATATAACATTAATATAGTTTCATATTACAAGAAAAAAAACGGTAAAAAGGAGATTAAAACAATTTAAAATTTTAAACTATAAACGATGAAAAAGAGATTAAACATCGGCAAGAGATTCACCAGGCGGAAAACGTAATCTTATTATAAATATAAGTGCCCAGCACAAAACACGAATAAAAGCCATGAACAAAAGGACATAAAGAACATAATATTTAATAATCTAACGTTTCGTTGTTTATGCTACAACATCTTCAGAGATAATGATTACAAGATATTAATTTACAGGATATAATAAACAGAATTCTAATTACATACATATAGACCAATAAGAATATAGAACTAAAAATACATCAGTTACAAGCTAATTATAGGTTAGGAGGTGAGGTAACACTGAATGTGTCAGGAGGTAAGAGAAAATTAAAATAAGTAGAGCGATGCTGATCCAATATTGCCGTTGAGATGAGGTTTAAGTTTGTTAATTAAAAGACTTTCGCGTAAAAGAAGCTCAGATTCAAAAGAGCAGGAAGAGATAATACTAAAATCATCAAAAGAAATAGGATGCCCCGTCTCATGATGATGTGCAAGAATATTACCACGGGGTGGACTACCGAGTTTTTTGCCAGTAAGGGCCGAAATTCCCGTGTGTTCATGTGTTCCCTGTAAATTAATATCTTGTAATCATTATCTCTGAAGATGTTGTAGCATAAACAACGAAACGTTAGATTATTAAATATTATGTTCTTTATGTCCTTTTGTTCATGGCTTTTATTCGTGTTTTGTGCTGGGCACTTATATTTATAATAAGAGATTAAACAATTTTAAATTTATAATAGACCAATGAAATAATTACCAGGTGACAAGTACAAAAAACAGAAATGTGTGAGTAATGTGATGAAAGATGAACATAATAAGATGAGGTGTGAAATAACATAAAAGGCAAAGAAAAAATAATAAAGATGACAGAAATAAAATATATCTCAAAACAACGAAAGTGGTATAGAGGAAATATTTTCATTTAGAGAAGGTCGAGATTTTGAAATGAGTAAGCTCTCGCGAAGAAAGAGTTCAAGATTAGAGTTAGAACGAGAGGAAGATAGTATGGTGAAGTCACTTGATGAGATGTTGTGTTTAGTGCGGTGGACATGAGAGAGAATTCCTGAGAAAGACGAAACGGTCCGTTTCTTTCCCGTCAAAGGCGAGACCCCCATGTGTTCTGAGATTCGCGTGTGAAGATGTCGGCGAGTTTGGCCGATATACAATGGTCCGCAGCATTGACACATGTACTGATAAACAACACGCGATCGCACGCGATCATTTCATTGGTCTATTATAAATTTAAAATTGTTTAATCTCTTTTTGATCGTTTATAGTTTAAAATTTTAAATTGTTTTAATTTCCTTTTTACCGTTTTTTTTCTTGTAATATGAAACTATATTAATGTTATATATAAGTATATTCAATGTAATCTTAAGTCATTCTGAAGATGTTACTTGTTAAGTAACGAAACGTCAATAAATATATTTTGTTTTGTTTTTTTTAAATGGTTTCCAAACGCTATGGTATTGCATCTTAAAATTTTGAGCTGGGCTCTTATATTCATTTAGCAACTATCTATAAACGTTTATACCTTGTCCTTTAATATGTTGTTTTCAAGTTTTTGCTTAACCCATTAAGCAGTATACAGTTTCACGTTTTCGTCTTTTCCATGTGCTGCTGTGGATGTGATGTTTTTCATTGACTTAATTGCAAGCACTTATCATAAATACTCAAGGGCTTTGTCCATTTTCTTTTGTCCTGTATTATGCAGACTGAAATTAGGTTGTCTGTTGTTTTTTTTATCTCCTATTATACATGTAGTTTTTGAGCTGTTAACTTTTAATCCTGCCTTTGCAAAACATAAAAGTAATTCTTTTGGAAATCTCCTAAAAACAATATATCTTTACAACCATAGCCTGTGCACAGCCTGGAATATCCCTGTAATACAGGGATGTTCCAGGTTGTGCACAGGCTATGCAACCAGAGCTGTAAGTTTTCCTTTGATGTGTTCAACTTTCATTTTAGTCATCCTAATCATAAATTCTGTAATTATCCTGAGGATTATCATTTGTTTTTTTCTGTATATCAGGAGTGCTTATTTTAATTGGAAGGTGGGGTGGGTGGGGTGTATTTCAAAAAGCATATATAAGCAAGCGAGGGGTTGTTGCATTTATGTATTTCTAGTATAAATAATACAATTTGTTATATATCAAGTGTCAAAGTCCGTTTTTCTAGCTCTCTGATTGGGCGAGCGGTCCTCGTGTGGCGGTTCGAAAATCCTGATGTTTCCCGCGTAACCCATGGCAGTCTCGGGTCCACAAAACACGCTGTCTCCCTCGCCGCCAGTAAATAAGTGTTTAATAATAAATGGTCGTGCAAATTAATATAGTTTTAGTTATTTCTTAGGCCCATCAACTGGGCAGTTGGGATTCCAAAACTTGAGAGCAACTCATCAAGTAGCCCAACATATAACACTGGTTGTAAAGCAAGAAAAACAAGCTTCTTGCATTATGAATAGAAAAACGTAAAGCGTGTGTATGTCTTGAATCAAATCAGTCACCATTCATTTAAAGGCAAATTTCGGTAACACGAGGAAACAAAAACAGCATGCCTCCAAATTTTATGACTCGTAAGATTTGGCAATAGTTTACGAAAACCTACTTCACATAATATAAAGACAAAGAGATCTTTTCTTTAGAGAAACTTCGTCACCAATAACTTTTGGCTCTGCTTCTTTTGGCTCGTGTCCAGATTCCGACTCACCCTTTTTAGCGCGTCCATCATTCTAGTTCCCATTGCCTTCAGCAGCGTGAAGTGCTCGGTCGATGTCAAAATGGATGACTCAAAAGGACCGTCCAGTTCTTTCGCGGCTTTTCCAAAGTATATTGTCAAATTAGTATTTTCCAAATTTCTCGTCAAGCTTCAATGAGTCTTAAGATTTTAGCAATCTTTTTGATACCCTAACCACAACAAAAACTCTAACCCTAATGAAACAAAAATTTGACGACATATTTTAAAAAAGCCGACGGCATATTTTGGACCTCTGCAAAACTGAGGTCTGCATGTAATTGGTCGGAAGCAACCTTCCAAACACACCAATGGTTCTGTCCGCTGGATGAATTTGTTAATAATATTCAGCGTGACTCACGCACCATGACTCACGCACAATGACTCACGCATGACTCACGCATGACTCACGCCTGTGACAGGATTGGGCAAGATTGGAATAATTATAGTACACATGAAGCTATATAAGCTCGGTGATTTCGTATTGTTGTTACTTTTCCTAAAGTGTTTTACCTGTGGAGTTTACTGTCTGCGATATAGTGTTTTCTTGGGAGCTGATTTTCGAAGATATTTTGTCAGATTTTAAGGTAAGATATTTTGCACTTATTCGTTTTATAATGCCTGACGACGTTCACTGTGTATTTTATCAGAGTTTAATATACGTTTTGTTTCATTGACAGCAATGGATCTTACCGATGTAATCAGAGGTTGTACAACCGTCGAAGAAATAGAGGCGCTGGAATGGCTCTTTGATTTCGAGGATAGGCATAAGGAAGCAGCCTTGTTTCAACGTATCATTATATTGTCGAATGCTTTGGAGCGTGATTTGGAGAACGAACGTTGTGGGATTGCTACTGTGTTAATGGATGGTTGGTCGGACGAGCAACGCGAATCCTTCAAGCGAGATTGGAACGATGATTCGTTTTTGGCCGAGATGGACGACGGCGGTCAGGCCCCCGAACCGGCGATACCCTCGTTAATGGATGGTTGGTCGAACGAGCAACACGAATCCTTCAGAATGGATTGGAACGACGATTCATTTATGGCCGAACTAGAGGATATTTCTGATGTCTCTGGTGAACCGTCGATACCCGAGGTATCTATCCAGACCGGAGAAGGAAGCCGAAAACGAGCCGCTAAACCAAGCACTGAATCAATACCAAGTAAGAGATCTAAAACTGTTCCGTTATTTACGATAAAATCAGTTAAGCAAGTACGCGTGAAAAAGTTTAAGACCACGGGCCTTGATTATCGCGTTCAGTTTGGCGATTTACAAGTCCAAGGTTTGCCTGATGTCCTGAGGCAGTTACATCATGTGTTTGAAAGTCTGCTTGATCGCGTAACCGATGGTATTGCTATGCATGACCAAATTAAATTTATTATGCATTCGCCTAACCCCCTTTATCTCCCTTTTGAATAGGTTCACTTGTACATAAAAGTTCAAGAAACGGTTTGTGCTTTTTCATCAACATCTCTATTTGACAGTCAGTGTCTAAATGAGGAAAACGCTACCAAAACACACATTTTAAGAGGAGGAGGAGGAGAAAGAGGAGGAGGAGAAAGAGGAGAAAGAGGAGGAGAAAGAGGAGGAGGAGAAAGAGGAGAAAGAGGAGGAGGAGGAGAAAGAGGAGGAGGAGGAGAAAGAGGAGGAGGAGGAGGAGAAAGAGGAGGAGGAGAAGAAGGAGGAGGAGGAGGAGGAGAAAGAGGAGGAGGAGGAGAAAGAGGAGAAAGAGGAGGAGAAAGAAGAGGAGGAGGAGGAGAAAGAGGAGGAGGAGGAGAAAGAGAGGAGAAAGAGGAGGAGAAAGAGGAGGAGGAGGAGAAATAAATGATAAGACATTCTCTAGAAATATTTATTCTGCTCATGCTCTTCAACGAGTGAACATGTCTTATGTCTGCAGCACTTGTAGAAAAACGTTTTCTACACTATTCAACATGCAACGTCATTTAAAAAATTTCCATAAAAACAGTACTTATTCAAGATCAGCACATCTTCTCAATGACGCAACAGTCATGCAGCATCCTTTTACGTGCATAGTAGCCGGATGTACCCAGAGTGGTAAAACAGTATGGGTAAAAACGCTTCTGGAAAACGCCAAAACTACGATTAATCCTCCTCCCGAACGTATCATTTGGTGTTATGGGCAATGGCAGCCCATGTATTTAGAAATGATCAAGACAATACCAGGCATCGAATTCTACGAGGGTATACCTTCCGACATTGACTCTGATCATTTTCTTGAAGTCTCTCAACGTAACCTGATCGTCCTCGATGATCTTATGGCTCAATCAGGGGGAGATAAACGTATTGCTAGTCTATTTACTAAAGGTAGTCATCACCGGAATCTCTCCGTGATCTATATTGTTCAGAATATATTTCACCAAGGCAAAGAAACAAGAAACATCAGCCTCAACGCACACTATATCGTACTATTCAAGTCTCCGAGGGATAAACAACAAATTTCTGTCTTGGTACGGCAGGTGAACCCAGGTCATGTCCATGAATTTATGAAGAGTTACGAGGAAGCCACAAGTCGCCCACATGGTTATTTAATGCTTGATCTGAAACCGACCACGGACGACGATCACCGCCTCAAGACCAATGTTCTACCTGGCGAAAATAGCTCCAGCCTGCAGCAACAGCTGGGTAGTTTCATACAAAAGCAATCCTATCAATTACCTCCGATTGTCAATGCCATGTACAATACAGAACAAAAAATGCAAGATATTGTACAAGCGCCACAGTTAACACCTGAAGAAAAGAACATACTTTACTCCAATCAGCTAGGACGTTTTCTGACGTTTCAAAACCAACTGCAAAATCAGTCTCAACCTCTGACTAATCTTCAAACTCAGCAAAATACAGAAAATTTGACACCAGAGTTAAAGCAAGAAACTGACGATCTTCCGTGGAGTTTCCCTGCTACACCTAAAACCTATTTTGTAACACCGCCTCCAAAAGTTGAACAACCGACGCTTAAACATAATTTCTTTCATAATTGGGAAAGCTCTTCGGATTGGAAAGAAAGCGACTTGGCAAAGATGACCCCAGATGATAGAGAAGAGTATGAACATCATCTATTGATGACTAGATCAAAATATTTACCCATGACAAAAGAAGATGTGTCACAATTATCACCAGAAGACAAGAAAGACTATCACGCTACCTTTAATCAATAAGCCGTAACGTAGTTGTTTGGGATTGACTCGTTCCTGAGTCCCAGGCCCCCAAGGTGTTATAACGAACGACGGAAATTTTTGAGAATTGGCTTAAAATAAAAACGCCTAAATATAATCTGAGAAGCAGACCTTACTAAAACTTTTTATATGTATATGTTTGAACGAAAACCGAAATAAATATTTTTAAGCTAAATGCTTTTGTATGTATGTGTGTGTTTATTTGTTCCTCCTCCTCCTCTTTCTCCTCCTCCTCCTCCTCTTTCTCCTCCTCCTCCTCTTTCTCCTCCTCCTCCTCTTCTTCCTCCTCCTCTTTCTCCTCTTTCTCCTCCTCCTCCTCTTTCTCCTCCTCCTCCTCCTCCTCCTTCTCCTCCTCCTCTTTCTCCTTCTCCTCCTCCTCCTCTTTCTCCTCCTCCTCTTTCTCCTCCTTCTCCTCCTCCTCTTTCTCCTCCTTCTCTTTATCCTCCTCTTTCTCCTCCTCCTCCTCCTCCTCCTCCTCCTCTTAAAATGTGTGTTTTGGTAGCGTTTTCCTCATTTAGACACTGACTGTCAAACAGAGATGTTGATGAAAAAGCACAAACCGTTTCTTGAACTTTTATGTACAAGTGAACCTATTCAACAGCGAGCTCTGTTGGAGACTGCAAACCCCGAGCAAATTAGATGCATTTGTGATTGTATGTTGAACTTTTGGTCAATACAATATCAATTATCACCTGCTTTGCTTGAAGACGTTAAGCCTTATAGCGACGACATATCAACTTTGGCTAGTCCCCGAAGTAGTTTTATGAGAAAAAAGGAGATACTGGTTCAAAAAGGTGCAGGATTTCTTGATGTCTTACTTGGTCCTGTTTTAGACGGACTCGCAGAACTAATATAAAAGAACGATATTTTGTAAAGACCCTCATTCGAACCCTGAACACGATGGGAGAAAGATTACATGATGATTTTCGTGTTAAAGAAATACTGTCACACTTTGACTACGAAGTCGATGAAGCGACAGCGTCTTCTTTGCTGAATAGTTTACTCGCGTCCTATGTCAACTTAACATGGAATCCCAAAGGAGAAATTGTGTATCAAGGAAGAACTATACCAAACACAAAAATAGCCGAATTGGTAGAATACTGCGTATCACCTTACGTCACAGGAATTCCCGAACCAGCTGGTCTAAATGTATTTGTAAAAGGACTCGCCGACATTAACATTGACAAAAACCTTATTCGAAAATGTTCGAGTGCTGACAATGTTGGCGCAGGCAGAAGAAGAAACAGAATCAGAGAGCGAAAACGAAGAAACGTCCTCCGAAGAAGATTCAGAACACGATAAAGATTACACCGAAATAGAATCAGAAAATTCTATAATTGACGAACCTGTTGATTGCGAACGTTGTCAGAATCCTGTTAATTTTACACATGTAATTGAGTGTCCTACGTGTTTGTGGAAATATTTTAACAAATGTGTTATTCGAAATCTGATATGTAATGTTTGTGGTACAGAATTCAAGACTCATGATCCATGCCTTCGGATTATAAGATGTACTGTATGCCCATATGCTAGTGTTACCGATAGATCACTAAATAATCAAGAGTTTTTTGTGTAAAGATATATTTCTCAATAAAATAGTTTAAATTCTGTATTACATGTACGCGTGTTGTTAATGACTTTCTCGCTTAGACTTGCCTAATCCTCATAATTACCCCTAATGAGTTTCTCTTTTGTCTCCTGCACGTGCACTGAGGATAAATATGCAAATATCACACTTAGTAACAGAAAGCGTAGCAACGCTTTCAAAGTAATAAACCACTTTGGCTTTATATTTCCACACTTAAAATCGTTCTTCTTACGGCTTCTCGAATTGATTCTTTATCCAAGGATTCGTATACTCTATATACTAGGGTTAGATAAGCGATAATTCGACCAAAACTGTCAACATTCATCTCTTCGTAAATAACACTAAGATTACTTAACCAAAAACCCGCTAAATTCCTACAAACCAGGTTTAAGATAAAAAATATAAAGTGTCTCTACCCATTTCTGTTTCGTTCCTCTACAAACTAGGCCAAAGTAAACGATAACTCTCTAAACACTTATTGCCACAAAACGTGTATAAAACTGTTTGATCATTTAGGTTAATATAATATTCAAAGTCTCCATATTATTCAATTTATATAACTTCATGCGCACTAACTATATTCCAATCTTGTCCAATCATGTCACAGGCGTGAGTCATGCGTGAGTCATGGTGCGTGAGTCACGCTGAATATTAATAAGGCGGCATCCCTTTGTGTCGGTATATGGGGGGGGGGGGGGGTGTTATCTACTGGGGGATCTACATAGTTCCACACAATAAAAAGAAGTAAAGAACATAGTACTTAGTTCTAAATATTCATATCCCCGTTAATAATTAGTCGAGGAGGTGTTGAGTATTGCTCGATAAAAATGTTTGACTTTCTGAATTCGTGTCAAAGACTGAAAACACTAGAGCTATTTGGACAAAGATTGTTGACCGTAGCGACCGCTGTATCAGTCTCTCTGTGTTATCGTGTATTCGATCGATATATTCACGACACAGTTTGTCACTAAGCATTTTGATATGGTCACCTTGAATTTTCAAATGTTTAAATGTCTTTGTAAACCACTTCATTATACAGATGTGAGTGTTTTACTTAAAAATATCCCGTGACATATTTTCCATATCCTCATTAGTAAAAATTTGAGGCCAGACATGCACTTCTATGTACTGGTTAAAATTAACGTATGGACATTTATCTGTAAATAATCATCATCTTTTAAAGCCGTAATCTAAGACCCCGTTTACACGATGCCGGTACAATTTGAAAACGGAACAAAATCATGCCCTTTAGGTCTTGCGTTTACACGATACCGGCACAAAAATAACATGAAATGTTATATGCTGTATTTGCATACCGGCATGATTTTGTTCCGTTTTCAAATTGTACCGACATCGTGTAAACGGGGTCTAACTACATAAACATGCATCTAGTGATTAATTTAAGGAAAAATAGTTTTTAATATAAAAAAGAATAAACTTAACCTAGTGTGGGTCAAGGTTGACATAATTGAGAAATTCATGTATTCGTGATTCTAAAAATTGAGAACTAATCAAAAACGCGTTAGTTTAGAAGACCAACCAAAATTTTCTGACATAAATAAGAAACATCTTCATTACATATATTGAATGAACATTGTATGTGTAAATGTGTAGGCATATGTTAATTTATGAGTATATTAAACGTTCACCGACAAATGTCATTCGTGGGTACTGCATGCATGCAGCTGGGAGAAGCTTGAAAACTATAATTGCATGCGAACGCAGTTTATATACTTCATTCAACGACATCATTTGCAACTGTAGAAGAATGATCATGAATGGATCAATGCCAAGTAATTTGTCCAACGGCCAACATCCTGGTATGGAAATTTACTTTATACTTGGTTGCGCGTTCCAAATCCCGATAGGCTTGGTTGGAATGGTTGCAAATCTTCTTCTGCTAATGGCACACATGAAAGATCCTCTAAAAACATTCAAGACTCCCTCGTCACTATTCATAATAAACATCGCAGCTATCGATCTGATCGTTTCGTCGGTGAATTTTATCCTTTCACTTATGTTTTTTGCAAGTTCTAGCTCTTCTGATTATAACCCGAATTTATTAACAGATATCAAAATAACAATTGCTTGGAAAGGATTCATAAACGTGTCTTTATCTTCGTTATTGAGTTTATCGATTGAACGTTTTTGTTCTGTGGTTTTTCCTCTATGGCATCGTGTGCGAATTACAACTCGTGTTTGTCGTTATTGGCTGGGTGCAGTATGGCTCGTTGGTTTTATTCACGTAACGTTCTCCATAATATTCACCCCACAATTCCATATAAGTCATAAAGGAAGTGGGATACTTCACTTATTTGAATTTGCGTATCTAATGTTAACTTTCATATGCGCACTGCTTTTCTACCTTGGCACGTATTTCTCACTGAAAAACCAAAGAAAAAAACTGCTTAATAGACAAGACATCAGCGAGACAGATTTAAGGACAATGAAGATCCGAATAAGGAACGAAAGAAATTTTCTATTCACGATATTAATTGTTTGTTTAATTCTAGCCATTACTTTACTACCAACGATTGTAATTACTATTGTTCTTTTTTTTGTCCAAATGCCAGCAAAAACGTTGTTTTTACTTGGAGATTGGCGTCAATGGCATTTATTTTTTTAAGCATTAATTTTGCGATTAATCCGTTTATTTATCTTTGGCGTTTGCCAAAATATAGAAAAACCTTTAAAAAGCTTTATTGCAATTTATAGTACCTATTTATACTGTAAAAGTGTAAGTCCCGGACCACTCGCCACGATGATGGTGATGAAAAATGTAATATCTTGTACAATGTAAACAATGGAAGAAAATAAACCTGATATTTAATATTTTAATATAAAAAATGTCATTCCTTGCAGTTATTTTTATATTAAAAATTTGAATTAATAATCAGAGCGAGAGGCGAAAGATTTTTTTAATCCCCAAGCCTGGTGAGGTAGCTAATCTCGACATGCGTGGAGTCCACTTTACACGCGTGTAGAAAAGCAAGGGAGAGAAAATCTGGAAATAGTTATAAGGGGGGGGGGGGGGGGGATGTGACTGGCACTGGTGACTAGCTTTGAAGCAAACTTATAGTTAAATATTTCCATATTTTGCGAAACAAATTGGTTTGTAATGGTTTCGTTTTAAACGGAAAGAAAGAGAACAACGAATAAAAGAAGGATACATGCGGTTTAATATATCTTGAAGAGAAACCAGAAAACCCGAAGAAACCAAACGCCGTATGGTAAACAAAAACTCGATCTGAATTGTAATGTTTGTGGTCACAGGTCACTCAGTGGTCTCAAAATCATTTTAAAGTTGACGGTAGGGCATTTGTATTCATTTATTTTGCGGATTGGAATCAGCATTTATTCATTAATATATTCTGTAAACGCCAAAAACGGCAAGACGTTTAAATAGAACCCTTTTAGACACTCGTCAGTTGCTGTAAACTTAATCTAGCAACTATCTATAAACGTTTATACCTTGTCCTTTAATATGTTGTTTTCAAGTTTTTGCTTAACCCATTAAGCAGTATACAGTTTCACGTTTTCGTCTTTTCCATTTGCTGCTGTGGACGTGATAGTTTTCATTGACTTAATTGCAAGCACTTGTCATAAATACTCAAGGGCTTTGTCCATTTTCTTTTGTCTTGTATTATACAGACTGAAATTAGGTTGTCTGTTGTTTTTTTTATCTCCTATTATACATGTAGTTTTTGGGCTGTTAACGTTTAATCCTGCCTTTGCAAAACATAAAAGTAATTCTTTTGGAAACCTCCTAAAAACAATATATTTTTACAACCACAGCCTGGAATATCCCTGTAATACAGGGGTGTTCCAGGCTGTGCATATATAGGCTATACAACCAGAGCTGTAAGTTTTCCTTTGATACGTTCAACTTTCATTTTAGTCATCCTAATCATAGATTCTGTAACTATCCTGAGGATTATCATTTCTTTTTTCTGAATATCAGGAGTGCTTATTTGAGTTGGAAGGTGGGTGAGGTGTATTACAAAAAGTATATATAAGCAAGCAAGGGGTTGTTGCATTTATCTATTTCTAGTATAAATAATATAATTTGTTATGTATCAAGTGTCAACGTCCGTTTTACTAGCTCTCTGATTGGGCGAGCGGTCCTCGTGTGGCGGTCCGAAAATCGTGATGTTTCCCGCGTAACCCATGGCAGACTCGGGTCCACAAAATACACTGTTTCCCTCCAGCATATCCTCTCATTTCGAAATGATGATTATCGTCATTTGTGAGATGTCGTTGAATTAACAATAATCATCATTTTAAAAAAAGAATTCCCTACCCCCAAACCCCCAACTCAACACCCACCTCTAAACCTGACCCTAACCCTAACCACAACCCCCTGACAACCCTAACCACAACCCCCCGTTGGGCCTAACCCTAACCACAACCCTCCGGAAAAAAGTCCCGCCTCTCAGACCCCGACCACAACACCCCTAATGGTTCTTTTGTTGTATGCAATTTAATTAACATCTCGCATGTGGGACAGAATCTCACTTGAGTATCATGATAATCATCATATTCGACTGTGTGAAGAAATGATGATTATCATGATACTCAAGTGAGAGGACATGTTTTTCCCTCGCCGCCAGTAAATAAGTGTTAAATAATAAATGGTCGTGCAAATTAATATAGTTTTAGTTATTTCTTAGACTTGGGATTCCAAAACTTGAGAGCAACTCATCAAGTAGCCCAACATATAACACTGGTTGTAAAGGAAGAAAAACAAGCTTCTTGCAATATGAATAGAAAAACGTAAAGTGTTGTCTGGAATCAAATCAGTCACCATTCATTTAAAGGCAAACTTCGGTAACACTAGGAAACAAAAACAGCATGCCTCCAAATTTTATGACTCGTAAGACTTGGCAATAGTTTACGAAAACCTACTCCACATAATATAAAGAAAAGAGATCTTTTCTTTAGAGAAACTTCGTCACCAATAACTTTTGGCTCTGCTTCAATTAATTTTTCTTATTCAACCCATTCTCGTCCTCAGATTCCGACTCACCATTTTTAGCGCGTCCATCTAGTTCCCATTGCCTTCAGCAGCGTGAAGTGCTCGGTCGATGTTAAAATGGATGACTCAAAAGGACACGTCCAGTCCTTTCGCGTCTTTTCCAAAGTATATCGTCAAATTAGTTTTTTCCAAATTTCTCGTCAAGCTTCAATGAGTCTTAAGATTTTAGCAAACTTTTTATACCCTAACCACAACAGAAACTCTTACCCTGATGAAACAAAAATATTTGACGACATATTTTGGAAAAGCCGAGGACATATTTTGGACCTCTGCAAAACTGAAGTCTGTAATTGGTCGGAAGCAACCTTCCATACATACCAATGGTTCTGTCCGCTGGATGAATTCGTTAAATGCTTTAGAGAAAAAAAACTGTTTCAAGATTTCTTTCAAAATTACGGTCTTCAAAATTTAGAAACGACACAATAAGACCGACAGCTGGCTTACTAGCGGGCAGGGGGGGGGGGGGGGGGGGGGGGGATCTATATAGTTCCACACAAAAAAAAGAAGTAAAGAACATAGTATTTAGTTCTAAATATTCACATCCCCCTTAATAATTAGTCGAGGAGGTGTTGAGTATTGCATCATCGAGTGAGTTTGCAAGATCGATAAAAATGTTTGACTTTCGGAATTCGTGTCAAGGACTGAAAACACTAGAGCTATTTCGACAAAGATTGTTGACCGTAGCGACCGCTGTGTCAGTCTCTCTGTGTTATCGTGTATTCGATCGATATATTCACGACACAGTTTGTCACTTAGCATTTTGATATGGTCACCTTGAATTTTCAAATGTTTAAATGTCTTTGTAAACCACTTCATTCCGGTGACATATTTTCCATATCCTCACTAGTAAAAATTTGAGGCCATACACTTCTATGTACTGGTTAAAATTAACGTATGGACATTTATCTGTAAATAATAATCATCTTTCAAAGCCGTAATCTAAGACCCCGTTTACACGATGCCGGTATAATTTGAAAACGGAACAAAATCATGCCCTTTAGGCTTTGCGTTTACACGATACCGGCACAAAAATAACATGAAATGTTATATGCTGTATTTGCATACCGGCATGATTTTGTTCCGTTTTCAAATTGTACCGGCATCGTGTAAACGGGGTCTAACTACATAAACATGCATCTAGTGATTAATTTAAGCAAAAATAGTTTTTAATATAAAAAAGAATAAACTTAACTTACTGTGGGTCAAGGTTGACATAACTGAGAAATTCATATTAGTGATTCTAAAAATTGAGACCTAATAAAAAACGCGTTATTTTAGAAGACCAACCAAAATTTTCTGACATAAATAAGAAACATCTTCATTACATATATTGAATGAACATTGTATGTGTAAATGTGTAGGCATATGTTAATTTATGAGTATATTAAACGTTCACCGACAAATGTCATTCGTGGGTACTGCATGCATGCAGCTGGGAGAAGCTTGAAAACTATAATTGCATGCGAACGCAGTTTATATACTTCATTCAGCGACATCATTTGCAACTGCAGAAGAATGATCATGAATCGATCAATGCCAAGTAAGTCGTCCAACGGCCAACATCCTGCTACGGAAATTTACTTTATACTTGGTCACGCGTTCCAAATCCCGATAGGCTTGGTTGGAATGGTTGCAAATCTTCTTCTGCTCATGGCACACATCAAAGATCCTCTAAAAACATTCAAGACGTCCTTGTCACTATTCATAATAAACATTGCAGCTATCGACCTGATCGTTTCGTCGGTGAATTTTATCAGTTCACTTCAGTTCTTTGCAAGTTCTAGCTGTTCTAATTATAACTCGAATTCACTAAAAGACATCGCAATAACAATTGCTTGGAAAGGATTAATAAACGCGTCTTTATCTTCGTTATTGAGTTTATCAATTGAACGTTTTTGTTCTGTGGTTTTTCCTCTATGGCATCGTGTGCGAATTACAACTCTTCTTTGTCGTTATTGGCTGGGTGCAGTATGGCTCGTTGCTTTTATTCACGTAACGTTCTCCATAATATTCACCCCACAATTCCATATAAGTCATAAAGGAAGTGGGATACTTCAGTTATTTGAATTTGCGTATCTAATGTTAACTTTCATATGCACACTGCTTTTCTACCTTGGCACGTATTTTTCACTGAAAAACCAAAGGAAAAAACTGCTTAATAGACAAGACATCAGCGAAACAGATTTAAGGACAATGAAGATCCGAATAAGGAACGAAAGAAATTTTCTATTCACGATATTAATTGTTTGTTTAGTTCTAGCTATTAGTTTACTACCATTGATTGCAATTAATGTTGTTCTTATTTTTTATCCACATGCTAGCAAAAACGTTTGGTTTTTGTCAATGTCACTTATTTTTTTAAGCATTAATTTTGCTATTAATCCGTTTATTTATCTTTGGCGTTTGCCAAAATAGAGAAAAACATTTAAAAAACTTTATTGCAATTTATAGTACCTATTTATACTGTAAAAGTGTAAGTCCCAGACCACTCGCCACGATGATGATGGTGAAAAATGTAATATCTTGTACAATGTAAACAATGGAAGAAAATAAACCTGATATTTAAAATTTTAATATGAAAAATGTCATTCCTTGCATTTATTTTTATATTAAAAATTTTAATCAATAATCAGAGCGAGAGCCGAAAGATTGTTTTAATATAAATAATACAATTTGTTATATGTCAAGTGTCAAAGTCTGTTTTTCTAGCTCTCTGATTGAACGAGCGGTCCGAAAATCGTGATGTTTCCCGCGTAACCCATGGCAGCGGGTATCACTACATTTATTTTTCCCTAGGGAAAATATCAACACCGGAAGTAGATGGTCAGGTTCAGTTTGTCTTTGTTTTCTCCAGTTTTCTCTCATTAAAAACAATGTCTGAGGATTTTGTTCAACATTTTTGTTGTCATTTGACACTTGATATATACCAGGAAAACAGTGTGTTTTGTAGCCCCTCGGGAAAACAGTGTGTTTTGTAGCCCCTCGACTGCTCGTTGTTGCCCTCGGCTTCGCCTAGGGAAACAACGGCAGTCTCGGGTCCACAACACACTGTTACCCTCGGCGCCAGTAAATAAGTGTTTAATAATAAATGGTCGTGCAAATTAACATAGTTTTAGTTATTTCTTAGACTCATCAACAGCCAGTTGGGATTCCAAAACTTGAGAGCAACTCATCAAGTAGCCCAACATATAACGCTAGTTGTAAAGCAAGAAAAACAAGCTTCTTGCATTATGAATAGAAAAACGTAAAGCGTGTGTATGTCTTGAATCAAATCAGTCACCTTTATTAAAGGAAACACGAGGAAACAAAAACAGCATGCCTCCAAATCTTATGACTCGTAAGACTTGGCAAGAGTTTACGAAAACCTATACTCCAAATAATATAAAGAAAACAGATCTTTTTTTTAGAGAAACTTTGTTGCTAACAACTTTTTGCTCTGCTTCAGTTAATTTGTCTTACTCAACCCATTCTCGCCCTCAGATTCCGACTCACCCGTTTTAGCGCGTCCATCATTCTAGTTCCCAGGCCATTGCCTTCAGGAACGTGAACGTGAAGTGCTCGGTCGAGGTTCAAAGGGATGACTCAGACCCAGTGAACTCTATATATACCCGGTCATCTTGCATGTCAGCCTTAGTCTTTTTCCTCGCGGCCGAACCACAGGCGGCCCAAACGTACACCCTCTTGAGCGCGAGCAGTGTTGTGTTCCTTTTGTGTTTACTTTCTGTGCTTACAAGAGAAATCCTCTGGGACCTGCACGTATAGAAATTCGAAATAAATTTAAGGATTTACAGAGAATATTCAAATTTAGACATAGAAATATTTCAGACGGCCCTCAAGTGAAGCTCCGTAAAATCCACAAAAAACACTCCATCTCGCTAAAATTGTCATTAGTACATACTTGGCTTTCAGTTCATTGCTCTTTCGACCCAAACGTTCATCTTCGCGCGCAGCTCGAGAAACGTTCCTACAAATTGAGGTGACACCGGCCGTTCGTATATACGCATACGGTGAGAGCTTTTGTGAAGCCAAAGCTGGTTTGTATACAAACGTTACGTTTCAGTCGAGCTGCACAGAAGGTGAAAGAGAAATGAACCAAAAGTCGAGTTCTTTACGAATATACTACGTGTACGGCAATTTTCGCGAGATCGAGCGGTTTTTGTGTATTTTACGGAGCTTTAAATGAGCGTCGTCAAAAATATTCGTTATTGAAAGTTTGCCAGCCTTTCCTTATTTTTATAGTATAAAGAGGTTATATAACCAGAGGTTATATTTAACCAATTTGGGGAGCACGGGGGGCGTGTGCTGTTAGGGCGCTGCCTCTCAATAGCTAAGCCCGGTCGGACGTGTTAGTACTTGAATCCGTACTCCGCCAGCCTGGGACTAGAGTTTAGTTGGTCTCTCCTGTGTTCCGAGGGTTTTTCGCCGGGTTCTCCGGTTTTCCTCCCTTCGTAAAATCAACACCTAGGTCTTAGTTGTCTACACATAGGAGTTTGGTGTCAATTTTGACGAAAGTTCTGTTCCTCTCCTGCCACACGTTAAGTGGCAAATTTAATAAATTCAAATTCAAACCAGAAGTAAACATGCATCTCGTCGAAATATAGTTGAAACTCGAGCCGGAAGTCAGAAAGACACAAGCATCAACAAATGGATATTAAGCAGAAGCAAGTTAAAAACCTTTATGTCGAAATTCTATGTTCCATTTGAATTTGTGACAACAGTCAACATAGTACACAATTTCTCCGTAAATTAAAGTAACTGACATCCAAGGTGACCGCGTAGGGGCCTAGAACTGACGTCCAAAAATTCCCAATTGCCGCCATTGTTTGCCTCACTTTTTAGTCCTGGAATTGAATGGAGTCATCCTTCCAGGTATACATATATATATATATATATATATATATATAGTTCACTGCTCAGACACCGTTTCCACGATGCCGATATAATTTGAAAACGGAACAAAACTGATCATGCCGGTGTGTAAATACAGGCCAAAAAGTCTCGCGTTTACACAGTGACTATTCTCTTCCAGTGAGAATTGAGAAGACTTTGTGAATACTGCTGACCCAAATACTGCGGTCGTATATATCGTGATTACCGTCATCAAACTGTTACGCACGGGCGTTTACACGATACCGGTTAGTGTTCCCTTTTCATTTCATGCCGTCAAGGAACCGTCCTCATTATGTGCCGTTTTCATGTCATTTTTGTGCCGGTATCGTGTAAACGCAATGCCTAAATGGCATGATTTTGTTCCGTTTTCAAATTGTGCCGACATTGTGAAAATGGGGTCTCAAAAGGACACGTCCAATCCTTTTCCGGCTTTTCCAAAATATGTTGTCAAATTCGTTCTTTTTCCAATTGAAATTTGTCGTCAAGCTTCAACGAGTCTTAAGATTTTAGCAATCTTTTTGATACCTTAACCACAAACAATATAAAACCTAACCCTAATCAGAAATCTTGTTCACCTGCCTAGCTTTTTGAAAAAATAAATTGACGAGTTATTTTGGAGAAGCCGCGAAAGGACTGGGCGAGTCCCTTTCAGTCATCTCTGAGGACCTCTGTAAAATTGTGGGCTCAGTAATTGGTCGGAAGCAACCTTCGAAACATACCAATGGTTCTGTCCGCTGTCCGGTCAAAGACTTCATAGAAGAAGAAAAAACTGTTTCAAGATTTCTTTCAAAATTACGGTCTTCAAAATTCAGAAACGACACAGTAAGACGGACAGCTGGCTAACTAGTGGGCAGTGGGGGGGGGATCTACAGTTCCACACAATAAAAAAAGAACATATTATATAGATCCAAAGGTTCACTCACATCCTAATAAGTCGAAGAGGTGTTGAGTATTGCATCATCGAGCTAAAGTAGGTTAATTTGATGTCTCATGACTTTCTGAATTCGTCTTTAGAACTTAAAACACTAGAGCTACATGGACAAAGATTGTTGACTGTATAGCGACCGCTTTATCAGTTTCTCTGTGTTATCGTGTATTGGATCGATGTTCAGGACACAGTTTGTCACTTGACATTTTAATATGGCCACCTTGAATTTTCAACTGTTTAAACTTCATTATATACAGATGTGAGTGTTTTACTTGAAAATATCCGGTGACATATTTTCCATATCCTCACTAGTAAAAATTTGAGGCCCGATTAAAATATGGACATTTCGGAAACGAGTTCCAAAAAAATGCCATTTCTTCCAAGTAATTAAGAACTCCTATAAATAATAATCATCTTTCAAAGCCGTAATATAACAAAATAAACATGCATCTAGTGATTAATTTAAATAAAAAGAGTTTTTAATATAAGAAAGTATAAACTTAACTTGGTGTGGGACAAGGTTGACATAACTGAGAAATTCATATTAGTGATTCTAAAAATTGAGAACTGGTCAGAAACGCGTTATTTTAGAAAAACAACAAAAATTTTCTGACATAAATCAAAAAACATCTTCATAACATATGTATGTACATTGTATGACTGTCTAAATGTGTATGCATGTGTTAATTTAAATAAGTATATTTAAACGACTGACAAATGTCATTCGTGCGCATTGCATGCAGCTGGGAGAAGCTTTAAAGCTATAATTGCATGCGAACGCAGTTTATATGCTTCATTCAGCGACATCATTTGCAACTGTAGAAGAATGATCATGAATCGATCAATGCCAAGTAATCCGTCCAACGGCCAACATCCTGGTACGGAACGAGCGGTCCAAAAATCGTGATGTTTCCCGCGAGTAGATAACCCCCCCCCCCCCCCCCCATATACCGACGGAAGTAGTTAATATTCAGCGTGACTCACGCATGACTCACGCACCATAACTCACGCACGACTCACGCATGACTCACGCCTATGACATGATTGGGCAAGATTGGAATAATTATAGTATACATGACAGGGGCGGATCTAGGAATTTTCCCCACTTAGTCAAACTATCTAGGGGGGTCCGGGGGCATGCCCCCCCGGAAAATTTTTGAAATTTGGATCTCTGAAATGGTATTTCCCGCATTCTGGCAACACTTTTAATCAAAATTTCTGAAGTTTTAAAACATATTTTTTAGCACATAATTTTATATTTTTTTTGAAAAAGTGTCAAAATTGGATTTGGATTAGTGAATTATTGTAATAGTTCTTGTAATAGTAAGTGCGTAATTATTTTTTTCTAAAAAGAAGGCAATACAACAAACAGTAGAGATATGTGATTATATTTAATTACTAACTTAAAAAATATATGGCATGCCTTGAAGACACAAAAAACATATTCTTGCAGTCAGTGAATTCAACATGGACAGCCTGACCAACACACAAGTAAAGGTCTAGCCGAATTTAATGCTCTGCATAACCCAGAGCAAGGGTAATGGGACATTTCAAAGACAGCTCTAGGAGCTCAACCATCTACATCATCCCAGTCATCCTAATTAAGTCACAACTAATTCAAGCTACTACCCACCATTACAAATCTATGTTACTATGAGCTGTCTGGTTTTCAGGTGCCAGATACTCACCTTTTACACATCTACCCAAGCAGACAATGTCTTGTTAAGGAATGCCTTTATTTATGACCATAATGCGACATGGACATAAAGGAGCTCAACTCTCAACATTATCCCAGTCATCCTAACCCTTGAGCCCCCATCTAATCTAAGTCATTACTTGTTTATATGATTTCAATTCTGTAAACTATGAAAGTGTATAAACATTGAATACTAGAATTAAGCAGACATTGTATTTAAGCCAGATAATAAAATGTAAATAATAATTGTAATACAGCACATGTAGTTATTGGTTCATGTGGATATCAGCACTTAGTACTGTAGCTACTGTACACATGTAAATTCATATTAAAAGAAGAAACCAATC
Organism: Corallium rubrum; assembly: GCA_964035015.1. Lineage (NCBI taxonomy): Eukaryota > Metazoa > Cnidaria > Anthozoa > Scleralcyonacea > Coralliidae > Corallium > Corallium rubrum. The sequence continues at coordinate 24,022,882 of OZ035997.1, forward strand.
ATCGTTTACTAATTAAGTTTAGTATTCATACAGTACATGACATGTTGTGTATATATATATATATATATATATATATATATATATATATATATATATATATTATATACTGTAATAATTAATATTAAAGGACAGAAATTAGCAATGTATGAGAAGAGTGCTTTAACTGCCAGGTTGGCTGGCTAGGTTACAGTCTCACTCTCATAAAGATAAAATTAATCATATTACTGATATTAATATTAAAACCATGAAATCTTCAAGATCAAATTTCCAGCATACACTAGTCCGTCCGATACACGCTTCATTGCAAAGCATCAATTCATTAACATGTTATAGATCAAATACAAGCAAACGCGAAGTCTAGCCCAAGAGTAAATCTATAAATTATCATAAAGACTATAATGATATTCAAATCATACAGTATAGTAGGGTTTCTTACCTCAGACGACCTCAGAGCGCATCACTGATTCACTGTATAAAACTCTCGCAATTGATATTTCGATATATATCTTTTTCAATCCTCTGTAAAAGGTCATCTTCAGTGCATAAAGCACTTGACGAAAGTTTCGCAAATATTTCATCATAAAGGTCTTGTAGGTATCCTTGCTATTGAGTGTTGGGAATATATGACTGAGAATATGCGCATGGCTTCGTAGAACCACAGAAGCGATCGCTAACCATACTGATTATTCAGAAAGGCGCGTATCCTGCAAAATGACGTTTCAGCCTCTACACCAATCGTAAGTCGTAATTCGAGCAAAATTAGCCAATCAGGAACGTTGAAAACCCAACCAACTTCGTCAAAATTTGACGAAGTTCACCTTCGTCAAATTCATCAAACCGAGAGCCTGCATCGCATTTGCGGCCTGGAAATGACTGTGAACCCGATCCTTGATTCTCCCATTATGTCCCGTGCATCCCACTGCTTCCCCTCGAAATCAGTCGTAGCTACAGAATGAGGCCTCGCGCGTAAGGAAAAGGAGAAACGCCAACGGGGAAATTTTTCTGGCCTGAACCGAAGCCTCTGTAGATAGGCATTTTAAGAATAGAACATACTCTTTCCTACTAGATAATTATTTTTTATTTGCAGGATTTTATTTGTAAATTTTTGACAACGTGCAACAAACGAAAATTATATATTCACGTCAAATTTTCACTTCGTCGGGCGACTTAGTTGACGTAGTCTAAATCCGCCCCTGCATGAAGCTATATAAGCTCGGACATTACGATGTCAGCATTACACCTGGTCTGGTCAGCTAAGTTTGTTGGAAGGAGTCTACACTTGTTCGAGACTTTAGAGAGAGATTTTGTTGAAAGCATTAGAAACCGTCGCACAATGGAATGTTTACACGGTGAACCTGCATCTTCGACAATTACAGAGAAGGGTACGTTTTGATTCTGTGGACAGAAACCTAGTTGCGAGTTCTTTTGCCCAGAAGAAGATTGCTATATGTTTGGAAAAGCCGTAGCCTCCTTCCATGAAAGTGGATGTATACATCCAAGGTGCTATGGCCATGGACGACTAGCACAGATGCGAATGGTTAAAGATAAAATGAAGCAGAGTTGTGGAAGACCATACTTTGTTTGCTCCGAACGTGGAAATCCCTGTTCGTTTTGGCAATGGGCTGATGTCTTCGAGGGTATCAAACCAATGTGTCGACATGGTCTGATTTGTCGTAGTAGCAAAGTCAAGAAAGAAGGTGATAACCAAGGTCGTCTGTTTTACTCGTGTCCCAACGAGAGAAAAAACTGCTGTGACTTTTTCGAATGGAAACCGGAAGAAGATCCCCCTGAACCATTCTCCACTGTTCTGTTTAGTATGCCACCATCTTACAGATATACAGCGGTTTATTACTTTGAAAGCGTTGCTACGCTTTCTGTTACTAAGTGTGATATTTGCATATTTATCCTCAGTGCACGTGCAGGAGACAAAAGAGAAACTCATTAGGAGCAATTATGAGGATTAGGCAAGTCTAGGCGAGAAAGTCATTAACAACACGCGTACATGTAATACAGAATTTAAACTATTTTATTGAGAAATATATCTTTACACAAAAAACTCTTGATTATTTAGTGATCTATCGGTAACACTAGCATATGGGCATACAGTTAATCTTTATCGTGTTCGGAATCTTCTTCGGAGGAAGTTTCTTCGTTTTCGCTCTCTGTTTCTTCTTCTGCCTGCGCCAACATTGTCAGCACTCGAACATTTTCGATAAGGTTTTTGTCAATGTTAATGTCGGCGAGTCCTTTTACAAATACATTTAGACCAGCTCAGTGGTTCGGGAATTCCTGAGACGTAAGGTGATACGCAGTATTCTACCAATTCGGCTATTTTTGTGTTTGGTATAGTTCTTCCTTGATACACAATTTCTCCTTTGGGATTCCATGTTAAGTTGACATAGGACGCGAGTAAACTATTCAGCAAAGAAGACGCTGTCGCTTCATCGACTCCGTAGTCAAAGTGTGACAGTATTTCTTTAACACGAAAATCATCATGTAATCTTTCTCCCATCGTGTTCAGGGTTCGAATGAGGGTCTTTACAAAATATCGTTCTTTTATATTAGTTCTGCGAGTCCGTCTAAAACACGACCAAGTAAGACATCAAGAAATCCTGCACCTTTTTGAACCAGTATCTCCTTTTTTCTCATAAAACTACTTCGGGGACTAGCCAAAGTTGATATGTCGTCGCTATAACGCTTAACGTCTTCAAGCAAAGCAGGTGATAATTGATATTGCATTGACCAAAAATTAAACATACAATCACAAATGCATCTAATTTGCTCGGGGCTTGCAGTCTCCAACAGAGCTCGCTGTTGAATAGGTTCACTTGTACATAAAAGTTCAAGAAACGGTTTGTGCTTTTTGGTCAACATCTCTATTTGACAGTCAGTGTCTAAATGAGGAAAACGCTACCAAAATACACATTTTAAGAGGAGGAGGAGGAGGAGGAGGAGGAGGAGGAGGAGGAGAAAGAGGAGGAGGAGGAGAAAGAGGAGGAGGAGGAGGAGGAGGAGAAAGAGGAGGAGAAAGAGGAGGAGGAGGAGGAGAAAGAGGAGGAGAAGGAGAAAGAGGAGGAGGAGGAGGAGGAGGAGGAGGAGGAGAAAGAGGAGGAGGAGGATTAATCGTAGTTTGGGCGTTTTCCAGCAGCGTTTTTACCCATACTGTTTTACCACTCTGAGTACACCCTGCGACAATGCAAGTAAATGGATGCTGCATGACTGTTGCTCCATTGATAACTGGGGAAACATGGCCCGTATTACTTTCCTGATGGGAATTTTTAATATGGCGTTGCATGTTGAATAGTGTAGAAAACGTTTTTCCACAAGTGCTGCAGACATAAGACATGTTCACTCGTTGAACAGCATGAGCAGAATGAATATTTCTGGATAATGTCTTATTATTTATTTCTCCTCCTCCTCCTCTTTCTCCTCCTCCTCCTTTTTCTCTTTCTCCTCCTCCTCCTCTTTCTCCTCCTCCTCCTCCTCCTCTTTCTCCTCCTCTTTCTCCTCCTCCTCCTCCTCCTCCTCTTTCTCCTCCTCTTTCTCCTCCTCCTCCTCCTCCTCCTCTTTCTCCTCCTCCTCCTCTTTCTCCTCCTCCTCCTCCTCCTCCTCCTCTTAAAATGTGCATTTTGGTAGCGTTTTCCTCATTTAGACACTGACTGTCAAATAGAGATGTTGATCAAAAAGCACAAGCCGTTTCTTGAACTTTTATGTACAAGTGAACCTATTCAACAGCGAGCTCTGTTGGAGACTGCAAGCCCCGAGCAAATTAGATGCATTTGTGATTGTATGTTTAACTTTTGGTCAATGCAATATCAATTATCACCTGCTTTGCTTGAAGACGTTAAGCCTTATAGCGACGACATATCAACTTTGGCTAGTCCCCGAAGTAGTTTTATGAGAAAAAAGGAGATACTGGTTCAAAAAGGTGCAGGATTTCTTGATGTCTTACTTGGTCGTGTTTTAGACGGACTCGCAGAACTAATATAAAAGAACGATATTTTGTAAAGACCCTCATTCGAACCCTGAACACGATGGGAGAAAGATTACATGATGATTTTCGTGTTAAAGAAATACTGTCACACTTTGACTACGGAGTCGATGAAGCGACAGCGTCTTCTTTGCTGAATAGTTTACTCGCGTCCTATGTCAACTTAACATGGAATCCCAAAGGAGAAATTGTGTATCAAGGAAGAACTATACCAAACACAAAAATAGCCGAATTGGTAGAATACTGCGTATCACCTTACGTCTCAGGAATTCCCGAACCACTGAGCTGGTCTAAATGTATTTGTAAAAGGACTCGCCGACATTAACATTGACAAAAACCTTATCGAAAATGTTCGAGTGCTGACAATGTTGGCGCAGGCAGAAGAAGAAACAGAGAGCGAAAACGAAGAAACTTCCTCCGAAGAAGATTCCGAACACGATAAAGATTAACTGTATGCCCATATGCTAGTGTTACCGATAGATCACTAAATAATCAAGAGTTTTTTGTGTAAAGATATATTTCTCAATAAAATAGTTTAAATTCTGTATTACATGTACGCGTGTTGTTAATGACTTTCTCGCCTAGACTTGCCTAATCCTCATAATTGCTCCTAATGAGTTTCTCTTTTGTCTCCTGCACGTGCACTGAGGATAAATATGCAAATATCACACTTAGTAACAGAAAGCGTAGCAACGCTTTCAAAGTAATAAACCGCTGTATATCTGTAAGATGGTGGCATACTAAACAGAACAGTGGAGAATGGTTCAAGGGGATCTTCTTCCGGTTTCCATTCGAAAAAGTCACAGCAGTTTTTTCTCTCGTTGGGACACGAGTAAAACAGACGACCTTGGTTATCACCTTCTTTCTTGACTTTGCTACTACGACAAATCAGACCATGTCGACACATTGGTTTGATACCCTCGAAGACATCAGCCCATTGCCAAAACGAACAGGGATTTCCACGTTCGGAGCAAACAAAGTATGGTCTTCCATAACTCTGCTTCATTTTATCTTTAACCATTCGCATCTGTGCTAGTCGTCCATGGCCATAGCACCTTGGATGTATACATCCACTTTCATGGAAGGAGGCTACGGCTTTTCCAAACATATAGCAATCTTCTTCTGGGCAAAAGAACTCGCAACTAGGTTTCTGTCCACAGAACCAAAACGTACCCTTCTCTGTAATTGTCGAAGATGCAGGTTCACCGTGTAAGCATTCCATTGTGCGACGGTTTCTAATGCTTTCAACAAAATCTCTCTCTAAAGTCTCGAACAAGTGTAGATTCCCTCCAACAAACTTAGCTGACCAGACCAGGTGTAATGCTGACATCGTAATGTCCGAGCTTATATAGCTTCATGTATACTATAATTATTCCAATCTTGCCCAATCATGTCATAGGCGTGAGTCATGCGTGAGTCGTGCGTGAGTCATGGTGCGTGAGTCATGCGTGAGTCACGCTGAATATTAACTACTTCCGTCGGTATATGGGGGGGGGGGGGGTATCTACTCCCGCGTAACCCATGGCAGCGGGTATCACTACATTTATTTTTTCTTAGGGAAAAATATCAAAACCGGAAGTAGATGGCCAGGTTCAGTTTGTCTTTGTTTTCTCTAGTTTTCTCTCATTAAAAACAATGTCTGAAGATTTTATTCAACATCTTTGTTGTCATTTGACACTTGATATTTACCAGGAAAACAGTGTGTTTTGTAGCCCCTCGGGAAAACAGTGTGTTTTGTAGCCCCTCGACTGCTCGTTGTTGCCCTCGGCTTCGCCTCGGGAAACAACGGCAGTCTCGGGTCCACAACACACTGTTACCCTCGGCGCCAGTAAATAAGTGTTTAATAATAAATGGTCGTGCATATTAATATAGTTTTAGTTATTTCTTAGACTCATCAACAGCGCAACCGGGATTCCAAAACTTGAGAGCAACTCATCAAGTAGCGCAACATATAACACTGGTTGTAAAGCAAGAAAAACAAGCTTCTTGCATTATGAATAGAAAAACGTAAAGCGTGTGTATGTCTTGAAACAACTCAGTCACCTTTACTAAAGGAAACACGAGGAAACAAAAATAGCAAGCCTCCAAATTTTATGACTCGTAAGACTTGGCAAGAGTTTACAAAAACCTATACTCCACATAATATAAAGAAAAGAGATCTTTTCTTTAGAGAAACTTTGTAGCTAACAACTTTTTGCTCTGCTTCAGTTAATTTGTCTTACTCAACCCATTCTCGCCCCCAGATTCCGACTCACCCGTTTTAGCGCGTCCATCATTCTAGTTCCCAGGCCATTGCCTTCAGGAACGTGAACGTGAAGTGCTCGGTCGAGGTTAAAAGGGATGACTCAGACCCAGTGAACTCTATGTATACCTGGAAGGCTGACTCCCAATCAAAAAGTGAGGCAAAACATGGTGGCAATGGGGAATTTTTGGACGTCAGTTCTAGGCTCCTACGCGGTCACCTTGGATGTCAGTTACTTTACTTTGCGGAGAAATTGTGTACTATGTTGACTGTTGGCACAAATTCAAATGGAACATAGAATTTCGACATAAAGGTTTTTAACTTGCTTCTGCTAAATATCCATTTGTTGATGCTTGTGTCTTTCTGACTTCCGCCTCGAGTTTCAACTATATTTCGACGAGATGCATGTTTACTTCTGGTTTGAATTTGAATTTATTAAATTTGCCACTTAACGTAACGTGTGGCAGGAGAGAGGAACAGAACTTTCGTCCCAATTGACACCAAACTCCCATGTGTAGACGACTAAGACCTAGGTGTTGATTTTACGAAGGGAGGAAAACCGGAGAACCCGGCGAAAAACCCTCGGAGCACAGGAGAGACGGATCCAAGTACTAACCCTGTCCGACCGGGCTTAACTATTGAGAGGCAGCCCTAGCAGCACACGCCACCCGTGCTCCCAAATTGGTTAAATATAACCTCTTTATACTATAAAAATAAGGAAAGGCTGGCAAACTTTCAATAAGGAATATTTTAGACGACGCTCATTTAAAGCTCCGTAAAATACACAAAAACCGCTCGATCTCTCGCGAATATTGCCGTAGACGTAGTATATTCGTAAAGAACTCGGCTTTTGGTTCATTTCTCTTTCATGTTCTGTGCAGCTCGACTGAAACGTAACGTTTGTATACAAACCAGCTTTGGTTTCACAAAAGCTCTCACCGTATGCGTATATACGAACGGCCGGTGACGTGTCACCTCAGTTTGTTGGAACGTTTCTTGAGCTGAGCGTGAAGATGAACGTTTGGGTCGAAAGAGCAATGAACTGAAAGCCAAGTATGTACTGATGAGAATTTTAGAGAGATCGAGTGTCTTTTGTGGATTTTACGGAGCTTCAATTGAGGGCCGTCTGAAATATTTCTATGCCTAAATTTGAATATTCTCTGTAAATCCTTAAATTTATTTCGAATTCCTATACCCTGGTCCCAGAGGATTTCTCTTGTAAGTGCAGAAAGTAAACACAAAAGGAACACAACACTGCTCGCGCTCAAGAGGGTGGGTGTACGTTTGGGCCGCCTGTGGTTCGGCCGCGAGGAAAAAGACTAAGGCTGACATCCAAATGACAGCGTAGGAGCCTAGAACTGACGTTCAAAAATTCCCCATTGCCGAGATGTTTTGCCTCAATTTTTAGTCCTGGAATTGAATGGATCCAGGTAACCCTATTATATGTACAGAACTCGCGATCAAGCTCTCGGCAACGGCCTCCGTGGCTCAGTGGTCAGAGCATTGCACTAGAATCGCAAGGTCGTGGGTTGAATTCCTGCCGGAGGGCCTGTGTAGTTGCATTTTCATGTAATCGAGTGAAATGCCCAATATCATTTATATATATATATATATATATATATATATATATATATATATATATATATATATATATATATATAGTCCACCGCTATAGTTCACATATACTTGTATATATATATATATATATATATATATATATATATATATATAGTTCACTGCTCAGACACCGTTTACACGATGCCGATATAATTTGAAAACGGAACAAAACTGATAATGCCGGTGTGTAAATACAGGCCAAAAAGTCTTGCGTTTACACGGTGACTATTCTCTTCCAGTGAGAATTGAGAAGACTTTGTGAATACTGCTGGCCCAAATACTGTGCTCGTATATATCGTGATTACCGTCATCAAACTGTTACGCACGGGCGTTTACACGATGCCGGTTAGTGTTCCGTTTTCATTTCATGCCGTCAAGGAACCGTCCTCATTATGTGCGGTTTTCATGTCATTTTTGTGCCGGTATCGTGTAAACGCAATGCCTAAACGACATGATTTTGTTGCGTTTTCAAATTGTACTGGCATCGTGAAAACGAGGTCTCAAAAGGACACGTCCAATCCTTTTGCGGCTTTTCCAAAATATGTCGTCAAATTCGTTTTTTTTCGACGAGTTATTTTGGAGAAGCAGCGAAAGGACTGGGCGAGTCCCTTTCAGTCATCTCTGGGGACCTCTGTAAAATTGCCGGCTCAGTAATTGGTCGGAAGCAACCTTCGAAACATACCAATGGTTCTGTCCGCTGTCCGCTCAAAGGCTTCAAAGAAAAAAAAACTGTTTCACGATTTCTTTCAAAATTACGGTCTTCAAAATTCAGAAACGCCACAGTAAGACGGACATGGCTGGCTAACTAGTGGGCAGGGGGGAAGATCTATAGTTCCACACAATAAAAAAAGAACATATTATATAGATCAAAAGATTCACTCACATCCTAATAAGTGGAAGAGGTGTTGAGTATTGCATCACCGAGCTAAAGTAGTTTATTTTGATGTCTCACGACTTTCTGAATTGGTGTCAAGAACTAAAAACACTAGTCGTAGAGCAATTTGGACAAAGATTGTTGTCCGTATAGCGACCGCTGTATCAGTCTCTCCGTGTTATCGTGTATTGGATCGATGTTCAGGACACAGTTTGTCACTTAACATTTTAATATGGTCACCTTGAATTTTCAAATGTTTAAACTTCATTATATATAGATGTGAGTGTTTTACTTGAAAATATCCGGTGACATATTTTCCATATCCTCACTAGTAAAAATTTGAGGCCATGATTAAAATATGGACATTTCGGAAACGAGTTCCAAAAAAATGCCACTTCTTCCAAGTAATTAAGAACTCCTATAAATAATAATCATCTTTCAAAGCCGTAATATAACAAAATAAACATGCATCTAGTGATTAATTTAAATAAAAAGAGTTTTTAATATAAAAAAGTATAAACTTAACTTGGTGTGGGACAAGGTTGACATAACTGAGAAATTCATATTAGTGATTCTAAAAATTGAGAACTGGTCAGAAACGCGTTATTTTAGAAAAACAACAAAAATTTTCTGACATAAATCAAAAAACATCTTCATAACATATGTATGTACATTGTATGACTGTCTAAATGTGTATGCATGTGTTAATTTAAATAAGTATATTTAAACGACTGACAAATGTCATTCGTGCGCACTGCATGCAGCTGGGAGAAGCTTGAAAGCTATAATTGCATGCGAACGCAGTTTATATGCTTCATTCAGCGACATCATTTGCAACTGTAGAAGACTGATCATGAATCGATCAATGCCAAGTAATTCGTCCAACGGCCAACATTCTGGTATGGAAATTTACTTTTTACTTGGTTGCGCGTTCCAAATCCCGATAGGCTTGGTTGGAATGGTTGCAAATCTTCTTCTGCTAATGGCACACATCAAAGATCCTCTAAAAACATTCAAGACGTCCTCGTCACTATTCATAATAAACATTGCAGCTATCGACCTGATCGTTTCGTCGGTGAATTTTATCCTTTCACTTCAGTTCTTTGCAAGTTCTAGCTGCTCTGATTATAACTCGAATTCACTAAAAGACATCGCAATAACAATTGCTTGGAAAGGATTAATAAACGTGTCTTTATCTTCGTTATTGAGTTTATCGATTGAACGTTTTTGTTCTGTGGTTTTTCCTCTATGGCATCGTGTGCGAATTACAACTCGTGTTTGTCGTTATTGGCTGGGTGCAGTATGGCTCGTTGGTTTTATTCACGTAACGTTCTCCATAATATTCACCCCACAATTCAATATAACTTTCATATGCACACTGCTTTTCTACCTTGGCACGTATTTCTCACTGAAAAACCAAAGAAAAAATCTTCTTAATAGACAAGACATCAGCGAAACAGATTTAAAGACAATGAAGATCCGAATAGGGAACGAAAGAAATTTTCTATTCACGATATTAATTGTTTGTTTAATTCTAGCCATTACTTTACTACCAACTATTGCAATTACTGTTGTTCATTTTTTTTGTCCAAATGCCAGGAAAAACGTTGTTTTTACTTGGAGATTGGCGTCAATGGCATTTATTTTTTTAAGCATTAATTTTGCGATTAATCCGTTTATTTATCTTTGCCGTTTGCTAAAATATAGAAAAACCTTTAAAAAACTTTATTGCAATTTATAGTACCTATTTATACTGTGAAAATGTAAGTCCCAGACCACTCGCCACGATGATGATGATGAAAAATGTAATATCTTGTACAATGTAAACAATGGAAGAAAATAAACCTGATATTTAAAATTTTAATATAAAAAATGTCATTCCTTGCAGTTATTTTTATATCAAAAATTTGATATCAGAGCGAGAGCCGAAAGATTTTTTTAATCCCCGAGCCCGGTGAGGGTGCTAATCTCGACATGCGTGGAGTCTTTATACGCGTGTAGAAAAAGCAAGGGAGAGAAAATCTGGAAATAGTTATAGGGGGGGGGGGGTGACTGGCACTGGTGACTAGCTTTGAAGCAAACTTATAATTATATATTTCCATATTTTGCGTAACAAATTGGTTTCAAATGGTTTCGTTTTAAACGGAAAGAAAGAGCACAACGAATAAAAGAAGGATACAAACAGCCGGTTTAATATATCTTGTGGAGAAACCAGAAAATCTGAAGAAACCAAACGCCGTATCGTAAACAAAAACTCGATCTGAATTGTAGTGTTTGTGGTCACAGGTCTCTCAGTGGACTCAAAATCATTTTAAAGTTGACGGTAAGGCATTTGTATTTATTTATTTTGCTGACTGGAATCAGCATTTATTCATTAATATATTCTGTAAACGCCAAGAACGGCAAGACGTTTAAATAGAACCCTTTTAGTTGGGTTTTTTTTATCTCCTATTATACATGTAGTTTTTGAGCTGTTAACGTTTAATTCTGCCTTTGCAAAACATAAAAGTAATTCTTTTGGAAACCTCCTAAAAACAATATATTTTTACAACTATAGCCTATGCACAGCCTGGAATATCCCTGTAATACAGGGGTGTTCCAGGCTGTGCATAGGCTATACAACCAGAGCTGTAAGTTTTGCTTTGATTCGTTCAACTTTCATTTTAATCATCCTAATCATAGATTCTGTAATTATCCTGAGGATCATTATTTGTTTTTTCTGTATATCAGGAGGGCTTATTTGAGTTGGAAGGTGGGTGGGGTGTATTTCAAAAAGCATATATAAGCAAGCAAGGGGTTGTTGCATTTATGTATTTCTAGTATAAATAATATAATTTGTTATGTATCAAGTGTCAACGTCCGTTTTACTAGCTCTCTTATTGGGCGAGCGGTGCTCGTGTGGCGGTCCGAAATTCGTGATGTTTCCCGCGTAACCCATGGCAGTCTCGGGTCCACAAACACACTGTTTCCCTCCAGCATATCCTCTCATTTCGAAATGATAATTATCGTCATTTGAGAGATGTCGTTGAATTAACAATAACCATCATTTTAAAAAAAGAATTCCCTACCTCCAAACCCCCAACTCAACCCACCTCTAAACCCCCTGACAACCCTAACCCTAACCACAACCCCCCGTCGGGCCTAACCCTAACCACAACCCTCCGAAAAAAGTCCCGCCTCTCAGTTTAACATCCCGCATGTGGGACAGAATCTCACTTGAGTATCATGATAATCATCATATTCGATTGTGTGAAGAATTGATGTTTACTACCATTGATTGCAATTTATGTTGTTCATATTTTTTATCCACATGCCAGAAAAAATGTTGTTTTTACTTGGAGGTTTTTGTCAATGTCACTTATTTTTTTAAGCATTAATTTTGCTATTAATCCGTTTATTTATCTTTGGCGTTTGCCAAAATATAGAAAAACCTTTAAAAAACTTTATTGCAATTTATAGTACCTATTTATACTGTAAAAGTGTAACTCCCAGACCACTCGCCATGATGATGATGATGATGAAAAATGTAATATCTTGTACAATGTAAACAATGGAAGAAAATAAACCTGATATTTAAAATTTTAATATGAAAAATGCCATTCCTTGCAGTTATTTTTATATTAAAAATTTGAATCAATAATCAGAGCGAGAGCCGAAAGATTGTTTTAATATAAATAATACAATTTGTTACATGTCAAGTGTCAAAGTCTGTTTTTCTAGCTCTCTGATTGAACGAGCGGTCCGAAAATCGTGATGTTTCCCGCGTAACCCATGGCAGTGGGTATCACTACATTTATTTTTCCCTAGGAAAAAATATCAAAACCAGGAGTAGATGGTCAGGTTCAGTTTGTCTTTGTTTTCTCCAATTTTCTCTCATTAAAAACAATGTCTGAAGATCTTATTCAACATTTTTGTTGTCATTTGACACTTGATATATACCAGGAAAACAGTGTGTTTTGTAGCCCCTCGGGAAAACAGTGTGTTTTGTAGCCCGTCGACTGCTCGTTGTTGCCCTCGGCTTCGCCTAGGGAAACAACGGCAGCCTCGGGTCCACAACACACTGTTACCCTCGGCGCCAGTAAATAAGTGTTTAATAATAAATGGTCGTGCAAATTAATACAGTTTTAGTTATTTCTTAGACTCATCAACAGCGCAGTTGGGATTCCAAAACTTGAGAGCAACTCATCAAGTAGCCCAACATATTTGTAAAGCAAGAAAAACAAGCTTCTTGCATTATGAATAGAAAAACGTAAAGCGTGTGTATGTCTGGAATCAAATCAGTCACCTTTATTAAAGGAAACACGAGGAAACAAAAACAGCATGCCTCCAAATCTTATGACTCGTAAGACTTGGCAAGAGTTTACGAAAACCTATACTCCACATAATATAAAGAAAAGAGATCTTTTCTTTAGAGAAACTTTGTAGCTAACAACTTTTTGCTCTGCTTCAGTTAATTTGTCTTACTCAACCCATTCTCGCCCCCAGATTCCGACTCACCCGTTTTAGCGCGGCCATCATTCTAGTTCCCAGGCCATTGCCTTCAGGAACGTGAACGTGAAGTGCTCGGTCGAGGTTAAAAGGGATGACTCAGACCCAGTGAACTCTATATATACCTGGAAGGCTGACTCCCAATCAAAAAGTGAGGCAAAACATGGTGGCAATGGGGAATTTTTGGACGTCAGTTCTAGGCTCCTACGCGGTCACCTTGGATGTCAGTTACTTTACTTTACGGAGAAATTGTGTACTATGTTGACTGTTGGCACAAATTCAAATGGAACATAGAATTTCGACATAAAGGTTTTTAACTTACTTCTGCTTAATATCCATTTGTTGATGCTTGTGTCTTTCTGACTTCCGCCTCGAGTTTCAACTATATTTCGACGAGATGCATGTTTACTTCTGGTTTGAATTTGAATTTATTAAATTTGCCACTTAACGTAACGTGTGGCAGGAGAGAGGAACAGAACTTTCGTCCCAATTGACACCAAACTCCTATGTGTAGACAACTAAGACCTAGGTGTTGATTTTACGAAGGGAGGAAAACCGGAGAACCCGGCGAAAAACCCTCGGAGCACAGGAGAGACGGATCCAAGTACTAACCCCGTCCGACCGGGCTTAACTATTGAGAGGCAGCCCTAGCAGCACACGACCCCCGTGCTCCCCAAATTGGTTAAATATAACCTCTTTATACTATAAAAATAAGGAAAGGCTGGCAAACTTTCAATAAGGAATATTATTTTAGACGACGCTCATTTAAAGCTCCGTAAAATACACAAAAACCGCTCGATCTCTCGCGAATATTGCCGTAGACGTAGTATATTCGTAAAGAACTCGGCTTTTGCATCATTTCTCTTTCATCTTCTGTGCAGCTCGACTGAAACGTAACGTTTGTATACAAACCAGCTTTGGCTTCACAAAAGCTCTCACCGTATGCGTATATACGAACGGCCGGTGACGTGTCACCTCAGTTTGTAGGAACGTTTCTCGAGCTGAGCGTGAAGATGAACGTTTGGGTCGAAAGAGCAATGAACTGAAAGCCAAGTATGTACTGATGACAATTTTAGCGAGATCGAGTGTTTTTTGTGGATTTTACGGAGCTTCAATTGAGGGCCGTCTGAAATATTTCTATGCCTAAATTTGAATATTCTCTGTAAATCCTTAAATTTATTTCGACTTTCTATACCCTGGTCCCAGAGGATTTCTCATGTAAGTACAGAAAGTAAACACAAAAGGAACACAACACTGCTAGCGCTCAAGAGGGTGGGTGTACGTTTGGGCCGCCTGTGGTTCGGCCGCGATGAAAAAGACTAAGGCTGACATCCAAGATGACCGCGTAGGAGCCTAGAACTGACGTTCAAAAATTCCCCATTGCCGCCATGTTTTGCCTCACTTTTTAGTCCTGGAATTGAATGGGTCATCCTTCCAGGTATATATATATATATATATATATATATGTAACCCAGGGGCGGATCTAGGAATTTTGATACCTTAGTCAAAATGGCGGGGTCCACACATGGTGGGGGGTCTGGGGGCATGCCCCCCCAGAAAATTTTTGAAATCTGGGTCTCGGAAATGGCATTTCCCGCGATCTGATCGCACTTTTGAGCATGTTTTCAAACATGTTTTTTAGAAACATTTTATTATTTTTCAGATTTTGTTGGGGTTTTTTTTGTCCAATTTGAGCTGAGATTTAATTATGTAGTCACATATCATATAAAAGATGACTGTTTCGCTCATATCAGAGCTCATCAGCATGCCTAGGAAACACATCAAACACAAGTACTGTAACATGTTGTTACAGTCAGTGAATCCAACATGGACAGCCAGACCAACATACAAGTGAAGCTCCAAGGGTTTGAAATCAGAGTTTTCCTTCTCCTAGGTGGGCTGCCTTCCATGGCTGATGGGCCCCACCTACCCAGAGCTGTCTGGTTTTCAGGCGCCAGATACTCGCCTTTTGCACATCAACCCAAGCAGACAATGTCTGGTTAGGGAAGCTTTGATTAGTGTCTTTGTGACCATAATGGGACATTTCATGGACATAGAGGTGCTCAACCTCTACATCATCCTGGCCAAATTAACCCCAAATAAATGAACCACCATACCCACCACCCCCCAACCCAAGTACCTTTGAGCTGTCTGGTTTTCAGGTGCCAGATACTTGCCTTTTGCACATCAACCCAAGCAGACAATGTCTGATTGAGAGAAGCTTTTATTGATGACCATAATGGGACATTTCATGGACATAGAGTTGCTCAACCATCTACATCATCCCAGCCAAATTAACCCTTTAACCTCTAATTAAGCTAACATCTAAGTAACCCTTGACCGATTAACTATCACCTAAACTAATGTATTAACTATGCAACAAAGCATCTGACTTAATGTGTTATCTCCCCAACATTAAAAATAAGTAGAGAAAATTAGGTCACCACTTAATGTGGGCATCTCCCCAAGACTATAAACAAAAACTAAATTAAAATAGCTAAATAATGACAAATAGAAACTAAATGAGTGACTAAAAAAACGAGAAAGACATCTTTAATATACCTCAGAATACCTCATACCTGACAGAGTCAGATATACATATCACAGTTGCCTAGGCTTTATAGAACAATGTGAAAGATCTATCCAGTAGTTAGGTAATCAATTTTTATTATTATAATTATTATTATTTTATTGATTTTTGTAATTAAATTATTTAAATGTAAAGTAATCAAATCAATTCAATTCTTCTGTTGTCAGCTGCAAATTTGTCAATGACTTTCCTATGTATGACAAACCTTTTCTTTATGTTTATCATATGCTGATAAGAAATATGGATGGGTCACAGTAAAACTGAGTATTAAGATACAACTCAATGGATGTTAAAGCTCGAAGGTCCACAGTAAGAGAATTGTCACCTACCATTGCCAAAGAAACAGAGCTGTATAAGCAGTTTCCAGAGGCTTCAGATCTAAACACAAAATACAAAATCATGTATTTTAATATTCAATCCAAGTCAATCGATATGGAACGAAAATACATAGAAACTAACAAAACAGCTCATTTCTATTAGACTACAAGTGTTATCACTATTTTGTATACTAGGTAGGCTAAAATAGCTGGTTGAGATGTAAAATATTGAGTTCGAAATCAACTTTGCCTGTAGCTATTTTTTTTAATATTGATACAAATTTAAATAATATTAATAATAAATTAGTTGACTTTCTGTCTAATTTAAATAATTCACGGTACATAGACTGATCATAGTTAAGTAGACTAGTAAAGTTGAATGCCAACGCTTAGATAATAGATTATTCACTCACCTTAGAGCAATACAAAACTTATTTGACTTTCCAGCATATTTGGCATACAGAGGAATGTATGACTCCGCACTGAAATCTCTGTGCAACTTTTTCCCAATCTGCTCCAAAATCTCTTGATTAGAAAGGACGGCACAAGAGTTGATTTTCGATGACAAATCGCGATAGATCTGTTGCAGCAATTCATCATCCTTAGCTTTAAAAGCGTTTTCTACACGTTCCATGACATTCGTAGAACCCATGATACGAACTCCGTCTCAAACATATAGCTTGATCATGCTGCAAGTTAGTCGAACCGTCCTGTATAGCCAATCAAAAGCCAAGTGCGTCAAGAAACTTTACTTCCGACGTACTTGCCTGCACTTCCGACTAACTTGCAGTGTTTTTAACCAATCAGCGCTCGTTATTTCGACGTAGTCGGCCATTTTGACGTACTCAAATTATCCATATTTGTAAAGATTTACACCTCTATCCCTAGTCCGAGCGTACAAGTATGCTCTAGTGGCCTGGTATATAAGTAGGTTGACCGAGTAGCCCACAGTCAACACGGCGGACTGGGACGTAGAGTTTTTTTTGCAGATTGCGCTCGCATTCGGCGATTCGCTGCTCGATACGGTTTTAAAATAAAATTTCAAAAATCTGGAAAATAATAAATGTAGTCTAGTTGGGTTTTTTAAATTGAATTAATTAGTCGACTATTTTTTTTAATTAATTAGTCAATTTTTTTTTAATTAATTAGTCAAATATTTTTGAATTAATTAGTCAATTTTTTTTATGTTAGTCGCTTGACGTGTTTGACGTACCCTAAATCCGCCCCTGATGTAACCGAGTGAAATGCCCAATATCATTTATAATATACCCAATTTTCTCCTGGCATTACCACCCTATTATATGTACAGAACTCGCGATCAAGCTCTCGGCAACGGCCTCCGTGGCTCAGTGGTCAGAGCATTGCACTAGAATCGCAAGGTCGTGGGTTGAATTCCTGCCGGAGGGCCTGTGTAGTTGCATTTTTCGCAACTGCTCCCGGTTTGATCTTAAAATGTATATATTCTACACTCGAATTTTTTTTCACCCTAAATACTTAGAACATGTCATGTAATCGAGTGAAATGCCCAATATCATTTATATATATATATATATATATATATATATATATATATATATAGTCCACCGCTATAGTTCACATATACATATATATATATATATATATATATATATATATATATATATATATATATATATATATGTATATATATGTATATATATATATATATATATATATATATATATATATATATATATATATATATATATAGTTCACTGCTCAGACACCGTTTACACGATGCCGATATAATTTGAAAACGGAACAAAACTGATCATGTCGGTGTGTAAATACAGGCCAAAAAGTCTTGCGTTTACACGGTGACTATTCTCTTCCAGTGAGAATTGAGAAGACTTTGTGAATACTGCTGGCCCAAATACTGTGCTCGTATATATCGTGATTACCGTCATCAAACTGTTACGCACGGGCGTTTACACGATGCCGGTTAGTGTTCCGTTTTCATTTCATGCCGTCAAGGAACCGTCCTCATTATGTGCGGTTTTCATGTCATTTTTGTGCCGGTATCGTGTAAACGCAATGCCTAAACGGCATGATTTTGTTGCGTTTTCAAATTGTACTGGCATCGTGAAAACGAGGTCTCAAAAGGACACGTCCAATCCTTTTGCGGCTTTTCCAAAATATGTCGTCAAATTCGTTTTTTTTCCAATTGAAATTTGTCGTCAAGCTTCAACGAGTCTTAAGATTTTAGCAATCTTTTTGATACCTTAACCACAATATAAAACCTAACCCTAATCAGAAATCTTGTTCACCGCCTAGCTTTTTGAAAAAAAAATTGACGAGTTATTTTGGAGAAGCAGCGAAAGGACTGGGCGAGTCCCTTTCAGTCATCTCTGGGGACCTCTGTAAAATTGCCGGCTCAGTAATTGGTCGGAAGCAACCTTCGAAACATACCAATGGTTCTGTCCGCTGTCCGCTCAAAGGCTTCAAAGAAAAAAAAACTGTTTCACGATTTCTTTCAAAATTACGGTCTTCAAAATTCAGAAACGCCACAGTAAGACGGACATGGCTGGCTAACTAGTGGGCAGGGGGGAAGATCTATAGTTCCACACAATAAAAAAAGAACATATTATATAGATCAAAAGATTCACTCACATCCTAATAAGTGGAAGAGGTGTTGAGTATTGCATCACCGAGCTAAAGTAGTTTATTTTGATGTCTCACGACTTTCTGAATTGGCGTCAAGAACTAAAAACACTAGTCGTAGAGCAATTTGGACAAAGATTGTTGTCCGTATAGCGACCGCTGTATCAGTCTCTCCGTGTTATCGTGTATTGGATCGATGTTCAGGACACAGTTTGTCACTTAACATTTTAATATGGTCACCTTGAATTTTCAAATGTTTAAACTTCATTATATATAGATGTGAGTGTTTCACTTGAAAATATCCGGTGACATATTTTCCATATCCTCACTAGTAAAAATTTGAGGCCATGATTAAAATATGGACATTTCGGAAACGAGTTCCAAAAAAATGCCATTTCTTCCAAGTAATTAAGAACTCCTATAAATAATAATCATCTTTCAAAGCCGTAATATAACAAAATAAACATGCATCTAGTGATTAATTTAAATAAAAAGAGTTTTTAATATAAAAAAGTATAAACTTAACTTGGTGTGGGACAAGGTTGACATAACTGAGAAATTCATATTAGTGATTCTAAAAATTGAGAACTGGTCATATAGAAACGCGTTATTTTAGAAAAACAACAAAAATTTTCTGACATAAATCAAAAAACATCTTCATAACAGATGTATGTACATTGTATGGCTGTCTAAATGTGTATGCCTGTGTTAATTTAAATAAATATATTTAAACGACTGCCAAATGTCATTCGTGCGCATTGCATGCAGCTGGGAGAAGTTTTAAAGCTATAATTGCATGCGAACGCAGTTTATATGCGTCATTCAGCGACATCATTTGCAACTGTAGAAAAGTGATCATGAATCTATCCATGCCAAGTAATTCGTCCAACGGCCAACATCCTGGTACGGAAATTTACTTTATACTTCGTGGCGCGTTCCAAATCCCGATAGGCTTGGTTGGAATGGTTGCAAATCTTCTTCTGCTAATCGCACACATCAAAGATCCTCTAAAAACATTCAAGACGTCCTCGTCACTATTCATAATAAACATTGCAGCTATCGATCTGACGGTCTCGTGTGCGTATTTCATCATTTCACTAAAATTTTTTGCAAGTTCTAGCTCTTCTGACTATAGTTCGAATTCATTAAAAGACATCGCAATAACAATTGCTTCGAAAGGATTAATATACGTGTCTTTATCTTCGTTATTCAGTTTATCAATTGAACGGTTTTGTTCTGTGGTTTTTCCTCTATGGCATCGTGTGCGAATTACAACTCGTGTTTGTCGTTACTGGCTGGGTGCAGTATGGCTCGTTGGTTTTATTCACGTAACGTTCTCCATAATATTCATCCCACAATTCAATATAAGTCATAAAGGAAGTGGGATACTTCATTTATTTGAATTTGCGTATCTAATGTTAACTTTCATATGCACAATGCTTTTCTACCTTGGCACGTATTTCTCACTGAAAAACCAAAGAAAAAAACTGCTTAATAGACAAGACATCAGCGAGAGAGATTTAAGGACAATGAAGATCCGAATAAGGAACGAAAGAAATTTTCTATTCACGGTATTAATTGTTTGCTTAGTTCTAGCTATTAGTTTACTACCATTGATTGCAATTTATGTTGTTCATATTTTTTATCCACATGCCAGAAAAAATGTTGTTTTTACTTGGAGGTTTTTGTCAATGTCACTTATTTTTTTAAGCATTAATTTTGCTATTAATCCGTTTATTTATCTTTGGCGTTTGCCAAAATATAGAAAAACCTTTAAAAAACTTTATTGCAATTTATAGTACCTATTTATACTGTAAAAGTGTAACTCCCAGACCACTCGCCATGATGATGATGATGATGAAAAATGTAATATCTTGTACAATGTAAACAATGGAAGAAAATAAACCTGATATTTAAAATTTTAATATGAAAAATGCCATTCCTTGCAGTTATTTTTATATTAAAAATTTGAATCAATAATCAGAGCGAGAGCCGAAAGATTGTTTTAATATAAATAATACAATTTGTTATATGTCAAGTGTCAAAGTCTGTTTTTCTAGCTCTCTGATTGAACGAGCGGTCCGAAAATCGTGATGTTTCCCGCGTAACCCATGGCAGTGGGTATCACTACATTTATTTTTCCCTAGGAAAAAATATCAAAACCAGGAGTAGATGGTCAGGTTCAGTTTGTCTTTGTTTTCTCCAATTTTCTCTCATTAAAAACAATGTCTGAAGATCTTATTCAACATTTTTGTTGTCATTTGACACTTGATATATACCAGGAAAACAGTGTGTTTTGTAGCCCCTCGGGAAAACAGTGTGTTTTGTAGCCCGTCGACTGCTCGTTGTTGCCCTCGGCTTCGCCTAGGGAAACAACGGCAGCCTCGGGTCCACAACACACTGTTACCCTCGGCGCCAGTAAATAAGTGTTTAATAATAAATGGTCGTGCAAATTAATACAGTTTTAGTTATTTCTTAGACTCATCAACAGCGCAGTTGGGATTCCAAAACTTGAGAGCAACTCATCAAGTAGCCCAACATATTTGTAAAGCAAGAAAAACAAGCTTCTTGCATTATGAATAGAAAAACGTAAAGCGTGTGTATGTCTGGAATCAAATCAGTCACCTTTATTAAAGGAAACACGAGGAAACAAAAACAGCATGCCTCCAAATCTTATGACTCGTAAGACTTGGCAAGAGTTTACGAAAACCTATACTCCACATAATATAAAGAAAAGAGATCTTTTCTTTAGAGAAACTTTGTAGCTAACAACTTTTTGCTCTGCTTCAGTTAATTTGTCTTACTCAACCCATTCTCGCCCCCAGATTCCGACTCACCCGTTTTAGCGCGGCCATCATTCTAGTTCCCAGGCCATTGCCTTCAGGAACGTGAACGTGAAGTGCTCGGTCGAGGTTAAAAGGGATGACTCAGACCCAGTGAACTCTATATATACCTGGAAGGCTGACTCCCAATCAAAAAGTGAGGCAAAACATGGTGGCAATGGGGAATTTTTGGACGTCAGTTCTAGGCTCCTACGCGGTCACCTTGGATGTCAGTTACTTTACTTTACGGAGAAATTGTGTACTATGTTGACTGTTGGCACAAATTCAAATGGAACATAGAATTTCGACATAAAGGTTTTTAACTTGCTTCTGCTTAATATCCATTTGTTGATGCTTGTGTCTTTCTGACTTCCGCCTCGAGTTTCAACTATATTTCGACGAGATGCATGTTTACTTCTGGTTTGAATTTGAATTTATTAAATTTGCCACTTAACGTAACGTGTGGCAGGAGAGAGGAACAGAACTTTCGTCCCAATTGACACCAAACTCCTATGTGTAGACAACTAAGACCTAGGTGTTGATTTTACGAAGGGAGGAAAACCGGAGAACCCGGCGAAAAACCCTCGGAGCACAGGAGAGACGGATCCAAGTACTAACCCCGTCCGACCGGGCTTAACTATTGAGAGGCAGCCCTAGCAGCACACGCCCCCGTGCTCCCCAAATTGGTTAAATATAACCTCTTTATACTATAAAAATAAGGAAAGGCTGGCAAACTTTCAATAAGGAATATTATTTTAGACGACGCTCATTTAAAGCTCCGTAAAATACACAAAAACCGCTCGATCTCTCGCGAATATTGCCGTAGACGTAGTATATTCGTAAAGAACTCGGCTTTTGCATCATTTCTCTTTCATCTTCTGTGCAGCTCGACTGAAACGTAACGTTTGTATACAAACCAGCTTTGGCTTCACAAAAGCTCTCACCGTATGCGTATATACGAACGGCCGGTGACGTGTCACCTCAGTTTGTAGGAACGTTTCTCGAGCTGAGCGTGAAGATGAACGTTTGGGTCGAAAGAGCAATGAACTGAAAGCCAAGTATGTACTGATGACAATTTTAGCGAGATCGAGTGTTTTTTGTGGATTTTACGGAGCTTCAATTGAGGGCCGTCTGAAATATTTCTATGCCTAAATTTGAATATTCTCTGTAAATCCTTAAATTTATTTCGACTTTCTATACCCTGGTCCCAGAGGATTTCTCATGTAAGTACAGAAAGTAAACACAAAAGGAACACAACACTGCTCGCGCTCAAGAGGGTGGGTGTACGTTTGGGCCGCCTGTGGTTCGGCCGCGAGGAAAAAGACTAAGGCTGACATCCAAGATGACCGCGTAGGAGCCTAGAACTGACGTTCAAAAATTCCCCATTGCCGCCATGTTTTGCCTCACTTTTTAGTCCTGGAATTGAATGGGTCATCCTTCCAGGTATATATATATATATATATATATATATATATATATATATATATATATATATATATATATATATATGTAACCGAGTGAAATGCCCAATATCATTTATAATATACCCAATTTTCTCCTGGCATTACCACCCTATTATATGTACAGAACTCGCGATCAAGCTCTCGGCAACGGCCTCCGTGGCTCAGTGGTCAGAGCATTGCACTAGAATCGCAAGGTCGTGGGTTGAATTCCTGCCGGAGGGCCTGTGTAGTTGCATTTTTCGCAACTGCTCCCGGTTTGGTCTTAAAATGTATATATTCTACACTCGAATTTTCCTTCACCCTAAATACTTAGAACATGTCATGTAATCGAGTGAAATGCCCAATATCATTTATATATATATAGTCCACCCTATAGTTCACATATATATATATATATATATATATATATATATATATATATATATATATATATATATATATATATATATATAGTTCACTGCTCAGACACCGTTTACACGATGCCGATATAATTTGAAAACGGAACAAAACTGATCATGTCGGTGTGTAAATACAGGCCAAAAAGTCTTGCGTTTACACGGTGACTATTCTCTTCCAGTGAGAATTGAGAAGACTTTGTGAATACTGCTGGCCCAAATACTGTGCTCGTATATATCGTGATTACCGTCATCAAACTGTTACGCACGGGCGTTTACACGATGCCGGTTAGTGTTCCGTTTTCATTTCATGCCGTCAAGGAACCGTCCTCATTATGTGCGGTTTTCATGTCATTTTTGTGCCGGTATCGTGTAAACGCAATGCCTAAACGGCATGATTTTGTTGCGTTTTCAAATTGTACTGGCATCGTGAAAACGAGGTCTCAAAAGGACACGTCCAATCCTTTTGCGGCTTTTCCAAAATATGTCGTCAAATTCGTTTTTTTTCCAATTGAAATTTGTCGTCAAGCTTCAACGAGTCTTAAGATTTTAGCAATCTTTTTGATACCTTAACCACAATATAAAACCTAACCCTAATCAGAAATCTTGTTCACCGCCTAGCTTTTTGAAAAAAAAATTGACGAGTTATTTTGGAGAAGCAGCGAAAGGACTGGGCGAGTCCCTTTCAGTCATCTCTGGGGACCTCTGTAAAATTGCCGGCTCAGTAATTGGTCGGAAGCAACCTTCGAAACATACCAATGGTTCTGTCCGCTGTCCGCTCAAAGGCTTCAAAGAAAAAAAACTGTTTCACGATTTCTTTCAAAATTACGGTCTTCAAAATTCAGAAACGCCACAGTAAGACGGACATGGCTGGCTAACTAGTGGGCAGGGGGGAAGATCTATAGTTCCACACAATAAAAAAAGAACATATTATATAGATCAAAAGATTCACTCACATCCTAATAAGTGGAAGAGGTGTTGAGTATTGCATCACCGAGCTAAAGTAGTTTATTTTGATGTCTCACGACTTTCTGAATTGGTGTCAAGAACTAAAAACACTAGTCGTAGAGCAATTTGGACAAAGATTGTTGTCCGTATAGCGACCGCTGTATCAGTCTCTCCGTGTTATCGTGTATTGGATCGATGTTCAGGACACAGTTTGTCACTTAACATTTTAATATGGTCACCTTGAATTTTCAAATGTTTAAACTTCATTATATATAGATGTGAGTGTTTCACTTGAAAATATCCGGTGACATATTTTCCATATCCTCACTAGTAAAAATTTGAGGCCATGATTAAAATATGGACATTTCGGAAACGAGTTCCAAAAAAATGCCATTTCTTCCAAGTAATTAAGAACTCCTATAAATAATAATCATCTTTCAAAGCCGTAATATAACAAAATAAACATGCATCTAGTGATTAATTTAAATAAAAAGAGTTTTTAATATAAAAAAGTATAAACTTAACTTGGTGTGGGACAAGGTTGACATAACTGAGAAATTCATATTAGTGATTCTAAAAATTGAGAACTGGTCAGAAACGCGTTATTTTAGAAAAACAACAAAAATTTTCTGACATAAATCAAAAAACATCTTCATAACAGATGTATGTACATTGTATGACTGTCTAAATGTGTATGCATGTGTTAATTTAAATAAGTATATTTAAACGACTGACAAATGTCATTCGTGCGCACTGCATGCAGCTGGGAGAAGCTTGAAAGCTATAATTGCATGCGAACGCAGTTTATATGCTTCATTCAGCGACATCATTTGCAACTGTAGAAGAATGATCATGAATCGATCAATGCCAAGTAATTCGTCCAACGGCCAACATCCTGGTATGGAAATTTACTTTTTACTTGGTTGCGCGTTCCAAATCCCGATAAGCTTGGTTGGAATGGTCGCAAATCTTCTTCTGCTAATGGCACACATCAAAGATCCTCTAAAAACATTCAAGACGTCCTCGTCACTATTCATAATAAACATTGCAGCTATCGACCTGACCGTTTCGTCGGT
This sequence comes from Corallium rubrum, assembly GCA_964035015.1. Classification (NCBI taxonomy): domain Eukaryota; kingdom Metazoa; phylum Cnidaria; class Anthozoa; order Scleralcyonacea; family Coralliidae; genus Corallium; species Corallium rubrum. Next base: position 24,048,324 of record OZ035997.1, read on the forward strand.
GAATTTTATCCTTTCACTTCAGTTCTTTGCAAGTTCTAGCTGCTCTGATTATAACTCGAATTCACTAAAAGACATCGCAATAACAATTGCTTGGAAAGGATTAATAAACGTGTCTTTATCTTCGTTATTGAGTTTATCAATTGAACGTTTTTGTTCTGTGGTTTTTCCTCTATGGCATCGTGTGCGAATTACAACTCGTGTTTGTCGTTATTGGCTGGGTGCAGTATGGCTCGTTGGTTTTATTCACGTAACGTTCTCCATAATATTCACCCCACAATTCAATATAAGTCATAAAGGAAGTGGGACACTTCAGTTATTTGAATTTGCGTATCTAATGTTAACTTTCATATGCACAATGCTTTTCTACCTTGGCACGTATTTCTCACTGAAAAACCAAAGAAAAAAACTGCTTAATAGACAAGACATCAGCGAGACAGATTTAAGGACAATGAAGATCCGAATAAGGAACGAAAGAAATTTTCTATTCACGGTATTAATTGTTTGTTTAGTTCTAGCTATTACTTTACTACCAATGATTGCAATTTATGTTGTTCAAATTTTTTATCCACATGCTAGCAAAAATGTTGTTTTTGCTTGGAGGTTTTTGTCAATGTCACTTATTTTTTTAAGCATTAATTTTGCGATTAATCCGTTTATTTATCTTTGGCGTTTGCCAAAATATAGAAAAACCTTTAAAAAACTTTATTGCAATTTTTAGTACCTATATCTACTGTAAAAGTGTAAGTCCCAGACCACTCGCCACGATGATGATGATGATGATGATGAAAAATGTAATATCTTGTACAATGTAAACAATGGAAGAAAATAAACCTGATATTTAAAATTTTAATATGAAAAATGTCATTCCTTGCAGTTATTTTTATATTAAAAATTTGAATTAATAATCAGAGCGAGAGGCGAAAGATTTTTTTAATCCCCGAGCCCGGTGAGGGAGCTAATCTCGACATGCGTGGAGTCCACTTTACACGCGTGTAGAAAAAGCAAGAGAGAGAAAATCAACACGCGTGTTGGAAAAGCAAGGGGGTTGTGACTGGCACTGGTCACTATAGCTTCGAAGCAAACTTATAGTTATATATTTCCATATTTTGCGAAACAAATTGGTTTCAAATGGTTTCGTTTTAAACGGAAAGAAAGAGAACAACGAATAAAAGAAGGATACAAACAGCCGGTTTAATATATCTTGAAGAGAAACCAGAAAACCTGAAGAAGCCAAACGCCGTATGGTAAACAAAAACTCGATCTGAATTGTAGTGTTTGTGGTCACAGGTCACTCAGTGGTCTCAAAGTCATTTTAAAGTTGACGGTAAGGCATTTGTATTTATTTATTTTGGGGATTGGAATCAGCATTTATTCATTAATATATTCTGTAAACGCCAAGAACGGCAAGACGTTTAAATAGAACCCTTTTAGACACTCGTCAGGCACTGTAAAATTAATCTAGCAACTATCTAGCAAGTGATTTACCAGTAATTGCAAAATGAATATAAGAGCCCAGCTCAAAATTTTAAGAGGCTATCTCCCTAAAAACCGACCAACGGTTTTTGAAGGCAAAAATGAATTTCCTTTGTTTTTCGCACATTATTTTCCTTTACCTCACTTACTATTAAACCGCTATAAAAATTGCCACTTGATAATTTGTTCTTCATTCTTGACACATTTTTTATGCTTCGGCTGGAACGGCTAAGATTCGAGCGGAAATGAGAGCTGACAATACCTCGAAATGATCTTGTTATTTCTCCACCAATTTAGATTTGAATTTCAAAGTTTTTTCTTGCAGTGCAATATATAGACCTTGTATTTCATCTGGGTTGAAGGATACAAGCTCTTTGTTTTGTTTTGTATCAGATATGGTCTCTTTCTTTTGACTTACTTTTTAAATTCGCTTACGGCACCTGATTAGTCAAGTTTTATAAATTAAGATTTCTCTGAAGTGGCACCTAGCCTGGAAATGTCGTGTGTATTTTGTCGTGATATAATACCGTAAGTTTAGTAATCTTTAAAAACAGTTGTTGGCAAACGTATTTTGTAAGCGCACGAACCGCTCAAAGTTAAGCTATTGTTTCACTTTGTTTACATTGTCAGAACCGGAAATGCCTTACGCTTTGCAGATAAGGCCGTTTTCGTTTCTCAATATTACATAAAAACAACTAATTTTTATTTGAACTTATCTATAGAAAGCGAACGGGGCATAATTTATAGGTCTATTCGGTTTTTAGGGTAAAAATGATTAAATATTCTATAGCCGATTCTTCATATATGCTCATATACAATAGGAGCAGACATGTCGCAGCCTCCAAGTGACAATTAAATAATTATAATTCATGAGCAACTGAAAGTTAATCATTTTCTCTGTTTATTTCGGTGTACTGTTCATATTTTTATAGCATGAAAAGGTGTCAGCATCTTATACTCTGGAAGAATCGATTAAACGTCTTAAGAATTTTTTAGACTTCACGAACTAATTAAATCGCTTTTAAGGCCTGGTCGCATTTAATTCAGACAAATTTAATTCCTAGTTAAAGTCGACGTAAACTCGAATTTGTTTCATGCGACGAATTTAATTCAGTGACGAGCAAGGAAAATTCTAAGAAGGGCCTGATACTCAGGCTAGGAAAATCCCGCTAGATCGCGCCAAAAACGTCCAATACGCATGCGAAGTAAACAAAAATCTGATCACGGGCTCTAAAAATATGTTATCATAATTTATGCATTTAATTCGATGCGACGATACAGCGACGTCTGAAACCAACACGCATTTCAGACGTTGTATCCTTCTCACCGTGACGGATACAACGTCTCAGACGAATTTAACTCTTCAGTCGAATTTAATTCGTTTCATACGTCGCTGTATCGTCGCATTTCATTCAGACGAATTTAACTCAATCAATTAATTAATTAAATGCGACGATACAGCGACGTATTAAACGAATTAAATTCGACTGAAGAGTTAAATTCGTCTGAGACAGAGGAGGTTGGACAGCTGCCGCAAAGCATCATGGTCCTAACGCTAAAATCGGTTCATTTGCATCTGACCGCAGACGAGGAATGAACTCTGCTCGGTGGACTAGATGCACAAAAACTTTTGAAAACTCGTCACAGTTGATCCAGAATTGATAAATCTGATGGTCAGAAAAATACGAGAACAATTCGGGATGACCACAGACAATTAATATGATCAGATTGTGCTTTATTTGGCGTATATTCGTGACAATGACGTTATGGCGGATGGGCATTCAAGATAGTTTTCAAGGACTACTCAAGTTCCTTCGGATTCGACGCATTTTATGTTACAAATAATCGAACAAATCAAAAACGAATTAGATATTTACAGCAAAGAAGGACTTGGTTGTGCTGTGCAACGTGTGATTCGTTACAACTGGAGAAAAGCGTGAGGTGAGAAATCAACATAAATTTGTTGTTTAGTGGTTAATGATTTCCCTCTCAAAGTTTCCCATAATTTCTAACCTTGTGATGCATTTTCCATGGTTTAACTCATTCCTGTCCGGGGGCTTCCCCAGACGTGAATAAAATCGTCTGGCGTTAGCCAGAATAAAATACTAAAGACCAATTCGGACAAGAAAGAGTTAATGTTTTGCAGTATTACTGTAAACTTCTAATTGTTGTGTGTAGCAATTATCTGGATCAATTAGTTACAACTATCATCCTTGTTGGGTTAACGTTTTTTCCCAATTGTTTTAACAAACACTCTTGTTTCCTTTTACTTGTACTGCACTTGTATCCCAAATTTTATAAAATTGTGAATAAAGCTAGCTTAAAATTTATTATTCAATAACAATCTTGTATTTTTCTTTGTATTAAGGTGACTTCAAAATTGAAATAATTTATTGGATTGCCTCCAGAATCTATTGATAAATTTGGTATATAACTGGTCAAATATTTCTATTTTATCAAATAAAGTGTATTTCCTGTATGTATCCTCAATATATATATGTAAATAAGAAACTTGAATAAAATTAAAATAGTTTGTCTCAATATTGATCTCTTGGTTACTTCTAAAGCACTACTGTATTGACACTGATACAGGTGCATTCAATTGGGGCATATTTTTGCAGTGAAGCCCCCCCCTGGCAAGAAAACATCAACTTTTGCACATTTAGAGAAGGCATTAGAAAAGTTACTGTATTAAGGTAGACATGTGAATGAACTATAACACAGACAAAGTCCAAGCCCAAGGGTGTCTGTCTTAGACAGAGTTCACTGTTTATCAGGATGTACATGCAGTAGCACTCAAAAGCAAGGGGATGAATAATATGCAGGCATTTAATTACAGTAGGCTTTGAGACCCAGCATTTGCAATTAGATTGTATAATAATATGCGAGATAATACAGTACTTCTGTGTTAAAATTTTATTAGTTATGTCCACAATTATTATGCATTGCCTTATGTAATTATACATGTACAACATGACAACATGCAAAACTTCAAACTACATATTATTTTAATGTTATTTGGTAAAAAAGAATCCATCAATTTATCATTGTAAAAATCCTGTTGAGATTGGTGCTTGTGCCCAGGCACACAGTCTGAAATATGCCACCAAAGTAAGTTATTCCTACACTAACATCTGTACTGTATCTCTTCACTTCCTGTAAAAAATAGGATGTGAGATGGAATTATTAACCCTTTCATGTCTTAAGAGTTGACTGTACAGCCAATGCCTAACTATTGTATTCACTTCATGGGTATACAAACCAAGGGGTAGACACAGGGGCACATGCCACCACCCCCACCCCACTTGGTTAGAGTCCCCCTTTTGCAACAAAAAAACCTTTATTAGAAGACATGTGCCTCATGGGTCGTTTTAAAGCTCTGGACTGAAACAAGGTACACTTCACCCACCCCAGCTTGCTTCCCATCTGATGCAGTTGAAATGGGACCACTTGGGCAAAAGGAATAATATATATTTGTATACTGAAAAATAATATGAACAACAAATTATAACCAACTAGCAATACTAAGCAAAAATACTACAACTACAATATATTATTCACAATAACAATGACCAACAATAATCCACACATCAATTCTAATATTAAATCATACTGCTGTCCTGGAACACAATGTTATTTAATATATAAAAAAATATCTATACATATCAGTTCTGTATACAGATATAGCAGATCTTTAAGAAAGTTCAGTACATTCTGTAACAATTACAAATGTATGCAGGTCTGACGTATACAACTTTTCCAGAATGATGGTGTTTTTATACAGCGAGGTCAAGCGTTTTGGACCATAAAAACAGACAAATACCGATTTTTACTCTTTAATATTTGTCCACCAGTCATTCTACACTTATCTAAAGAATAAAGCTCTAAATATTGGGAAACTTCCAAAATTCTTTTGAAGAAAACAAGGTTTTAGTGGCGAAACGCTCTCTTAAATTTATTAGGCGCCATCTTGGCAAACGCCGAAATACCTTGGTCGGTTCAACGGCGAATATCTCGAAAACGGTGAGTGGGTCACCAGGGGTCGTCCGCATAGAATCAAAGATGAGACATTTCTGCAACTTATTACCCAAAAATTAGAGAATTCGAACCGTTGGAATTCGAGATTTTTTGCTTTGAAAATTGTTGAGAAGCCGGAAGTGGGGTCCTCGCTTAGCGACGACACGACCTACATAAACGATCAAAACAAAGTAGAAAAATACATTTACCTTGAAAATCCTGCAGATATGGATAGTCCAACAATATATCAAACGATATCGTTGCTTTTTTAAAGAAAAAATTGAATAACAATAGCGTAATATTCAGCATTTCCAAGTCCAATGCAAAATTTTCATTTCGAGAACGATGAGAAAATGAAGCCAATTCATTGGTCGAGGAATTCACGTGACAATCACGTTACAGCTGTCCGGCCTCCTCTGCGTCTGAGACGTTGTATCCGTCACGGTGAGAAAGATACAACGTCTGAAATGCGTGTTGGTTTCAGACGTCGCTGTTCGTCGCATCGTATTAAATGCATAAATTATGATAACATATTTTTAGAGCCCGTGATCAGATTTTTGTTTACTTCTCATGCGTATTGGACGTTTTTGGCGCGATCTAGCGGGATTTTCCTTGCTCGTCACTGAATTAAATTCGTCGCATGAAACAAATTCGAGTTTACGTCGACTTTAACTAGGAATTAAATTCGTCTGAATTAAATGCGACGTATGAACCAGGCCTTAAAAGCGATTTAATTTGTTCGTGAAGTCTAAAAAATTCTTAAGACGTTTAATCGATTCTTCCAAAGTATAAGATGCTGACACCTTTTCATGCTATAAAAATATGAACAGTACACCGAAATAAACAGAGAAAATGATAAACTTTCAGTTGCTCATGAATTATAATTATTTAATTGTCACTTAGAAGGCTGCGACATGTCCGCTCCTATTGTATATGAGCATATATGAAGAATCGGCTATAGAATATTTAATCATTTTTATCCTAAAAACCGAATAAACCTATAAATTATGCCCCGTTCGCTTTCTATAGATAAGTTCAAATAAAAAGAAGTTGTTTTTATGTAATATTGAGAAACGAAACGGCCTTATCTGCAAAGCGTAAGGCATTTCCGGTTTTGACAATGTAAACAAAGTGAAACAATAGCTTAACTTTGAGCGGTTCGTGCGCTTACAAAATACGTTTGCCGACAACTGTTTTTAAAGATTACTAAACTTACGGTATTATATTACGACGAAATACACACGACATTTCCAGGCTAGGTGCCACTTCAGAGAAATCTTAATTTATAAAGCTTGACTAATCAGGTGCCGTAAGCGAATTTAAAAAGTAAGTCAAAAGAAAGAGGCTATATCTGATACAAAACAAAACAAAGAGCTTGTATCCTTCAACCCAGATGAAATACAAGGTCTATATATTGCACTGCAACCAGTAACATCTTCAGAATGACTTAAGATTACATTGAATATACTTATATATAACATTAATATAGTTTCATATTACAAGAAAAAAAAACGGTAAAAAGGAGATTAAAACAATTTAAAATTTTAAACTATAAACGATCAAAAAGAGATTAAACATCGGCAAGAGATTCACCAGGCGGAAAACGTAATCTTATTATAAATATAAGTGCCCAGCACAAAACACGAATAAAAGCCATGAACAAAAGGACATAAAGAACATAATATTTAATAATCTAACGTTTCGTTGTTTATGCTACAACATCTTCAGAGATAATGATTACAAGATATTAATTTACAGGATATAATAAACAGAATTCTAATTACATACATATAGACCAATAAGAATAAAGAACTAAAAATACATCAGTTACAAGTTAATTATAGGTTAGGAGGTGAGGTAACACTGAATGTGTCAGGAGGTAAGAGAAAATTAAAATAAGTAGAGCGGTGCTGATCCAATATTGCCGTTGAGATGAGGTTTAAGTTTGTTAATTAAAAGACTTTCGCGTAAAAGAAGCTCAGATTCAAAAGAGCAGGAAGAGATAATACTAAAATCATCAAAAGAAATAGGATGCCCCGTCTCATGATGATGGGCAGGAATATTACCACGGGGTGGACTACCGGTTTTTTTGCCAGTAAGGGCCGAAATTCCCATGTGTTCATGTGTTCCCTGTAAATTAATATCTTGTAATCATTATCTCTGAAGATGTTGTAGCATAAACAACGAAACGTTAGATTATTAAATATTATGTTCTTTATGTCCTTTTGTTCATGGCTTTTATTCGTGTTTTGTGCTGGGCACTTATATTTATAATAAGAGATTAAACAATTTTAAATTTATAATAGACCAATGAAATAATTACCAGGTGACAAGTACAAAAAACAGAAATGTGTGAGTAATGTGATGAAAGATGAACATAATAAGATGAGGTGTGAAATAACATAAAAGGCAAAGAAAAAATAATAAAGATGACAGAAATAAAATATATCTCAAAACAACGAAAGTGGTATAGAGGAAATATTTTCATTTAGAGAAGGTCGAGATTTTGAAATGAGTAAGCTCTCGCGAAGAAAGAGTTCAAGATTAGAGTTAGAACGAGAGGAAGATAGTATGGTGAAGTCACTTGATGAGATGTTGTGTTTAGTGCGGTGGACATGAGAGAGAATTCCTGAGAAAGACGAAACGGTCCGTTTCTTTCCCGTCAAAGGCGAGACCCCCATGTGTTCTGAGATTCGCGTGTGAAGATGTCGGCGAGTTTGGCCGATATACAATGGTCCGCAGCATTGACACGTGTACTGATAAACAACACGCGATCGCACGCGATCATTTCATTGGTCTATTATAAATTTAAAATTGTTTAATCTCTTTTTGATCGTTTATAGTTTAAAATTTTAAATTGTTTTAATTTCCTTTTCACCGTTTTTTTTCTTGTAATATGAAACTATATTAATGTTATATATAAGTATATTCAATGTAATCTTAAGTCATTCTGAAGATGTTACTTGTTAAGTAACGAAACGTCAATAAATATATTTTGTTTTGTTTTTTTTAAATGGTTTCCAAACGCTATGGTATTGCATCTTAAAATTTTGAGCTGGGCTCTCATATTCATTTAGCAACTGTCTATAAACGTTTATACCTTGTCCTTTAATATGTTGTTTTCAAGTTTTTGCTTAACCCATTAAGCAGTATACAGCTTCACGTTTTCGTCTTTTCCATGTGCTGCTGTGGATGTGATGTTTTTCATTGACTTAATTGCAAGCACTTATCATAAATACTCAAGGGCTTTGTCCATTTTCTTTTGTCCTGTATTATGCAGACTGAAATTAGGTTGTCTGTTGTTTTTTTTATCTCCTATTATACATGTAGTTTTTGAGCTGTTAACTTTTAATCCTGCCTTTGCAAAACATAAAAGTAATTCTTTTGGAAATCTCCTAAAAACAATATATCTTTACAACCATAGCCTATGCACAGCCTGGAATATCCCTGTAATACAGGGATGTTCCAGGTTGTGCACAGGCTATGCAACCAGAGTTGTAAGTTTTCCTTTGATGTGTTCAACTTTCATTTTAGTCATCCTAATCATAAATTCTGTAATTATCCTGAGGATTATCATTTGTTTTTTCCTGTATATCAGGAGTGCTTATTTTAATTGGAAGGTGGGGTGGGTGGCATATATAAGCAAGCGAGGGGTTGTTGCATTTATGTATTTCTAGTATAAATAATACAATTTGTTATATATCAAGTGTCAAAGTCCGTTTTTCTAGCTCTCTGATTGGGCGAGCGGTCCTCGTGTGGCGGTTCGAAAATCCTGATGTTTCCCGCGTAACCCATGGCAGTCTCGGGTCCACAAAACACGCTGTCTCCCTCGCCGCCAGTAAATAAGTGTTTAATAATAAATGGTCGTGCAAATTAATATAGTTTTAGTTATTTCTTAGGCCCATCAACTGGGCAGTTGGGATTCCAAAACTTGAGAGCAACTCATCAAGTAGCCCAACATATAACACTGGTTGTAAAGCAAGAAAAACAAGCTTCTTGCATTATGAATAGAAAAACGTAAAGCGTGTGTATGTCTTGAATCAAATCAGTCACCATTCATTTAAAGGCAAACTTCGGTAACACGAGGAAACAAAAACAGCATGCCTCCAAATTTTATGACTCGTAAGATTTGGCAATAGTTTACGAAAACCTACTCCACATAATATAAAGACAAAGAGATCTTTTCTTTAGAGAAACTTCGTCACCAATAACTTTTGGCTCTGCTTCTTTTGGCTCGTGTCCAGATTCCGACTCACCCTTTTTAGCGCGTCCATGATTCTAGTTCCCATTGCCTTCAGCAGCGTGAAGTGCCCGCTCGATGTTAAAATGGATGACTCAAAAGGACCGTCCAGTCCTTTCGGGGCTTTTCCAAAGTATATCATCAAATTAGTATTTTCCAAATTTCTCGTCAAACTTCAATGAGTCTTAAGATTTTAGCAATCTTTTTGATACCCTAACCACAACAAAAACTCTAACCCTAATGAAACAAAAATTTGACGACATATTTTAAAAAAGCCGACGGCATATTTTGGACCTCTGCAAAACTGAGGTCTGCATGTAATTGGTCGGAAGCAACCTTCCAAACACACCAATGGTTCTGTCCGCTGGATGAATTTGTTAATAATATTCAGCGTGACTCACGCACCATGACTCACGCACAATGACTCACGCATGACTCACGCATGACTCACGCCTGTGACAGGATTGGGCAAGATTGGAATAATTATAGTACACATGAAGCTATATAAGCTCGGTGATTTCGTATTGTTGTTACTTTTCCTAAAGTGTTTTACCTGTGGAGTTTACTGTCTGCGATATAGTGTTTTCTTGGGAGCCGATTTTCGAAGATATTTTGTCAGATTTTAAGGTAAGATATTTTGCACTTATTCGTTTTATAATGCCTGACGACGTTCACTGTGTATTTTATCAGAGTTTAATATACGTTTTGTTTCATTGACAGCAATGGATCTTACCGGTGTAATCAGAGGTTGTACAACCGTCGAAGAAATAGAGGCGCTGGAATGGCTCTTTGATTTCGAGGATAGGCATAAGGAAGCAGCCTTGTTTCAACGTTTCATTATATTGTCGAATGCCTTGGAGCGTGATTTGGAGAACGAACGTTGTGGGATTGCTACTGTGTTAATGGATGGTTGGTCGGACGAGCAACGCGAATCCTTCAAGCGAGATTGGAACGATGATTCGTTTTTGGCCGAGATGGACGACGGTGGTCAGGCCCCCGAACCGGCGATACCCTCGTTAATGGATGGTTGGTCGAACGAGCAACACGAATCCTTCAGAATGGATTGGAACGACGATTCATTTATGGCCGAACTAGAGGATATTTCTGATGTCTCTGGTGAACCGTCGATACCCTCGTTAATGGATGGTTGGTCGAACGAGCAACACGAATCCTTCAGAATGGATTGGAACGATGATTCATTTATGGCCGAACTAGAGGATATTTCTGATGTCTCTGGTGAACCGTCGATACCCTCGTTAATGGATGGTTGGTCGAACGAGCAACACGAATCCTTCAGAATGGATTGGAGCGACGATTCATTTATGGCCGAACTAGAGGATATTTCTGATGTCTCTGGTGAACCGTCGATACCCGAGGTATCTATCCAGACCGGAGAAGGAAGCCGAAAACGAGCCGCTAAACCAAGTACGGAATCAATACCAAGTAAGAGATCTAAAACTGTTCCGTTATTTACGATAAAATCTGTTAAGCAAGTACGCGTGAAAAAGTTTAAGACCACGGGCCTTGATTATCGCGTTCAGTTTGGCGATTTACAAGTCCAAGGTTTGCCTGATGTCCTGAGGCAGTTACATCATGTGTTTGAAAGTCTGCTTGATCGCGTAACCGATGGTATTGCTATGCATGACCAAATTAGATTTATTATGCATTCGCCTAACCCCCTTTATCTCCCTTTTGAATAGGTTCACTTGTACATAAAAGTTCAAGAAACGGTTTGTGCTTTTTCATCAACATCTCTATTTGACAGTCAGTGTCTAAATGAGGAAAACGCTACCAAAACACACATTTTAAGAGGAGGAGGAGGAGAAAGAGGAGGAGGAGGAGGAGGAGAAAGAGGAGGAGGAGAAAGAGGAGAAAGAGGAGGAGGAGGAGAAAGAGGAGGAGGAGGAGAAAGAGGAGGAGGAGGAGAAAGAGGAGGAGGAGAAGAAGGAGGAGGAGGAGGAGGAGGAGAAAGAGGAGGAGGAGGAGAAAGAGGAGAAAGAGGAGGAGAAAGAAGAGGAGGAGGAGGAGAAGAGGAGGAGGAGGAGGAGGAGAAAGAGGAGGAGAAAGAGGAGGAGGAGGAGGAGAAAGAGGAGGAGGAGGAGAAATAAATGATAAGACATTCTCTAGAAATATTTATTCTGCTCATGCTCTTCAACGAGTGAACATGTCTTATGTCTGCAGCACTTGTGGAAAAACGTTTTCTACACTATTCAACATGCAACGTCATATAAAAAATTTCCATAAAAACAGTACTTATTCAAGATCAGCACATCTTCTCAATGACGCAACAGTCATGCAGCATCCTTTTACGTGCATAGTAGCCGGATGTACCCAGAGTGGTAAAACAGTATGGGTAAAAACGCTTCTGGAAAACGCCAAAACTACGATTAATCCTCCTCCCGAACGTATCATTTGGTGTTATGGACAGTGGCAGCCCATGTATTTAGAAATGATCAAAACAATACCAGGCATCGAATTTTATGAGGGTATACCTTCCAACATTGACTCTGATAATTTTCTTGAAGTCTCTCAACGTAACCTGATCGTCCTCGATGATCTTGTGGCTCAATCAGGGGGAGATAAACGTGTTGCTAGTCTATTTACTAAAGGTAGTCATCACCGGAATTTATCTATCATCTATATTGTTCAGAACATTTTCCACCAAGGCAAAGAAACAAGAAACATCAGCCTCAACGCACACTATATCGTACTATTCAAGTCTCCGAGGGATAAGCAACAAATTTCTGTCTTGGCACGGCAGGTGAACCCAGGTCATGTCCATGAATTTATGAAGAGTTAGGAGGAAGCCACAAGTCGCCCTCATGGTTATTTAATGCTTGATCTAAAGCCGACTACGGACGACGATCACCGCCTCAAGACCAATGTTCTACCTGGAGAAAATAGCTCCAGCCTGCAGCAACAGCTGGGTAGTTTCATACAAAAGCAATCCTATCAATTACCTCCGATCGTTAATGCCATGTACAATACAGAACAAAAAATGCAAGATATTGTACAAGCGCCACAGTTAACACCTGAAGAAAAAAGCATACTTTACTCCAATCAGCTAGGACGTTTTCTGACGTTTCAAAAGCAACTGCAAAATCAGTCTCAACCTCTGACTAATCTTCAAACTCAGCAAAATACACCAAATTTGACACCGGAGATAAAGCAAGAAACTGACGATCTTCCGTGGGGTTTCCCTGCTACACCTAAAACCTATTTTGTAACACCGCCTCCTACCGTTGAACAACCGACGCTTAAACATAATTTCTTTCATAACTGGGAAAGCTCTTCGGATTGGAAAGAAAGCGACTTGGCAAAGATGACTCCGGATGATAGAGAAGAGTATGAACACCATCTAATGATGACGAGATCAAAATATTTACCCATGACAAAAGAAGATGTGTCTCAATTATCATCAGAGGACAAGAAAGATTATCATGCTACTTTTAAAATAAAAACACCTAAATATAATCTAAGAAGCAAACCTTTTTATATGTATATGTTTGAACGAAAACCGAAATAAATATTTTAAACTGATTATTGTGAATTCTGTCTTATGCAAAATGCACGCTAATGACTTTCTCGCCTAGACCTGCCTAAGCGCTGAATTTTTTAATTGCCCCTAATGAGTTTTTCTTTTGTCTCCTGCACGTGCACTGAGGATAAATATTCAAATATCACTGCAGCTATGTGTGCACTGATCCATCCTGACGCCAAATAATATTTCGTTTATATACCGTCACTTAAAATGGCTCCTACGGCTTTTCGAATTGAATCCTCGTCTAAAATCTTAAGTTCTACTTACGATTTCTTCACTTATAAACAAAGGTATAGTTAGGAATAATTCTAGGGTGATTGAATATTTAGGTTCTAAACCTAATATAATATTCATTATATGCTATTAATCTAAGTCTATACGAGCTCTGCCAATTCAAACACTTAGGCTGCTCAAAACTCTCCATACTCATCGAGACAAGGTTTCAGATAAAAAAATATAAAGTGCCTCTATCAATTTCTCTTTAGTTCCTTGTAAAGAACGTCTATTTTGTTGTACGCATGCTCTGTACGTATACGTATCCCACAACTGTCGACTGTCAGTAGGGTAAAGTGTTTAAATGAAAAGGTGATTACTATTACTTATAAGGATATAAGCCGAGTACCTTTTACGTAACTTCGGAAATCAGTCGGAGAGCTATCGGTTATGACGGGGGGTTAAGTAACATCTAGGGTTAGGGGGGAAAGTTAGGGTTAAAAGGGTCCCAAAGGAGTCTGAGAATGAATAAATAATAAGTCGGTATGACGTAGTGGAAACCGGGGGGTTGAGTAACATCTAGGGTTAGGGGGAAAAGTTAGGGTTAAAAGGGTCCTAAAGGAGTCTGAGAATGAATAAATAATAAGTCAGTATGACGTAGTGAAAACCGGGGGGTTGAGTGACAGCTAGGGTTAGGGGGGAAGTTAGGGTTAGAGTGTCCTATAGGAGCATGAGAATGAATGACGTAGTATAAATCCCGGAGGGTTGGCTAAAAGCGGGGGTACGGGGGTGCCGGGACTAGGGTTAGAACTTAGTGACGTAACGCGACGCTATAAAATGAATAAATAATAAGTTGAATATTTAATGAGGCGGCATCCCTTTGGGGTCTGGATGGGGGGGTATTACTACTCTGGTTGTAAAGCAAGAAAAACAAGCTTCTTGCATTATGAATAGAAAAACGTAAAGCGTGTGTATATCTTGAATCAAATCAGTCACCATTCATTTAAAGGCAAACTTCGGTAACACTAGGAAACAAAAACAACAAGCCTCCAAATTTTATGACTCGTAAGACTTGGCAACAGTTTACGAAAACCTACTCCACACAATATAAAGAAAAGAGATCTTTTCTTTAGAGAAACTTCGTCACCAATAACTTTTGGCTCTGCTTCTTTTGGCTCGTCCCCAGATTCCGACTCACCCTTTTTAGCGCGTCCATCATTCTACTTCCCATTGCCTTCAGCAGCGTGAAGTGCTCGGTCGATATTAAAATGGATGACTCAAAAGGACACGTCCAGTCCTTTCGCGTCTTTTCCAAAGTCTATCCTCAAATTAGTTTTTTTCCAAATTTCTCGTCAAGCTTCAATGAGTCTTAAGATTTTAGCAATCTTTTTGATACCCTAACCACAACAAAAACTCTAACCCTAATGAAACAAAAATATTTGACGACATATTTTGGAAAAGCCGACGACATATTTTGGACCTCTGCAAAATTGAGGTCTGTAATTGGTCGGAAGCAACCTTCCAAACATACCAATGGTTCTGTCCGCTGGATGAATTCGTTAAATGCTTTAGAGAGAAAAAAAACTGTTTCAAGATTTCTTTCAAAATTACGGTCTTCAAAATTTAGAAACGACACAATAAGACCGACAGCTGGCTTACGGCGGGGGTACACATGGATTTATGACCATTTTTCAAATGGCTGTAATTTCAGAAATATTCACCAGAGTCATGACAAACTATATATCAGAAGAAAGCTTATAACCTATAGATTCTAAAAATTCTAAGCATCAGTACCCAAAAGTCTTTGTAATCTGACACCAAGCCGGCAATCATACCACATGCTGTGCAAAAGTAGGGTGTATATGAGAAAAGATATCTGCTTATTAATTGCCTGGAATTTAAAGAAATTTTATGAGTAAGAAGTATAGGCATCATTATCTGAAATGAGCATAGAACTTTTCTGTATGATAAATCTAGTGCCCGCAGTGGAGGTACAAAGTTTACAAGGGTTTTTTTGAGAATATTTTTTGTCATAAAATGCATTCCACACAAGATACAGAAATTCCCTATGCTCATTGCAGACAGCACTAATAAAAGAATAAGCCCTGAAAATTTCAGCAAAATTGATTAAATATATCATGAGATATCTTTTCTCAAAGATGGAAAATGTGTATTCTGAGAAAACAAGTGTTAAAGTTTTTAAACAACTGTCGGAGTTGTTCCTGACAGATTTTAGGGACTTTAGCCTAATTTTTTTTTTCACCAGAAGTACTTTAGCATATCAGAAGCCTCCTGCCTCATAGGTTACCCCTTCTGCTTCTTGTAGAGCTTCTTCTTTGCGGGTTTTTCTGAGTTGCTCAGCCTGTCGACATCTTTTGGGGTTTTTCAGATGTCTGCCAGTCAGACTTTCTGACCCATTTCTTGTCTTTTAAGAGCAAAGATCTCTTTGTTAGCTCACCAGCTGGAATCGCAAGTTGTTGCATTACCTTCTCTCTGCTTGCCACACCACTGCGAAAGTGGCAGACAGCAGATGCAGCAGCGGATCGCACGACCTTTACTCCATGATTCTTGTGCTTGGGACACCGAGCCCACACTAAAGAATTTATACACTCATTATTATTCTGAGTTGCACCTCTTACACACCTTTCCAACAGCTTACTGTCACTGAGAGTCAAATATGTTGGTTTAAGCAGCTCCAAAAAAACTTCTGGCAAGCAGTCATCTCCCTTGTACATCAGTGTTCCCAAAGCTTGATCTTGCTGCCATTTGCACCAGGAGTTGTGTCCAGGAGGACAGAATCTGTGTTGTTTTTTCAGGTTGTTTGATTGGACAGAATGATGTAAAATGGCTATGGTATTCTTTTTCATGATGTATACAGAGACTGAAACATCTATCCGTTGGGTTTGGTATAGACAGAGTATTTTGTCTTACAATCTGCCTTACCTTGGTCACAAACATGTGCTTTTGAGACAGATGAATGAGATGATGCCAGCTTGTTTATATCAATAAGGCGATAGCCTTGTCCTGCATAGTCGATATCTTGAGAAGCCTCCAAAGCTGATTTTTCGGCCTGTTCTGAAAGGTTTAGTTTTCTCCTGGATGCGCTTACAACAGGTCTGGTTCATGGTTGATTCCATGTTCGATTCCAAATACTGTTGGGTTGTAGATCTGGCTGAATCACTGGCGGCCCAAGTTCAAGGTGTGTGGTAGCCCGCAGTGCGGGTGTTTTACATGTAACGGCAATTTGAAAATATATGTGACTTGACATAAACCCGTAAACAAACGAACGAATTTGTCTTAAATATCAACATTATGTGAATAAAATCTACTAACCTTGTCAATGTGATGTCTTGTCTCATGTTTTATTCGTCGTCGAGTTGGTTTGCAGCGATTTACAGCGAGTTCTTTTCGACGCCGTTGCTTCCCGTACTTCGGCGACTCTTTAATAGTATTACCATATAAAATAGAAAGGCTGCACACTTCAGCGACGACACCCCGAACTCAAAGTCAAACATCTCCGCTCAAAATCGTCGCTCGAACATAATTCTTTCACGAGCGCATAGCACGAAGGTTGGGCTTGCCATAGAATACGGTTTGTTGACAACTCGTGGAATTTTCGCCATGTACGAACCCATTACCCTTCTCAAATTCATCAGTTTCAAATGTCCTCAGAGCCGTGGCGACGAGTTCGTGTTCTGATTTGAACAAAACACGCCCCTGCCCGGGGTGAGACAGTCAAGTTATGCACATGAATTACCGGGGGGAAATTTTGAATAAATTTGAACCTTGGCTATTGTCTCAGGCAGCCAATCGCGATGAAGCCGCGCAATTCCCCCCCCCCCCGGTAATTCATGTGCATAACTTGACTGTCCCACCCCGGGCAGGGGCGTGTTTTGTTCAAATCAGAACACGAACTCGTCGCCACGGCTCTGAGGACATTTGAAACTGATGAATTTGAGAAGGGTAATGGGTTCGTACATGGCGAAAATTCCACGAGTTGTCAACAAACCGTATTCTATGGCAAGCCCAACCTTCGTGCTATGCGCTCGTGAAAGAATTATGTTCGAGCGACGATTTTGAGCGGAGATGTTTGACTTTGAGTTCGGGGTGTCGTCGCTGAAGTGTGCAGCCTTTCTATTTTATATGGTAATACTATTAAAGAGTCGCCGAAGTACGGGAAGCAACGGCGTCGAAAAGAACTCGCTGTAAATCGCTGCAAACCAACTCGACGACGAATAAAACATGAGACAAGACATCACATTGACAAGGTTAGTAGATTTTATTCACATAATGTTGATATTTAAGACAAATTCGTTCGTTTGTTTACGGGTTTATGTCAAGTCACATATATTTTCAAATTACCGTTAAAACACCCGCACTGCATAGATATCATATAAATACTAGATGGGGCATCCTATCTTAATTTCAGCCAACCACGGGTAACCAATTGAAGGCTGCCATCTTGGATAAATTGGTTGGCAAAACAATATGGCGTCGTCAATGGCGACTTTATCATCAGACTCGGCCGTATCTAGTATTTGCCGAGTATTTTTTTGAAAAAAATAAAAGGTAAGTACATGCCTACTACTTCTACGCTTTTTTATACGCTGTGATTATTCCTTCGACACCGGATCCCAATGCCTAAACGTTTAGGTTCGAGTTTTGTTCGGAGTTTGCTTTGAAATGCTATCCTAAAGTGCCGAACACTTATTTACCAGTATTTGCTAAAATACTATTTTTTAGTGAGTCTTTAATGAATGCTTTAATGAAATACTCCTAAATCAGTGTTATTACACTATACTAGGAGGTTTAGGAGGTTTTATAAAGTTTTGTTTCAATTTGTTTTGATTTTTAGTTTTCATAGCTTTTTCGTTTGTTTAGAAATTTCAAATTTGTATGACTTTATGTAATGTCAGACGAATAGCGTTTTATAAGGCATTAGGATTTGGTGTCAAGACAAATAACCACGACATTTAACGCATTTTTCATAGGGTATTAATTTGCATCCAGAAAATATTTATTGCATCTTCGTTTTCCTTATTATTTTGACTTTTGAGTTGGTTTACCAGTATCAGACAAATAAAAGAACAATCAAATTTAATTACAATTATACTGGATATAAGTACAGCAATCAAATAAATCTGGTTTATTACATAACAATTATAAATACAATTACAAATTTTGGAATTAAGCTTATGTACACATTATTTGGAATTGATAATATAAATTATTTAAAAACATTGGAGAACACTGTGTACAGTATGTAATGAAATATACTTCATCTAATTAATTAATTAATTTATTCATTCATTCATTAAAAAAAGAAATATGTTTTGCAGTTATTGTTTGTTAAAGTGCACATAATCCCTAAATTAGTTTCACCATTTTTCTAAAAATTTGTGCATATTTAAGTAGGTGTATGAAGTTATATGCATCAAGAGTTAATTCTGAAAATGTTTTAATGGCTCATACATCATAAAAAGCCTAGGATTTATTTTTGGTCAACAAGAAAGTTATGGGAAAACTGGCACTAACTTGGTCATGACATCCACACAGGCAAATGCATTTATCTTATTACAGTCAAACTGGATGTTCTCTTGCATGCTACATTGCAATATTCCCATGCAATGTTGATTGAAACAGAAATTCAAAATTTCCTTATTCAAACTACTCAGCAACAGTAATATTTTAATTAAACATGACTTTATATTTATCTAAAAGAAAGATGAGCCTTTAAAAGAATCTGTTGAGCAGAATCTGTACTAAACATTTGCAAGCTGCTCAAGTGAAATTGGCAATCAACATTGCAATGTTGCGGAGTGATATTGCAAATATGTAGCATGAAAGAGAATACCCATTTTGACTGTAAGCAGTATCATTATTATATTATTTAAAGAATGTGTCCTGTTCTAACAGGACCAAAGCTCAGCTCAAATAAATCTTCAAAACATAGAAGTATATTTACAATTTTGATAATTATATCATTTTTATAAACACTGTAAGTTACTCAACTTGAGTTTAACTTTTGAAAATTATAATCAGTGACACAACTTGTTGGGAAAAGTGTTAAATAATTTAATTTATATGTTATTTAATTTTTTAAGTCAGGTTTGTGGACTTTTGATGCAAGTGTCCCAATCCCAGTGTCACTGATTGTCTATTTACAATACATACATGTACCTGACTTTAGGAATGGACCATTTTATTTTTGAGAAGTGGATTGGTCAATGTGCCTACTACTGCATGCAAAAAAAATTTTGATAAAAAGCTCTGCAAGATTTTTTTAAAATTTACAACATACTTAAAAATCTAGTATTCAGCTGTGCAAATTTTTTCTCCCTCATAGTTGTCCAACCTTGGCATCAAAAATAAAATGGTTCATCCTTGTACTGGAACCATTCAAAGATTGTTTGTCTGTGTAGATGTCACTTGACTTAGTCTCTTTGCACAGTTAATGACCATTTTTTTGCTAGTTGTTTAAATGACTATGTGTATACTGTAAAATATGTAGGAATTATCTTCAATTTAAACAGTTTTGCTTCCAAAACTCATAAAATATATAAGAATTAGTAGACAAATTGGTGTTTCATGGGTTTAGGTGCACTTTAAGCTGTTGCTACACAAGAACTTAATAATTAATTATTGGGTGGTTTATTTACAATGTATTAACATATGAATTAAATTCTCAAAGTGATTAAACATTAAAAGTATCACTGATTTTTGAATAAAACAGTCTTATTAAGTTTGTTTCTAACATTTTGCCCTTGTACAAGTGAGGTAAATTTTTTTGCCTCATAATGAAAACGGATCTTAAGATATACTTTAATAATACTTTGGCATAGCTTAATGTAATGGTTGTCTGATAGCTCTGTGTCGAACATGTGGTCTGTTAGGTTAGGGAACAAGCTAAGATCAGCTAAATGACTTAAAACAGTAATTACCATACTCTGCTTAAGGCCCTTGCTGCTGGATGGCTTATCAGAATACATTGCCAAGTAGCGCCTGAAAACCCTCTCGGTTATTTCTACAACTTTCAAGACATCTACAGCTGGGTAAATAAGACCACCATTGTCCTTAAGTTTTATAAGAATAAAACGCTTGTCATAGTCTGGTGGTGATGTTGTGTAAAGAGCATTAGCACAAGACTTACATCCAACAGTTCTGATAAGTTCCTTTGCAACATACCCAGCAATACAAGTAACAATA
This sequence comes from Corallium rubrum, assembly GCA_964035015.1. NCBI lineage: Eukaryota > Metazoa > Cnidaria > Anthozoa > Scleralcyonacea > Coralliidae > Corallium > Corallium rubrum. Next base: position 24,069,014 of record OZ035997.1, read on the forward strand.
GTTGAAACCATTGGAGAAAGACAGTCTGATGGAGAAGTGATGCAATAGTCATGATCAGGTGTATCAATCATATTGTTATCAAAATCATATTTTCTACTTAAGGGTACAAAGGAAGAAGTACTGGCAACAATGGAATTGGCATCAGGGACACTAGGCAACACTGATGCAACAACTTGTGGTGTACAGTTACCGGACTGTACAATCATGCTGTCATGAAGGTGGAGGAGTCTGCGGTATGCAGCTTTGAATTGGGCACTTGTTGGATTGTTGTTCCAACCATTCATTCCTCTGACAGCAGAAAAGAAAAGCTCAAGATAGTCCTGGCTGAACTTGTAAGTTAAAAGATACTTAATATGGGCGTTCTCCTTAACAACAAACTCTTGAAATATAGTTTTGACATTTCTCATCATTAAGATATAGCCTATAATTGGTGTCTTCCTTTTAGTGGTGTAAATATATTTACCACTCACAGTTGTTAGATTACTTAAGTAATCTTCTGCCACATTTAAGAAAGGTAGCCAGATCATCATGTTTTCTTTTCTCATTGGGGATTTGTAGCCCCTTCCTAAGGGATTGCGGGAATTCATTATATCAAATAATTTATCCATAATTTGAATAAATTTAACAGTCTCTTCACACCCTTGAAAAGCAGAATACCCTAGATCTCTTAGACACAAGAGTGCTTGAGCCGTAGAGTTGCTGAGAGCTTGCACGGATAGATTGACTTTCATTTTTTGACTGGCAAACTCTAAATGATTACGTTTCAGCTTGTTTGCCAGTCGTAAACCTTCTTGCTGGATGTTGTGCAGCCTCGATATAAAATCCCATTTTATTTCCTGCTTTGTCTTACCATTGACAATGACCTTATTGTGAGCAAGCATATTTCTCACTAACTTAAACATATGGCAGTTATCAAGAATGATGCATATGCTCAGTGAACTGTCAGCAGGATGGGGAAAGGAACATGATTTGAGTGGGTAAGATATTGGTACCCCAAGGTGTGAGAGCATGCTCTGATTACCTCCACATCCATCACACACTAAAGCACACACAGATATACCATTGTCATAAAGAACACATAGAAGGTTTTTAGTAATATTAGCTAGTACCTCACCAGACAATCCGTCTGTCAAGTAATATGCAATTGGTACTTTCCAATTACTGTTTAAAGGTACCAGCATATATACCAAAGCATTTGTGGCTATTGGTAGAGAATCATTATCCAGGTCTTGCCCAAGATTAACAAAACCTAAATACTGGGTGCCATCCCAATGAATGTGCTTTTTGACTGACATTTCATCCATCATTAGAGCAAATAAGAGAGGTTGTTGTGACTCTGATTGTTTTTTCTTAATAGACACTAGAACTTCTTGTGTGATACCAGGGTTCCCACCAATTACACTTAGCCACTTAGTTATGGTACGGGGGTGTGGTAAAGATTTAACTTTTTTGCGCAGATATGTGTAAGCCTTAGGAGAGTATGAATATAATGTGATTGAAAACTTTTTTATGCTGTTAGAGTATATAACTTTTTTTTTGCTTTTTAGATTTTCACTCATGACATCAATATCCAGCTCTCCAAAACATGCCTGCAAGATGGAAAAACCTTCTTCACTGATTTTTTGTTGTTTATTTAGGTTATCAAGCAGCTCACTTACACTTTTAATTTTTCTTTTCAATAAACATTTTTGCTTTTGCAGGTTTTTCCTTTTTTTCTTTAGTTTATCTATTTTTCTGCCCATGACATTCTTTTGGTTTCTTGGGCTTGTAGGCAATGCATAATTGTGATCAATAAGTGCATGACATACATGTACATGATTGACGTTTCTGAAGGTTTCCTGTCAAAGATTCAACATAATTACATTGTTAATAAATTTATAGCTAACAACTATTGGGAAATTATTGATAATTTCTGTTTTTAATGTTGTCATTTTACACTTACTGTATGTACAGTATATTTTGCATGTATTCAATTTCTCAAAACAGAAAACACTACAGTACATACTGTACACAGTCACAGTCATGTAAAAATGCCCAGGTTGTGTCACGTACACTGTATAAAATTTGTTACAAATTACAATCTGATATGCAGACAAGATATAACCAGTATGTAACTTAATATGACAGTATTATTTCTGCATGTGTATACACATAGTACAAAATTCTCATGCTAGACTAGTCAAATATCAACAAACATTCTGAAAAGTTCTTAATATATATTTTAGCAAATTAAATTGGCTATTTCATGACTTGGTATATGATTCAGTGTCTGAGATGATTATTAATTTCAACCAAAGGCCCATTCACAGCATCTGATTGACTCGACTCAATTTTCCTCCTGGTGCATGTAGTGTGTATTTTACAACACAGGTAGTAGTCAGTTATATCTTATTGCAATTACTATACATGTAGAAAATCAGATTATGTGAATAGATTGTTACACACGACTACACATTTTCCCCTTGGGAAACACTGTTGACACACCAGTCACCATCATGTTTGTTTTAGCAAGGGTATTAGAAATTAATGGGATCAACCAAGGTGGTGTCCAATATGTTATGTGATTGCAAATGATGTGGACTGTAGCCCTAAACGTAGACGCATGTATGCATTGTGTACCTATTTTTTTATTGGTAGCTTCAACACAATTGTTGTTATAGTATAAGCCTGCTGCAAACATGTCTTGTTCACAAGCTGTGGAATTTTACATATGTTATTACATCCACCTCTTGAAAATGTTACAATTAATACAGTATTTAAGATCAAACAACATTTTCTTACATGTTGCTCAGCAACTTCTGTTTTCTCAGCTGCTGCATTCTCATCTGGTGTTGGTTTCTAAATAACTTTTTCATATAAATTTGTTTTTAAAACAGGGAGCACTAATTGTACACCTCCCAAATTAGAATGATAAAATACTTAAAAGCAGTGTTTTCTTACATGCTGCAGAGCAACTTCAGTTGTTTCAGCTGGGTCATTCTCATTTGGTCTTTGTTTCTAAAAAACAGATACTTAGAAATAAAACCCTGTTTTTAAAACAGGGAGCACTAATTGTACACCCTTTTGATAATATATTTTTCTACAATATGCATTTAGTATAAAGACTATAAGAGTTAATATTCATTGCTTAAAGACCCCATGTCAAAAAATTTTTAAGTTTTTATGCATTAACTATACCTTTTGTTGAATGACCTCTGTTGAGGTTGTGGCTTCTGCTGTACTTAATTCACCCATAAGTTTCCTTTTTCTTCCCTGTTTTAATACAAAAGAGCATTGCACAATATTAATACAGAATATCAGTTTTAAATCACACTTGTTTGACATGTTTGTCACAAATAAACCATTAAAGTTAAAAAATATTTATGATAGTACATTTAAAAATAAATGGTTTTCTTACATTTAAAATAACTGCTGTTGAACTAAGTATCGATGGCACTGCACCAGTTTTTAGCTGTCTTCTTTGGGAAATTTTACATTTAAAGTCCTCTTCCTTAAAGTGAAGGGAACATACTCGTCGGTGCTTATTTAACTGGTAAATTTTCAAGCCTGTGGCGGTGAGCCATTTTGACAAAACTACTGGCTTGGAAAAAGGAAACCTGTAAATATATGAAACTGGCTTTTAAAATTCAAACTTAAACTATACAGGTACCAGGTGGAAGACCTTGACCGCTTGGCGCCTAATTTTGGCGCGTTTCTTCGTTCTTCAACATGGCGAGCGGTTTGAACACAAGTGAGTGGCAAGGACATTAACCGAAGCGATCGGGAAAGCGATAACTCGAACTCTTGGCGAGACAGAGGCAAGTACACCTTTTAGTGAAATAATTGTTCTTGACTGACCATTTCTGCTTATAGCTAATTTATTATTCATTTATTCATTTTTGTCGAGTAGCATTGTTTGTGTGTGAACGTTATGTATAATTTATGTTTAAACATGTGGGTCGAAGGAATACTGTAGCTGTACGTTCTCTTTTGATGTATGTTTGTGGCGTTGTAGACTCCAGTCCAGGCAAGTCGTTCCAGCCCTGGTAGTGGTACTAGTCAAACGGTGAGACATTTTCAATATTGTCTACTTTAATATCAGTCACAGAAATCTTTTTATACAGCTAGTAATAATAGAATATTCTATTATTAATAGCTGTATAAAAAGATTTCTGTGACTGATATTAAAGTAGACAATATTGAAAATGTCTCACCGTTTGACTAGTACCACTATCAGGGCTGGAACGACTTGCCTGGACTGGAGTCTACAACGCCACAAACATACATCAAAAGAGAACGTACAGCTACAGTATTCCTTCAACCCACATGTTTAAACATAAATTATACATAACGTTCCCACACCGCTACTCGACAAAAATGAATAAATGAATAATAAATTAGCTATAAACAGAAATGGTCAGTCAAGAACAATTATTTCACTAAAAGGTGTACTTGCCTCTGTCTCGCCAAGAGTTCGAGTTATCGCTTTCCCGATCGCTTCGGTTAATGTCCTTGCCAACTCACTTGTGTTCAAACCGCTCGCCATGTTGAAGAACGAAGAAACGCGCCAAAATTAGACGCCAAGCGGTCAAGGTCCCCCCCCCCCCCCCCTCTCGAGAAGTGAAAGCCACGTGTTCCTTACGTCATTTGGCGTGCCGAGTGTTCAGAAATTATTTTGGTTATTTGATATAACCAAATTAAATCATGACAAGAAATTGGTTATTTGATATAACCAAATTAAATCATGAGAGAAAAATTGGTTATTTGAAATAACCAACTTATGGCGTGTTGGTTATTTGATATAACCAATTTAAATCATGACAGAAAAATTGGTTATTTGAAATAACCAACTTATGGCGTGTTGGTTATTTGATATAACCAATTTAAATCATGACAGAAAAATTGGTTATTTGAAATAACCAATTCATGTTGTGTTGGTTATTTGATATAACCAACTCATAATATCGCAGCCAGTTTGGTTATTTGATATAACCAAACAAATCAGTGGGAAAATGACAACATTAATGCTAAATAATAAATGAACACTTGGCGCCCCATAGATATGTAGCTTTCAAACATCAAACATGCATTCCCATGATGCTTTACAGGCCCATTTGTCAAGGCATGAACTTCATGTAGTCCGTACTAAAGATAACAAACCCTTATTTTACGTTTCCAAGGCGATAAAAACGAAAAATTCCAAAGAAAACAAAAAAATGCTAAATCTGTTGCCATAGCAACCAAACATAAAGGTAGCTAAAACAGTTCATAAATAGGTGATAAAAAAAAATTGGGATAAAATACAACCACCACAGCCTTTTCAAGGCTATAAAGCTACATAAAATGTAAAAAAAAAAAGTTCGCCTCTGAGGTCAAAATCCATGTGTACCCCCGCCTTACTAGCGGGCAGGGGGGGGGGGATCTATATAGTTCCACACAATAAAAAGAAGTAAAGAACATAGTACTTAGTTCTAAATATTCATATCCCCGTTAATAATTAGTCGAGGAGGTACGTGTTGAGTATTGCATCATCGAGTGAGTTTGCAAGATCGATAAAAATGTTTGACTTTCTGAATTCGTGTCAAGGACTGAAAATACTAGAGCTATTTGGACAAAGATTGTTGACCGTAGCGACCGCGGTATCAGTCTCTCTGTGCTATCGTGTATTCGATCGATATATTCACGACATGGTTTGTCACTTAGCATTTTGATATGGTCACCTTGAATTCTCAAATGTTTAAATGTCTTTGTAAACCACTTCAGTATACAGATGTGAGTGTTTTACTTAAAAATATCCAGTGACATATTTTCCATATCCTCACTAGTAAAAATTTGAGGCCAGACACTTATAATAATAAATAATAAATAATGTTTAATAACACATCATCGCATAAAATGAATTACAATGTGTTTTACAATTAGAGTAAAAGTTGCAATAACAATATCAAGCGATATTACAATGTATCTTTAAGAATAAAACTATGTAACTAAGAACAATTATTTGTTTAAAACACTAATCGTGCTAGGGAAGAAGCTGTTACTAAACCTATCAGTTCTACATTTAAAAGAAGAAAATTGTTCAATATTCCTTAAATTATATCCGTGTTCGTTCTCCCTCGTCAGGGTTAGATGACACGATAGGCGGCCGCCTAACGCAATCTTTTTCATTGTTTTCTCACAAAGCTCACTTCGACGTATATCCAGCCTAGGGCACTGCAACATTTCTTGCGCTTCACTGTAAGATCGGCCTGGCAGTATAATCCTCAGTGCACGTTTTTGGATTTTCTCAACCACTTCAGACAAATACCTAGGCAGACTACAATGCCATACTGCACAGCAATATTCTAAAATAGATCTAATCAATGCATAATAAATTGTGATGAGGTCGTGCGGTGGAATCCCTCCCCGCCGTAGAACACGCAGGATATGTATGGCGTTAGATCACCGCCAATATTCATGTTTGTTGTTATGCAACATGTTTTCGTCATTCAAGTTAAAATGGACATTGAACATGTCAATTTCAGCATATCGCGGAAATTGAACTTTGTTCTTTCAACAAGTTTCTCAATTTTAACAAATAACCCGAATTGAAGTCTTTCATCAAACGGACATCTTTCGCAACTTGAAGTTTCGAAATATGTTGAAAACGCATCGGTACCTAAATTTGAAAACTAGTTGAATATTCAATATTGGCGGATAATAAACATCGCATTGCAAATGTCCGCCAATATCAATTAACGTCAAGTAATGACACCCCCCGGTAAAAATCACTAGCGCCCAGGCCATTGGCGTTATTCAACTTCTGATCATGGCGACCAGAGAAGTCCTACCGGCTACCACCCCCAGTGGAGAATGCGAGGTTAAATGAAAGTACTGATCTCCTTAGTGCGCTATCTATTGTCGAAGACTTACTATCCAGATTAGACGGCCGTAATGACCCAGATTGCGCTGACGGTATAGCTTTTAGGCTTGACGTTTTAAAGCGAATTCTCGTAAATGTTGGTATCGACGACGTTAAAAACAGGCCTCACCGCACCTTAAACCAATTTGATCAGCGCTTTAAAGCTTTGAACAGCAATGCCTTTGCTCCAAAAGTATATACTGGGACACGTGGCAAACCGTCCTATGACATACACGAGGGACAAGTGAACTTCCTATTGGAGCAAGGTTTTAAAGTTGGCGATATTAGCAACATGCTGGGGGTAAGCAAAAGAACTTTGGAGCGACGAATGCGCTCTTTTGGGCTAAGCGTAGCAGGTAAGTTTCTGTAATATGTATCTAGCAATTTCGAAAACATTAAAGAAACCTTAGCAAAAGAATATGGATCACACCCATATTTATGCTAATACTGTAGACACCCCCTATCAAATAGATGCCCCCTCCACCAATAAGAATAATGGTCGTTAGGCCTATTGAGTGGTCTGGATATTCAGAGGGGAAGAGAGGGAGGTATTGTATACAAATTTTTCCTGGGAAGTAGCCCATGAAATCAGAGGGAAAAGATCCATTTCCAAGAGGGTAATTGAAGAAAAAGAAATATCGTTGGAGGGAAAATGATTTAAATGAGACAATGAGACATCCTAGGGGGGAAAGGAGACATCCACAGGGCCAGGGTCAACGATGTATGAACCCATCCGAGAGAATCTAATATTTTTTTTTATTCTAAGGGGTTTGAGAAGCAATCCCTCAAAGGGGAAGGGTGCACATATTTAATGAATGACCCAAGGAACACCCTCCTCCAATAACAAACGGACCTCTCTCCTAATATCCTAATAAACACTATTTCCAAACATACAGTACCTGTAAACACAAATTGTTAAACAAAAAATTAATGGCAGTGCTCTATTTTCTAACAAGTTTAAAAACAAGGCTTTTTTGAAGTTTGTTATTATTATTTGATGTCAAAGTGATTATATTTGCCTTTAAGAATATGATGAGATTTTGTGAACATTTGTGTGTTGTTTTCATTTAAATAACAGAAATATCAAATTTATAGCTAAATTTTTCCAAACACCCAGGGTGTTTATTGGAATAAATATGGTATACTTGTTTATGTTTTACAGCTACTTATAGCACTATCAGTGATGAGCAGCTTGATGAACTTGTCCGGGAAGCACAAAATCTAAATCCCAATATTGGTATCAGCTAGATTAACGAAAGGCTTCCTCATTGGCAAAGGACATCGGGTTCGACTTCATAGAATAAGGGAGTCATTAATAAGGACCGATCCAGTTGGTGTAATGGACCGATTGTCAAGAACAGTGACCAGGAGATACCAAGTTCATGGTCCTTTAAGTTTGTGGCATATTGATGGGAACCATAAGCTTATTAGGTAGAGCTCAATATAAATTGCAATTTAGCCTGATGTAAGATGTTAAGCTTGGTACACATGGACCAAAGAAAAACAGGCATAATGCAGGGACAAATTTCATATTTGTCATATGCCAAAATTTTCACACAGAGGTATTTACCCCCCCCCCCCCCCCCCTAACATGTCCCATGGAATCAAATTAATATACATGTGCGCTAAGCATATTAAGCCCGGCGCACACTAGTGCAAGTTGCACGCACAGATGTTATTCGTGACCAATTGCGTGCGACGAAAATCCTAGTGTGCGGGGAAAATATACAGGATTTTTGTCACTCGTGTCGTGAACAACAAATATCAAACATGTTTGATATTTTCTGTCATTCGTGACAAAAATTCCTAGTGTGCGGCAAAAACCTAACTCGCAACTCTTCGCAGCAAAGAAGTGCGCATGCGTGTTATTCCCCAAAACAACATGGCGGATAGTGAACAAGATGATTTGTCAGACGACGAAGATATCTTGCTGTTTCTTTTGCTGATACGGAGACATCGAAGACGTCTGAGGGCGGCTAATCGCCAGTTATGGACGAAACGATATTGACGGAATTTTTCAGGATCCTCTGCGTTCAGTTCTTGAATAAGATTATCATAGACTCCTTGCCTTTGTCTTCTCAAAATCCATCGTTTCGTCCATAACTGGCGATTAGCCGCCCTCAGACGTCTTCGACGTCTCCGTATCAGCAAAAGAAATAGCAAGATATCTTCGTCGTCTGACAAATCATCTTGTTCACTATCCGCCATGTTGTTTTGGGGGAATAACACGCATACGCACTTCTTTGCTGCGAAGAGTTGCGAGTTAGGTTTTTGCCGCACACTAGGAATTTTTGTCACGAATGACAGAAAATATCAAACATGTTTGATATTTGTTGTTCACGACACGAGTGACAAAAATCCTGTATATTTTCCCCGCACACTAGGATTTTCGTCGCACGCAATTGGTCACGAATGACATCTGTGCGTGCAACTTGCACTAGTGTGCGCCGGGCTTAAGCATAAAACCCCAAGCCACACATGAGCTATAATGGAACAATAAGGAATTCTAAAGAAGTTCTTTTTCTGCTTTGTCACTGTCGACCTTAGTTAGAGGAAAAGTCATACATTGTCATGATTTTTGCATATTACACTAAAAAAAATGTGTCCAACGCATATGATTTGTTGGCTTTTTTGTTCCCACACTATGCAAGACAACAGGAGGTCAAGTCAAGTCTAATTAGTGTACAGTACACCAATCAAGACACATGAGATATATTGTAAGCAACAGTCAAATTTTTTTTATAGCTGTCCTATACTCGTATACCTCTTGCTAACAGAGTTTCCAGTCCATACAGTTTATAGTTAAGGACTAAGTTTTTGGTTACTATTACCCTTCTCTTTTTGTAAACATATTCAAGTACTTAGCATGGTAGACTGCGAGCCGTCCCTCTATTTTCTTCGTTTGTGCTCCGAAGATTGGGCCCGAACTACGGGGGCGGGAAAGGGGCGGGGACGAAAGAAAATAGAGGGACTGCCGCCTTTGCTATTTGTCAAGCGTGTTGAATTTCCCGCGGATTACATGCTCTTCCGGTCAAACACATCTATTGAAAGGCGCGGCGCGTCTTCAATGACTTACTCGCACATGGTAAAACCAGGAACGTTTATTTCAGCAGTCGGATTTCATAATATTCATAACACTCCAACCAAAGCTGTAAAGGTAAGAGGCAGACCATTAAAACCATCGAATCCCTCAGACTATTGTCGTATTTGCAAGATCAATTTCAAGATAACTTTAGGAAATTTTGCGAATTACATATCGACAGAAAATATTTATAATGTTTCTAAAAAGGCCTGTGCCGAGGGTGTCTCTTAGCGATCTTATGACCAAAACATTGCGAATTACGGTGGAGAAGGACGAAAATCTATCGTCGCGTGTATGCTCGAAATGACCAATGTTGTGCTTAAAAATGTCAACGTTCCTCACACGGACTTTTCTCATAATGTCGGGGAGGGATTAAATGTCCGATTTAAGCGGCTTTGCAATTCACCTGGTTATGTTGGATCCCGTTGTAAGAAGAGAGTAAAAGCCTACAACTCGCCAAATAGTAAATCGAACATGCCAACCAATCAAGCAAGTAAGAACGACGTCGCTGAGAAGGAAGGCTGTAAAAGATCGCCGAAACGTTCTTTACATTTATTAAATGATGACAATACTACTAATTGCGACAAAGAGAACGTTTGAAAGTTGCACGTTTCACACGAAAACGTTGAACGTTTAAAAACAAATAAATCAAGTTTCGGCGTTAGTTCAAAGAAACCTGTCAAAATGACGCCGCAAGTTGGTTGATTTGTATTTAAACGTTCAATGTTTTCGTGTGAAACGTGCAACTTTCAAATGTAAACAAACACGAAAAAAATCGCTCGCCTAACGGTGGCTTGCAAATGGCAGTATTGACCAGAGAATATATAGTAATATCAATAAGAAAATAAAATTATGTATATACATATATATTCCTTTACTTAACACTGCAGAATGAACGGAGATTGCAATTGGAATTGTATCTGGACTTCATAATTGCAATGATGCATTGCTACTAAAACAAAATTGGTTTAACAATATATTGGGTGAAACAAGCACAAGAACGAAACTGTCAAACGAACAGTTACAACAGTAAGATACATGAAATAAACGCAAGCAAATCGACAAGACTCTCAAGCACAAGAACTGGACGAAGAGCAAACAAATATTTATTAAATAGTTGTCTTATCTTTAATATTCTCACTTCATACTAATTTTAGTAATTACTCTCGAGTCTTGTTGTAAATCAATGCCATCTTTGATAGAAAGATAAAAAATTTAAACAACAGACCACAACAATATTTGGACATAACCTATACGATACAGCCATAAACTCACCACGTATTAACTGTGTGACATTCATCTACGACTATGAGGGATAGCTCTCTTCTGAATGGACTGCATTCATCCTTTAACAATGCAAGAAACTCAGGAGACAAAGCTTCTTCAGCAGACGCATAAACGATCTGGAAATTGTTTTCCTTGATGGCGTTAAGAATAGCCGGGTCTAGTCTTTCCCAAAGCGGTTGTCCTTAATGAAAAGTCGTTCGATCGTAGCTGTTCATCAATTATGCTACGAAGCGGAACAATACTAAAACACTAGGGCTTGAACATACCCTTCGAATATCTTCAGCCAACAGGAAACTTTGGTAAATGGCACTCTTCCCAAATCCTGTAGGAAGAACAGCTAGAACGTGTCTACCTTCCAGTAAGCACGTTATTGCATCATTCTGTTCTTTTTTAAGGACAAATCCTTTTTCTCTAAGCTTATTGTTAAGACTTTCAATTATGTATCGATTATTTTCGTTGCTTCTTGTCGCCATGAGTTTATATATATTGTTGCGATTTGAAAGCAAAGGCGATCTGTTTAGCAGTACTAGTGTTAAGCCAGTTGATGTGTTTTAATTTCATCACTTACCTATTGTTTTCCCAACCAATCAGAGTTTCCCGTTGCACCAGCAACGGGAAATTCAACACGCTTGACAAATAGCAAAGGCGGCAGTCCCTCTATTTTCTTTCGTCCCCGCCCCTTTCCCGCCCCCGTAGTTCGGGCCCAATCTTCGGAGCACAAACGAAGAAAATAGAGGGACGGCTCGCAGTCTATTAGCATGGTAAAATCAGCTGTATATCTTGCTTAATACAGTTTATTGTGAAATATACAGTACACTGTACCATCTATGAGGGGTGTATCACCCCAAAAAATCTCATACACCATGCAAAAAAGAAATCCCTGAAAAATCCCGAAAAATCTCCAAAAGTATCAAAAATCTCTGAAAAATCTTTGAAAATCCTAAAAAATCCCACAAAAATCTGAAAAAATCTCACAAAAATCCCATAAAAATCCATAAAAATAAAAAAATCCCACAAAAATCCCTGTAGGATTTTCAAAATCCCAAAATCTTGTATGCTTTTTTTGGAGTGATACACCACTCGACCATCTAGACAGTAATTGTCAATCATTTTTAATCATTCTATGTTATACAGGTGGAGGATTGTTATTCATGGGGGGATAGATGGCTATTCTAGAATACCTGTGTATCTAGTTGCATCAAACAACAACAGAGCAGATACAGTGTTAACAGCATTCATGGATGCTGTTGAAACTTATGGCTTACCATCTCGTGTAAGATCAGACAAGGGAGGGGAGAATGTCCAAGTTGCATGGCACATGCTAAATCATCCAGTGCGAGGGCCTGGGAGAGGAAGCATAATAACAGGTTATTAACAGACTAGTGTGTTGCAAAAATGTTTCATAGGTGGATTTTCTAGGGGGTGCAGGGGAGTGCGCACCCCTCCCTAAAATCTCCAGCACACCCCAGTGAAGATCTGCACTGACAGAGCAGACAGGCAGATAAATAAGTTTTCATCCCTTTCTGTGATGAATGAAAATTCATTATTGAAAAGATCTAGTTTAAAAGCTGTTTTAGAACAACTGTAAACATCTCTTCTGTCAATTAAGACCATTTTTCAGAACATTTACTGCCCCACCAGTAGCTCCACTCCTGGATCCCTTTGGGACCTGTACCCTGAGACTATCTTCTGGTGCTCTGGATTGCACTGGATTGTGATGTACTGGATTGTGATGTGCCTGGCTGCGATGGAACTGGAATTCTATGCCTCTGTGACTCGTCAGATTGGTTTGCTGTCAGAAACATGTAAATAAAAAGGTAAATCATGGTTGTTTGGGCCAGCATAACAGCTTCATAACAGTGCACACCTTAGCCCGCCCACCTTAACCCACCTTACACCAACTTAACCCACCTTAGCCCACCCTACACCAGATGTAGTATGATATATAACTCAATCCATAATTATTACATGTAAATTGAACGACATAACATAATTACAATCATATGTGTGATCGCTTGAAGTATATGTACATAAAGTATTGTATATGATTATCTACATGGATGCATACAAAGAAATCAGTAAATTCCAATATTTTATCATAATTAATAATTTGTAGTTTACCATTCATTTTTTTTCAAAAGGGAAATAAGGCAATGAAAACAAATATTAATAACTAAAAAAATAACAAAATCTGTAACTTTTAGAATGTTCCACAGACCTGTATATATTATACTAATTAATAAATTTGTTCTTTTGCTAAAGAAATGTTCATTTGAGAATTAGTATTCTTAGTATTCTTTATATAAAATGGAATGTTCATTAGTATTCTTTACATAAAATTGTGTGTTCAATAGTATTCTTTCCGACGTCAAGAACTTTTATCAGGTATAAAACCACGGACATGGTACTGACTTCCTTTGTGTTTTCCTCGTGAATTATTAATGAGTTTTTGAAGTGATATTTATGGTGCCATATCACATACGAAATATATTCATACATATTTAATAGGATTTAGGACAGAAACTGATATGCATTATTCATAGTGTGGGAACAAAAAAGCCAACAAATCATATGCATTGGACACATTTTTTTTAGTGTACTGTAATATGCAAAAATCATGACAATGTATGACTTTTCCTCTAACTAAGGTCAACAGTGACAAAGCAGAAAAAGAATTTCTTTAGAATTCCTTATTGTTCCATTATAGCTCATGTGTGGCTTGGGGTTTTATGCTTATATGCTTAGCGCACATGTATATTAATTTGATTCCATGGGACATGTTAGGGGGGGGGGGGGGGTAAATACCTCTGTGAAAATTTTGGCATATGACAAATATGAAATTTGTCCCTGCATTATGCCTGTTTTTCTGGTCCGCGTGTACCAAGCTTAACATCTTACATCAGGCTAAATTGCAATTTATATTGAGCTCTACCTAATAAGCTTATGGTTCCCATCAATATGCCACAAACTTAAAGGACCATGAACTTGGTATCTCCTCCCGGTCACTGTTCTTGACAATCGGTCCATTACACCAACTGGATCGGTCCTTATTAATGACTCCCTTATTCTATGAAGTTGAACCCGATGTCCTTTGCCAATGAGGAAGCCTTTCATTAATCTAGCTGATACCAATATTGGGATTTAGATTTTGTGCTTCCCGGACAAGTTTATCAAGCTGCTCATCACTGATAGTGCTATAAGTAGCTGTAAAACATAAACAAGTATACCATATTTATTCCAATAAACACCCTGGGTGTTTGGAAAAATTTAGCTATAAATTTGATATTTCTGTTATTTAAATGAAAACAACACACAAATGTTCACAAAATCTCATCATATTCTTAAAGGCAAATATAATCACTTTGACATCAAATAATAATAATAAACTTCAAAAAAGCCTTGTTTTTAAACTTGTTAGAAAATAGAGCACTGCCATTAATTTTTTGTTTAACAATTTGTGTTTACAGGTACTGTATGTTTGGAAGTAGTGTTTATTGGGATATTAGGAGAGAGGTCCGTTTGTTATTGGAGGAGGGTGTTCCTTGGGTCATTCATTAAATATGTGCACCCTTCCCCTTTGAGGGATTGCTTCTCAAACCCCTTAGAATAAAAAAAAATATTAGATTCTCTCGGATGGGTTCATACATCGTTGACCCTGGCCCTGTGGATGTCTCCTTTCCCCCTAGGATGTCTCATTGTCTCATTTAAATCATTTTCCCTCCAACGATATTTCTTTTTCTTCAATTACCCTCTTGGAAATGGATCTTTCCCCTCTGATTTCATGGGCTACCTCCCAGGAAAAATTTGTATACAATACCTCCCTCTCTTCCCCTCTTAGGCCTAACGACCATTATTCTTATTGGTGGAGGGGGCATCTATTTGATAGGGGGTGTCTACAGTATTAGCATAAATATGGGTGTGATCCATATTCTTTTGCTACGGTTTCTTTAATGTTTTCGAAATTGCTAGATACATATTACAGAAACTTACCTGCTACGCTTAGCCCAAAAGAGCGCATTCGTCGCTCCAAAGTTCTTTTGCTTACCCCCAGCATGTTGCTAATATCGCCAACTTTAAAACCTTGCTCCAATAAGAAGTTCACTTGTCCCTCGTGTATGTCATAGGACGGTTTGCCACGTGTCCCAGTATATACTTTTGGAGCAAAGGCATTGCTGTTCAAAGCTTTAAAGCGCTGATCAAATTGGTTTAAGGTGCGGTGAGGCCTGTTTTTAACGTCGTCGATACCAACATTTACGAGAATTCGCTTTAAAACCTCAAGCCTAAAAGCTATACCGTCAGCGCAATCTGGGTCATTACGGCCGTCTAATCTGGATAGTAAGTCTTCGACAATAGATAGCGCACTAAGGAGATCAGTACTTTCATTTAACCTCGCATTCTCCACTGGGAGTGGTAGGACTTCTCTGGTCGCCATGATCAGAAGTTGAATAACGCCAATGGCCTGGGCGCTAGTGATTTTTACCGGGGGGTGTCATTACTTGACGTTAATTAATATTGGCGGACATTTGCAATGCGATGTTTATTATCCGCCAATATTGAATATTCAACTAGTTTTCAAATTTAGGTACCGATGCGTTTTCAACATATTTAGAAACTTCAACTTACACATTTTCAGGTACTATTGTGTATTCAACATATTTCGAAACTTCAAGTTGCGAAAGATGTCCGTTTGATGAAAGACTTCAATTCGGGTTATTTGTTAAAATTGAGAAACTTGTTGAAAGAACAAAGTTCAATTTCCGCGATATGCTGAAATTGACATGTTCAATGTCCATTTTAACTTGAATGACGAAAACATGTTGCATAACAACAAACATGAATATTGGCGGTGATCTAACGCCATAGATATGTAGTCGCTTAGATACTTTGGTAACAATCATCGCAATATGTTCGTTCCACCTAAGATCATCCTGGATAATCAAACCAAGAACCTTGTGTGATGATACAGATTCCAAGACCTGGTCTCCGACACACAGACTTGGCAGATCAGGTTTGTTCCGAAAGAAACAAATTAACATCTCTTTACATTTCTTTGCGTTTAACTTCATCAGGTTGTTAGATGCCCATACACCAACAGAAGTTAGATCGGACTGAATTACAGACGGCTCCCCATTTCTTAATAGACCTTCAGAGAGGGTAACATCATCAACGAATTTCCAAATGTCAGATTTTCCCGAACTACATTGTAAGTCATTGACCATAATTAAGAACAGGATCGGACCCAATTTCGTTCCTTGGGGGACTCCAGCTTTGACAGGTAGCCAACTAGAAATAACTTCGCCAAGTTTGACGCACTGCCTTCGCCCTGATAGAAAATTTGCAATCCATGGGATTAAAGATCTCCTAACTCCGATGTCGACAAGTTTTTGAATGAGGACATTATCGGGCCAATTCGATCGAAAGCCTTAGAGAAATCCAATAAGCATATGCGAAGGTATTGACCAGGGGAATCCAAATGGGAGAGCCAGGAATGCAACAGATCAAGCAGGCAATAGGTGGTAGATGAACCCTTTAAAGAACCGAACTGTTGTGGGTCGATATTATTCCTGACATCAGAGATCATCCATTGAACAACGAAACTTCGAGTACTTTAGAAAGGCATGCCGTTAGTGATATAGGTCTTGTATCAGCCTCATCAGCAGGTTGCTTGATTTTTGGGATGGGAGTAATGTGTGAATCTTTCCATATATTTGGAACAATCCCAGATGAAAGTGATGTATTGAAAATGTTCGCAACTGGTTCAGCGAATAGGTATGCAAATTCCTTCAAAAGGCGACCCGGTATATTATCAGGACCACATGTTTTGGAGGTGTTAACGGCCAAGAGTTTCTCACAGACCTCGTGAGGTTCAATATAAGGCACTTGGTCAACAGCGGGTAAATATGTTGGTAGCGTAGTCATGTCGAGCGGTGGAATGTCCGCGTTGACAGAGATGTAAAACGTGTTCAAGCTGTTGACCAGTTCCAGATCGGATAATAATTTACCATCCTTTTCAAAAGCAGGTTTTGTATCCTTATGAGATCGGCCGGACATCTTATTTACGACCTGCCACCACTTTCGACAATCGTCTTTCTTAAGATTATTCAAACAACAACATAAATACCAGATTTGGTATACAAGATACATACATATAACATATAAACTAAACTACGTGCTCAACTATAAACTTTCAAAACTTGTTAAAACATTAAAACAGTATTTAGCTACCAAAGTCATAATTGTTTTGTCTTGCATAGCAATGACATACATAAAAAGGTCTTGGTAGCTAAATTTAGAAAACGACTTATTTATTTTATAGAGACTTTCCATAAAATTAACTCTAAGATCGGCGAACTTTGTGTTTCTGCATGACATTAAAAGGTGTTGTTCGTTCCCAATCTCATTTAGATCACAATGTTTGCATAATCTTTCACTGTATGAAACATTTCCGTATCGACCAGTTTCAACAGGTAATTTATGAGCTGAAATTCTTAATTTTGTAACCGCTTGACGATGTTTGAAGTTGCGAATTGAAGAAAGATATTTTTCAAAGCCAAAATTTATTTTCAGCTTTTTAAAGACTCTTAATTTGCCATTATTTCCACCTTGTTGAATCTGCTCTTTCCAGTATTCAGTATAAAACTCATGTAATTTATTCCTCAAGTAATGGCAAAAATTTCCTTGTTCTTCGGGTGGTATTACAAAATTTTTAAAATTATTAACTTCTATATTACATAGTTGTAGTAAATATTTTGTGAATAATATTGGTTGTAAATTAGAATCATACAGACTCTGGCTGCTTCACCAGCGAGGGTATCTGTAAAAGTTGAGCTTTTGATACGAAACCAATATTTTGTTATAAGTGTAGCTATTTGTATAATTAGGGATGCCCTTCCTAGTTCACCATAGACAGCTAAATTAGTAGATTTTGAGTGCACACCCAAGATTCTTTTGCAGAATTTTAGATGTAGTCTTTCTATGTCATTTGTTAATGTTGTACTTTATTTCTGTAATATTCTTTCTTTCTTAAGGCTATTTCGGTTTGGACCTTATACTTTAGTGTCCTCAGGGGCGGATGCAGGAATTTATATACCTACGTCAAACCCGGATTTCTAGGGGGGTCCGGGGGCATGACCCCCGGAAATTTTTGAAATTTGGGTCTTGAAAATGGCATTTCCGGCATTCTGATAGCACATTTGAACAAAATTTTAAAAGTTTTAAAACATGTTTTTAATGGCACATTTTACCATTTTTATGGAATATTATGTAAGTTTTAGAGTAGGTATAAATGAGTATAGGCAATGTTAAATATTAAATGGCAACGTGGGCCACATACATCTGCAGATTCATTACACAAATACAGGGAAAAGCCTGAATAAATTTAGTAATTTTGACGTACGTAAAAAAGTTCCCCACCTACAATAGGGTTGTAAGGTAGTTGGATATGGCTTTGGGAAATCGTTTGATATTGAGTACTCAATCAGTTATTTACACATGGTAAGAACGCAGTGCCCACAGATCTTCGATCAAGGAATTATTATGCCAGATGCTTCGGATCTATATAAAAATTTACTATTGACACAGAATTCAGAAGTGTGAAAAAATTCAATATTATTATCAACAAGGATCAGGTACCGAGAACGTTGTCAACTTTGTTATTTGATATTAAACACTTGGCAGACAAGTGGTCAGATTACTCAGATAGTTGACTAGCTTGTTAAAGTTCAAGGCGAAGCGAATCATATCATATCATAAATTAATGTATATTAAAAAGCGCAATCGTTATTCGTCTTTATCCTTACGTAAAAATAACTAATTCAAGTTTGACGGTCACTAACCGCGAATTCCCAATCACAGAACATTCAAGAAAGCTATTAACGGATTATAATGAAACCATACAGCAATCAAGTCAACGCCGTATAAACACGTACGGTATAAACTATTTGTCCTATAGTTCGGTATCGACGCGAAAATATTAGCTTACAACTGAACATGTAAATCAGAATGTAATTACTAATGATCCGCGCAGAGATATGGTAGAGATAAAGTTATTCTACTATTACTTGGCATATTTAGGAATATATGTCTCCGTTCCAAAATCACGGTATATAAGTCTTCCAATCTGTGCTATAGGCTCTCGTCCAGAGCACTGTGATCAAAGAGAATGGAATAGGATTGTGTTTTCTTCGTCAAATCGTGAAAGCTTTGGTGAAGTTTGTTTTCATCATTGCTCGTTAGAGTGCCTACTGTAGCACACCGTTCAATCACGCTTTAGAAGCCATTCCACGGATAAATTCAAGGCGCATACGTCGAAGGTGGTCGAAGCTAGAGCCGGTGCAGCAAACCATGCTCAGCCCAGCCAATCACAACTCGTTATTTTACGACTCGACCAATCAAATGCCAAGTACGTCGAAATACCTTGCCAAGCAGTTTCGACGTACTTGGCTTTTCATTGGCCTAAGTTGAAAATTACGAGCGCTGATTGGCTGCCATAACACGGTTCGACGGACTTCGTCTTCTCGACGTATTTCGCTCAGGATTGGTTTAAATTTAATATTACGAGTGGTGATTGGCCAGAATGACAGAATATATTAAGCCAAGAAATATTATCCGGATTTGTTTTAAATTTTGAATTTGAAACCATGGTTTTCCGGATTATTTATTGTTCGGATTTTTTACCTTAGTCGCTCGACGGGTTTGACGTACGTTAAATCCGCCCCTGGTCCTCCACTGGAGTGCATTTCCCCTATGGAAAGCTTTTTGACGGTCATTAATAAGTTTTTTAATAGCCACTGACATCCATGGTTTATCAGAATGGCAAAACCTTACAGACTTCAGGGGGATAAGTCTGTCGAATGCTATAGATACCTGGGATGAAAAAGAGTTAGCAAGGTCATCTACGGAAGGACTTGGACCAAGATCATCGAACCATTGATGTGTACTGGTCCAACGACCAAAAGCATTAATGGCGGATCGCGGGTAACGACGTATAAAGCGCTTAATCGGTTTAGTGTGTGGTTTGCTAGTAGTATCAACTTTATTAGGAACCCATTGTACTATATTATGGTCAGCAGATCCAAGCGGAGCGAGTATACACGGCTTGTCATAGAGATCATGCAAAATCGGTAACTATTAGATCAAGAGTATATAGCTGACCCCCTTGTAGGAGAGGAAACAATTTGCTTCAGACTAAGGCTGCGGGTTAGGTTTGAAACGTCAAAATTATTAAAGTCGCCAAGGAATATGATACTACAATTAGGATAACTGTTCCGAATAGAATCCGTTGTGTTCATCAAATATTCATCAAGACCACGTAGTTCTTCAGCAGATCTGCCGGGGGGAGGGGGGGGGGGTTATACACTTCTATGTACTGGTTAAAATTAACGTATGGACATTTATCTGTAAATAATAATCATCTTTCAAAGCCGTAATCTAAGACCCCGTTTACACGATGCCGGTACAATTTGAAAACGGAACAAAATCATGCCCTTTAGGCCTTGCGTTTACACGATACCGGCACAAAATAACATGAAATGTTATATGCTGTATTTGCATACCGGCATGATTTTGTTCCGTTTTCAAATTGTACCGACATCGTGTAAACGGGGTCTAACTACATAAACATGCATCTAGTGATTAATTTAAGCAAAAATAGTTTTTAATATAAAAAAGAATAAACTTAACTTAGTGTGGGTCAAGGTTGACATAATTGAGAAATTCATATTAGTGATTCTAAAAATTGAGAACTAATCAAAAATGCGTTATTTTAGAAGGCCAACCAAAATTTTCTGACATAAATACATGTAAGAAACCTCTTCATAACATATATTGAATGAACATTGTATGTGTAAATGTGTATGCATATGTTAATTTATAAGTATATTAAACGTTCACCGACAAATGTCATTCGTGGGTACTGCATGCATGCAGCTGGGAGAAGCTTGAAAACTATAATTGCATGAGAACGCAGTTTATATACTTCATTCAGCGACATCATTTGCAACTGTAGAAGAATGATCATGAATCGATCCATGCCAAGTAATTCGTTCAACGGCCAACATCCTGGTATGGAAATTTACTTTATACTTGGTTGCGCGTTCCAAATCCCGACAGGCTTGGTTGGAATGGTTGCAAATCTTCTTCTGCTAATCGCACACATCAAAGATCCTCTAAAAACATTCAAGACGTCCTCGTCACTATTCATAATAAACATCGCAGCTATCGACCTGATCGTTTCGTCGGTGAATTTTATCCTTTCACTTATGTTCTTTGCAAGTCCTAGCTCTTCTGATTATAACCCAAATTTAGTAACAGATATCAAAATAGCAATTGCTTGGAAAGGATTAATAAACGTGTCTTTATCTTCGTTATTGAGTTTATCGATTGAACGTTTTTGTTCTGTGGTTTTTCCTCTATGGCATCATGTGCGAATTACAACTCGTGTTTGTCGTTATTGGCTGGGTGCAGTATGGCTCGTTGGTTTTATTCACGTAACGTTCTCCATAATATTCACCCCACAATTCAATATAAGTCATAAAGGAAGTGGGATACTTCATTTATTTGAATTTGCGTATCTAATGTTAACTTTCATATGCATGCTGCTTTTCTACCTTGGCACGTATTTCTCACTGAAAAACCAAAGAAAAAAACTGCTTAATAGACGAGACATCAGCGAGACAGATTTAAAGACAATGAAGATCCGAATAAGGAACGAAAGAAATTTTCTATTCACGATACTAATTGTTTGTTTAGTTCTAGCTTTTAGTTTACTACCATTGATTGCAATTACTGTTTTTCATATTTTTTATCCACATGCCAGCAAAAATTTTGTTTTTACTTGGAGGTTTGCGCCAATGGCATTTATTTTTTTAAGCATTAATTTTGCGATTAATCCGTTTATTTATCTTTGGCGTTTGCCAAAATATAGAAAAACCTTTAAAAAACTTTATTGCAATTTTTAGTACATATATATATATATATATATATATATATATATATATATATATATATATATATAAACTACAGACGGTACCGTTTCGGCCTTTTGGGCCTCATCAGTGTAGTGCTGATGAGCAGGATGAAGGTAACTGCTATTTACAGTCACCTTTGGTGCCTCACAAATTGTGGGACATCAAAACCATGCCAGAGCGCTCAAACTGCATTTATATATATATATATATATATATATATATATATATATATATATATATATAAATGTTAAATAAAAGTCCACTCGCCACAATCGCCGCGATGATGATGATGATGATGATGATGATGATGATGATGATGATGATGATGATGATGGTGATGGTGATGGTGATGGTGATGGTGATGGTGATGGTGATGGTGAAAAATGTAATATCTTGTACAATGTAAACAATGGAAGAAAATAAACTTGATATTTAAAGTTTTAATATAAAAAATGTCATTACTTGCAGTTATTTTTATATTAAAAAGTTGAATCATTAATCAAAGCGAGGGCCGAAAGATTTTTTAATATAAATATAAAATATAATAAATGGTCGCGCAAATTAATATAGTTCTAGTTATTTCTTAGACTCATCAACAGCGCAGCTGGGACAACCAAACCTGAGCAGCCCATCAAGCAGCCCAACATAACACGAGTTGTAAAGCAAAAAACAAGCTTCTTTCAATATGAATAGAAAAACATAAAGCGTGTATGTCTTGAATCAAATCAGTCACCATTTATTTAAAGGCAAACTTTGGTAATGCAAGGAAACAGGGGGGGATTTATAGTTACACACAATAAAAAAGAACATATAATCTACATTAATTCTAAAGATTTATCCTGCCCGTTTTGATATGGCCTCCTTGAGTTTTGAAGTAATACTTAAAACATGAGCAGAACGAGGCGATAGCCAAGTGTTTTAAATCTGATAAAACACATACTGCGAACGTTTATAGCTTCAAGCTTCAAAATTCAAAAACGATCCATTTGGTAAGTTCATTGGCGTAGTAAGTTTGAAAAATAACGTTGTCTAAGCCTGGAAAATCAAAGCTAAAGTTTATGTAAATCAGATTTCTTTAGATATAAAACCACAGACATGGTACTGATTTCCTTTGTGTTTTCCTCATGAATTATTAATGAGATTTTGAATATGTTTAAAAATGTCTCCGTAAACCACTTCATTATATATAGATGTGAGTGTTTTACTATAAATATATTTTGACATATCATATTTTCCATATTCTCACTAGTAAAGATATACACACCTAATAACGCCACAGGTCTGTCACAGCCTGTTGCAGCTTCAGGCCTGATACAGGTATGATACCATATCTGTTACAGGCTGCATGTTGACGTCCATAGAATGTTCAGAACTGACAGCATCCGAGATTGCAAGAAACTGTTGGTTTGTCAGTGCTGTATCAGTCTGAAAGAATGATACTGCAGGTACACTCTTAAAACTGGTGTGTTAATTTCAACTTATAAGTTGACAACAGATCTGTAGCCATCACTCTGCACTATATTCTCGTTGAACCAGGACTCTGGAGATATAACAGAAAGTTTGTTCCAGCAGTATGTATAAATTAATTCTGATAGTCAAAATCCAGTGATAGTTTAGTTAATGTTAAAAGTACTGTATTGTCATTGTCGCTTTCAAACTTCATAATTAATTTTCTCAAGTTTATTAGAATGTAACTGTACTCAACTAAAAGTTTTTATTTTACTTCCTGAATTTTGTACAATCTCGGGGTAGTGCACGCTGAATCTGTTCCCCCAAATTCCCGAGGTGTGGGGCAGGGAGTATGGGGAAGTGGTCCTCACTTTTCCCGCCTTGTTACGACACTGGTCATCCTCGTACCCATGGCATTTTGGCTCCACGTTGGGCCAGCATATTCTCTAATTTAGAATTCATAATTATCCTGAATATTAAAGGAATTGAAACCAAACCCCCCATCCCAACCCTGATCCTAACACCTCTAATGAAAAAATCACAACCCCCGGCAACCTTAAAGCCCAACCACAACCCCCCGGCGACACTAAATCTAATTACTACCCTCCGCGGACCCCGGCCATAAGTTCATAACACCCCTACTGGATCATTAGTTATATGCTTTTCAGTTTAACTTACCGCATGTTGGATATTACTACAATCACCTATACTATGGATCGTTGTCACTCACGTGGTCGGTGATCCTGTTGGAGTGGTAAAACAATACGAAGTGTTTGGATAAGAATAGATTTAAATATGGCCGCCATTTCATTGTTTTTTGTGCACCAATATGGTCGTCATGACGTCAGATGAAAACCAAGGATTGGTATTTGAAGAACATAGGACACTCACTGATTATTGGTAATTCTAATACGGCATTTTGCCTCCACGGTCTGTGGACACTGGTTATAGCCAGAGCATAGGCCACTTTCATAATGCCACCACATTAAATGTTCTTTTATGTGGATCATCTTTTATGAGCCTTTCTGCCCTGGTTATATATGAAGCAGATTCTTTTGAATTGCAGGCACACAACTGAACGAAGCAAGCCAAGCTGATAAAAGGCTCTCTTTCAGTCATCGCAAAAGCCAGCTCGCAACTCTGCGGGTGTTTGCATCTAATTCAAAACAACTCGCAGTGCTTGTTTTCTCCTTGTGAATTCTTTTTAATGAGGTGCAAGTACTCGCAGCAAGCTGCGAACTAGTTTCTGCGATGACTGGAAAAGAGCCTTAAGATGCACATGAAAGAATATTCAAGTCAGTTGCATTATGAAAGTGGTCTATTTTGCTCCAAAATTTTAGGTTGCCATGTGACCAGCCAACGACAGGGCCATTTTCACCGGTCGCTGTAATGTGATTTAGTGAATATGGCGTCGAGTGCTTTCTGCTTCATTGCTTCGTCCATCTGTCTACGACCGATTGAGTCATTGAAAACGAGTTGTTTCTTTGGATTTCGGGGAGATTTTATCAAGGTAAGGAAGTAATTATAACTTATATTGTGTCACATCATGGATCAACGTTAATCTCTATGGAACTTGTGGAAACATGATGTAAATTGCCTGTTGTACTGGGCTATCTTTTAGGTTGTATATATCAATATCATCAAACTCATGAAATAGTTGTTTAACAGGAAATATCTTTTTGCAGTTGTTTTACTTTTAACTCAAGGTATTTTGTCCTCAACGTTACTGTATTGAAGCCCGACAGTTACAGACAAAACAGTTTATAGTTTCAAAAATAAATATAGAAATGATACCCTGATTCATTTTATGGGATTTTAATACTCTAAAAGCCATTGTCGCATTAATATGCGTCAAAATAGTATACACTGTACTGTAAGCTTATATTTTATTAAATGTACAACTGTATATATGCTATAAAGCAGTCCAACCAAGCGATCCATTTCTTCAAAAATGGAATCAAATATTAAACTCTTAGTAAATGCTCCTACCACGATTATTATTAATAACACTTTTTTGCTTCATAGATACTTATATATATTTTTTGAATTTTTGAATTTATTAAATTTGCCACTTAACGTGTGGCAGGAGAGAGGAACAGAACTTTCGCCCCAACTGACACCAAACTCCTATATGTAGACAACTAAGAACTAGATGTTGATTTTAGGGAGGGAGGAAAACCGGAGAACCCGGCGAAAAACCCTCGGAGCACAGGAGAGACCAACCAAACTCTACTCACAGAAGTCCCAAGTTGGCGGAGGGCGGGGTTATTCCCAAACAGTCACCCATCTAAGTACTAACCCCGTCCGACCGGGCTTAACTATTGGTGAGAGGCAGCGCCCTAACAGCACACGCCATCCGTGCTCCCCATAGTATTCTTCCCTTAATGACCGATTTTTTTGTTTTCTGTTTTAGAAATATTGACTGACATGTGTTCATAGCTTGTGACAGTTGTTGCACAGGGATCAATGTGTTAGTGGTGACATTCTGATCAGACGTTATCTGTGTAGTGAATTATCGCATAACTCAAACTAAACAAACTTAAATTAAGTGACGTGTGTGTAGTATACACATGCAGTACATTTAAGCTCGTAAATGTACCACATGCACTACATGTATATGTACATGTACAACTCATCAGATCACTTTAACTACATCTCATATGCAAACGCTACCAGTTAGGAATGCTATGACTATGAATTTGAATTTAGCTCCTCATCTGACCCTCTGAATGGTTAGAGCACCTAACCAGTCATTAGAAATGTCTGTTATATATCGTGTACATATGTTGCATTATTACTGAGGAATGTAACTGGGAGCACGGATGGCGTGTGCTGTTAGGGCGCTGCCTCTCACCAATAGTTAAGCCCGGTTAGACGGGGTTAGTACTTGGATGGGTGACCATCTGGGACAATCCCGTTCTCGAGCTTGAGACTCATGTGAGTAGAGTTTAGTTGGTCTCTCCTGTGCTCCGAGGGTTTTTCACCGGGTTCTCCGGTTTTCCTCCCTCCCTAAAATCAACACCCAGGGGTTAGCTGGGATCCGTATAGTGGAGAATAACCTTGTAAGGGACCTAGAGTCCTATTGTTACTTCTCCTGTTACCGCCAGGTACAAATATTGATAAATAAAAAAATAAAATAAATAAATAAACTAACATTGAGGAAAATCCTGGATCCATTGTTTATGTAATTGACCGAGGTAAAAAATCTGCCAGTTTTAGTGAGGGCAAACAATCTGTCTCTGTTGTTGACTGCAATGATATGCAGACAGGATGTAACCAGTATGTAACTTATTATGACAATATTATTTCCGCATGTGTATACACATAGTAGAAAATTCTCATGCTAAACTAGTCAAATATGAACAAACTGAAAAGTTCTTAATATGTATTTTAGCAAATTAAATTGGCTATTTCCTGATTTGGTATATTGCTATGTCCTCTGTTATATTAATTACACATTTGCACTGCCTGTCAGTCTCTTTGATGATTATTGCAACCAAAGGCCCATTCACATGATCTGATTAACTGGACTATCCTGGTGCATGTAGCCCTAAACGTAGACGCATGTACGCATTGCGTGCCTATTTTTGGAGTTGGACAAAAAGTTGAACAGTTTTGTCTTTTGACCAAGGTCTTCTTGCACCTTGTTGGTAGAGGGTGTAAAGGCGGGGGGGGGGGGGGGGGGGGGTACGGATCACGTTTCACGGGAAATAAAAAAGTCATTTCTCATTTCACGGATAAGAAAACTGCCATTTCACGTTTCATAAAAACTTACGGGGACGTTTAATCAACTCTGTGACAATCATTCACAGAAGGCGATGTAGATTGAAGCTGAGTAGATTGAATTGACTTGGTAAATTTCGAAAGTGACTGACTGGCTTTGTAGTTTATCAGTGATCATATTTGACTAACAACTGTCTTGATTGCAAATATGTTCCCCAGTGTGAAGTATGCACCACATTCAGCCTTCGATTCCGGCTCAGCGCACTTGCGTGTGCGCGAGATCTGAATCGAAGGGCGAATGTGCATACTTCACATTGGTGAACGTGCCAGTACGTATACGTAAGCGTCTTGCTTGCTTTAATTGCTTAAAATAATTTTTTAAAAATCACCCCTTCACCTATAAAAATATATCCTTTTTCTAGATAGGTTTATTTAAATGTAAACAAGTCATTAACATACATTGTAATTCTACTCAGTAAAGGTTATTTTAATATTTGTTTACTTGACCCTTCTTTTAATTCATTTCAAAAGTTCTACAGAAATTAACTAAGAACTGAATTGCCGACCTTCGCGTTATGTCGCCCCAAACAATCCAATTATTAAGGCGTACACGCGATAAGGAAGGGCAACCCCCCTCTGAGAGCTGGGGTTCTGATCTTTTCGCAGTACATATCCAGGGGGATTTTCCGAACGTCTATGCGTAGGCTAAGATAAGAGAAGTGGATGTGAAGATCATTTGGTTATATAAGCTGTACAAAATAATCGATAAATTAACTCGACGTTATCAAAACTAACTGAAATCCGCTTAAAATAAAAATTCTTCATAATAGTTTAACGAGAATTTCGACTATAAGATCAAATTTAAGTCAAAGTAGAAACACAAAGTCAGTTTCGTGATTTCATTTTTGTTTTCATGATACTCAGCAGTGATAGTGTGAAAGTACTTGGAACACGTCTCCCAAGTTCTGGTAGTGAACCTGCACAATCCAACGAGAATGGACTAATATGCAGTTCTGCTAATTATATAGCAAGCAAAATCTTAGATGTTCATTGGCTGTTGCCATATTCTGGTAATGTAGTCGTCAAAATTCAGTATAAGAACGACCAAAACGCGTAAAGCCATATGTCAACTCCAATCAGTCCCAGAAGACTGATTCAGCTAGTCAGGAGTATAACGAGAAATACGAATATATTCTCGAACCGCCTTCGATTAAACGTCCTCTCGAAGCTGTGGAAAATGTGGTTTCTACATATTTCGTTGATGATGATATCCCACGATGAAAGCACCATTTTGTCGAAATAAAGCAATAATCAGTGTTTTTCTTCCAAATTCCCTAATCTTATAATAATCGCTTTTCCTGGAGGTATTTTAAC
The DNA here is from genome assembly GCA_964035015.1 of Corallium rubrum. Taxonomy (NCBI): domain Eukaryota; kingdom Metazoa; phylum Cnidaria; class Anthozoa; order Scleralcyonacea; family Coralliidae; genus Corallium; species Corallium rubrum. Next base: position 24,097,776 of record OZ035997.1, read on the forward strand.
GAACCCCAAGAGTAATATACAAAATCATCCATTGTTTCATATGCACTTTTTATTGAGAACTTTTGCATGGTAAAAACTGTTTAACGAAAAATTATAATAAGTCATTGTTATATATATATTACATATACAGGGTGTATCAAAAAAAAGGCTACCCTTAGAAAATATAATTAACATTCTTTTCAAATAAACTATTGTATATTGACAGCCCTGGACACATACGCGTTGCTCTGTGGTCAGTTGAACCATTTTTAATCGAACTGATATGAATATAATTAACATTTTTATTTCAGTTATGCTCCTTCATACGTTTAGAAGTTATCGTAATTTCCCAGGTGTATACGACCATTTGTTTTTTACGCATCCGTGACTTCAGAGGTGTCCAGGGCTGTCAATATACAATAGGTTATTTGAAAAGAATGTTAATTATATTTTCTAAGGGTAGCCTTTTTTTTTATACACCCTGTACAGGATGTATCAAAAAAAAGGCTACCCTTAGAAAATATAATTAACATTCTTTTCAAATAACCTATTGTATATTGACAGCCCTGGACACATACGCGTTGCTCTGTGGTCAGTTGAACCATTTTTAATCGAACTGATATGAATATAATTAACATTTTTATTTCAGTTATGCTCCTTCATACGTTTAGAAGTTATCGTAATTTCCCAGGTGTATACGACCATTTGTTTTTTACGCATCCGTGACTTCAGACGTGTCCAGGGCTGTCAATATACAATAGGTTATTTGAAAAGAATGTTAATTATATTTTCTAAGGGTAGCCTTTTTTTTGATACACCCTGTAGAGCGTTTTCATTCACGTGATCGGTGGCCCATTGGGGTGGTGAAACAATACGAAATATTTGAATAAGAAAGAGCTAATTCCCATACCGTACACCAATATGGCCGCCATTTCATTGTTTTGGTACACCAATATGGCCGCCGTGACGTAAGATGAAAACGCTCTATAGGCCCAAGGTATTGCCACAACAGCACTGAAAAACGTCAACATATTTTGTAGTTGATCATTTGGGATCGTAAAACAGATTGTAACTACAGTACAACCGTGTTCAGTAGTAGACTGGGGCGTTACTATGGTGTTAAATTGAAAATATTATATTGCTTTTAAGTGCAGTCGTCCTCCTTGTTTATATCGTTTACGAGTACCGCGGTTGTTTTTTGTCGAATAATACCACAATGATCGAATGTTATCGCGCCGTCAATCGAGCTCAAAACTTAGTCCTGCATTATAAATAAACATATTCCCCACACTTTACAAGTGTAAAGGTTAAATGACAGCGTTGTTACAAAGAGTATAGATCGTTTTCATCTGACGTCACGGCGGCCATATTGGTGTACCAAAACAATGAAATGGCGGCCATATTGGTGTACGGCATGGGAATTAGCTCTTTCTTATTCAAATATTTCGTACTGTTTCACCACCCCAATGGGGCAACCGATCACGTGAGTGAAAACGATCTATATATATTACGGGTTATCTTTGAACAAACGAGTTTCGATTTGCGTGGCGTTGACTGCGGAGGCAACTGCATGCATGACCAGTCACACGGCAGTCAGTCCCCTAGTTTCGTACAAACTCGATTACCTATTCAGTACTGACGAATATCATTGTCTCAACCAATAGGAAAGCGAGTCTGTACGAGTCTGGACGACTAAATCGTTTCGTCCTCGTTGGATTGTGCAGGTTCACTAGTACAACCACTTTCTGACGGTGTTTATTATACACTAATATGTCGTTGCTTTTTAGCACAAGATCATATACTGTATGTGCGTGTGATCATGTGGAACCACTGGAACCAAGTTGCTCATTAGAAATTAACAAAAATAGATAGGGTGCAAGGGGCGTGGGAAAGGCGTGTGAGGAAACATACTTACTCGCGCATTTCTGGTTCCTGACATTACCGGTATTGCTATAAGTAAGCGAACAGCTGGAGAAAGAAGGTGGGAAAGGAGAAAGGCGACAATGAACGAGAACAGATGAGTCTGCAGCCAATCATATATGATTGAATAAGTATTAATTGCGGCTGGAATACGGTAATCAAATAATTATGTCATCATGGAAAATCCTTGATAAAAATGTCTCTTACGTGTTTTATTTCCGTTGGCTCAACTCGAAAATCTCACACTCGAGTAGAATTAAAAATTTATAGGAAATAAGACGAAAAACATTAAATAAAACATTACAAGATGGCTGGCCTGGATTTTTATCAATACCTGCGTAAATTAAACTTTTAAAGAATACGTTTCTTCTTTTTATTAGTTTTATATTTATGTTTATTAGTTTTTTATTCATTGTTAATACAATGAATAATTTTGGACTATTTAAATGACATATCTAGCTAATGAACAAGTATTTAAGCTGATTTCAGCTTTGCCTGAATAATCCCTTACTAAAACACGTACACCATATCAGTAGTATAGAACTTGAGGGTACCGGCGCACTTTTTTTTTTCCCAACAAAGACAGCCCCCAGATGATCAGATTTAGCAAGGAGGGTTGTTTGAGACGGTAAGCTTTTTTAAAAAATTTTTTAAGTATAAGAAAAAGGGACGAAAAGAGACCAAAACCAAAAAAAAATAATTCGGAATTTATCAAGAAAGGATGTTTGAAAGGGGAAAATAATTTTCGCGCCTCCAAAAACCCATTTTCGTCTGCTTATACTTCAAAAAGTGAAAAAACGACCCACCCCTTTCAGACGCTTTTGTTGGATTTGATATGAGACACCCCAAAGCGATCAGGGTTGTGGTTTTAACACACCTTACTTACTCCCCGATTTCTCTTCAGATACTTTAGTTTTGTGTTGGTACACATGTTTCCCCACAGTTATACCACCAGATAACAGTCCGAGGCATGGTATGTACGGTGTGATCATGGCTACAACTTTACCAACGTCACTTTTTAACAGTTTGTCTTTTTGTAATCATAACAATTTTAATATGGAGGAGTTTGAATTTAAACCATTAGACCCAAATCATGACCCGAACCCAAATCCTGAAAATGATCAGAATGAAACAGATTTTGAGGGTGTTGATGCTTTGGAGGACTTTTCAGAGCATAGTAATAGTGTTGAATCTGGTCATGTTATTGATGGTCCCACTGTAAATAATATGTCAGAGGACAGAACTGAGAGGATAAGAAGAAGGGCTGCATATAGAGACTGTGAGGATTTTTTCGTAAATATACTAGAGCTGGAACCACAATGTGCAGATCCACTGTTTATTGACTATCTGATTGATAATAACATACTAAGTATATTCAGGGAGTTTAGTGAGTCTGGTTTAGTTATCGATTATTCTGTGAAACATTTGGGAGATGATTTTCAGACAATTGGACGGGCTTTAACTGGGGAGGATGATGATTTGCTAAGGGATGGTATCAGAACACACTATGATGAGTGGACTAAGGCTAACCTAAGTAAGAAACTGAGGAAGGCTGGAGTTGTGACAGCCATTGGTTTAGGAGTGATTGCATTAGTAACTGGTCTGTCGGTAGGTCTAACCAGAAAGGGATCTGATATAGTTCATCAGGCTAGGAAATGGGAAAAGTTACATCCGTCGGAGGGAAGAGACACAATACCATGGACAGAAATACAAACAGCTGGTGGGAAGGTAATTGTTTTTACTGGGGAGTATTTAATAGTGATTATGGCGGCTGGATTACTCCTCTACCGTTACCCCACTAAGGGAAATAAGTGAGACCGGCCGGACCGTCTATTCCTTTGGTCATTCTGGGGTATGTATTTTAGCGGGGTGAGAGACCCCGAGACCTTCTGCGCATGCCCAGTGTCACGCGTGACACTACACATGCGCAGTTGTCTATGAGGCGTTTAGGTGTCCGTACGCGTAGGAATTAATCCCATCTTCCAGCAGGTATCTCTTATCGTCGAAGCACGAGAGTGACACCTTATTTATCTCATAACTACCCAGATTATGTTTATCACTCCGGATTGTTTTCATTTTCTAAAACAGTTGTTTCTTACCAAATAGTGTGTCTTTATAGTGTTCATGTTTGATCTGTTTCTTAGTGACACTCTTCTTAATTCCCTTCGCGGTTTTGCCACCTGTTCCGTTGTCTTTCAGGTAAGAATACATTTTACTTCTGAGACCAACGAATTCGGTTATGGGAACGCCAGCCGCCTCGTCCTTCATCTTCCCAATAACCTTTTTGTTCGATTTGTTGTGATACGGCGAGCTCTCCGGATAATCTGAGTTGTCAAAAATGTCTTTGTCAGCCCAGAAGTCTTTGTAAACGTCTTCCGCCTCAATCTCATATGTCAGGCTGTCCGTATCTGTGAACAACAACTTAGCCCTACTTCCATATTTCTCTAACACATAATTGTAATGAAAATCGTACATTAGGGTTTTAGATAGATCCAGAATACACATACCAATGTAAGCCGGTCGGTTCAGCGTCAGGACTTCCTTAATTTTATGAACGGCAACCAGGTTTTCTTTGAATATTTTGGCGGACACGGAGGTTGGTTTAGAAGTCAACCTTAACAGCTTTTCCTCACTGGTGACCAACCGAACATCCACACGCTTTCTCAAATTCTCCATTGTTTTACCGAAAACGCTGTTGTTCATCAGCTTGAAGAAGTCCTTTTCAAAGGCGTTCCTGGCAGCAGTTCTCTTCACCGTGTTGAAGTTGATGTACTGCTTCAACCAAGCCGATTGATTGAACAACAAAACCCGGTGAACTTTTTTCACCCTTATTCCAAGCCTAACGTACAGCTGTAGGTTTTTGTAGTGGACAACATACCTTTCCTTCCCCATCAGGTTGGTTACCAACTTACTAACACCACCAACACTGACACCGAACTTCTTCCTAATCTTAGAACAATACTCCGACAGCATATCTTCCCGTATTTCCATCTTCTCAGGGGCTAATGGGTAGTCGTTGTGTAGATCGTGGAGTTCAAGAGGATACTCAAGATCAACCTCAAGTATCATCCCAGTCCGACTGTCATTTTTCGGAAGTTCCCAGGCCAGGTTTCTTAGCTTACCCTCACTCATCCACTTAAATCCACCAGTCGGAAGGCACTGACTCATGGCCCAACCATACAGATTATTGGCGTCCAGATACATTATGTACTTCACAGCCTCGTCCTCACTATACCCCTTCATATATGGGTTATTTGCTTTTCCATACCTATTGGCTATATAACTAACCCCACCTCTCAATCCTTTCTCAATGAACTGGAACATGTCGATGTCAGTCATCAGCTCCAGCTCAATCCCAGTCATCTTCAGCATAGCGTCCCATGCCAACCCAGGTGAAGTGAAGTAGTGACAGGGGTCTAGCTTATAGTACTGAACACAGGTCTTCCTAAAGTTCTCAAAGACGTCAGCTAACAGCAACACATCTGATTTTAGATACACGTCGTGGTAGTCCCCCATCGTTCTTATCCCAAACGACTCCCAAACCTTCAAAGCGTGTTGGTAATCGATGTCTGATATCTCCTCATCGTTTAGCACGCTATAAAACTCACTCTTTGGTGGTAACCCCGTTTCCCCAAACCGACTGAAGTTGTCCATGTAGTCATAGGGGTAAACACCCTTCGTCCTCATCAGGTCCGACCGGGGACCAAATTCTTCGGCTGTGTATCTAAAGGCGTTCCCCGGGAGATTTCCCACCAATTTTTCCAATGAACTACTCATGAACTAAAAACTGTCCAGAAACACAAGGTTTTTACCTAACATGAAGGCCATGTACTTCTCCATATTATTCGGTATGACGTTAATCTCCTGTCCGAACTTCCCAATCTCCCCCATGATGAGATGACTATCATAACCCCTCAGGTTGTGTAAGATGACTGGTATTTTATCAGTCATTCTATGATTTCTGTTACAAAGCTGGTGGGCCGATCCCCGATATCTTCCCGTCACATGACAGTGGTCCCGGACCCTAACATCCCTTTCCCCATACTCCCGACCACAGATGTGACACCCGTTGGCGTCTCTAAAGTCTGCCCTGTCGGAATCAGTCAGAACCATGTCCTGGTTAAAACACTCCTTCCGAATACCCTCACAATACTCCACCTCTTCCAACATCTTTCCGATAAACTTGTTGACAGCATCAGGGCCTCTCTACACCTGAACAGGTTTACTGTATCTGTCGTCATAACAACAGACAACCTTATACCCATAACCACAATCAGTATGTTTTTGGTACCTCTCCATGTATGGTTTTTTCTCTTTCTCCTCTCGGTCTGACTCCGACACCTCCGGTCTGTCGACCTTTTTCGTGATCGCCTCGAAGTCAGCGTACACAACAAACGGAACGTTTAACTGTTTGTGGAAATTACTGTACTTCAACACGTTTTTACCGGGGTCAGGCATCCTAATAGCTTGCTTACCATTCACACTGATACACACAACCTTATGCCTATCCAGAACCTCCGTTGAGCTGAAACACTGGAGGCAGTAAACACAGAAGTGTTTTTTCCTCCTATGTTTTGTTTTGTTGTACATAAGCCTATCAAAGTCCTTAATGAGGACGTAATGTTTGTTGTTCCCGTTGGTTATAATCAGGAGGCTCATGAGGTCGGCGAACCTTTCCTCTGATACGTAAACCGGAAAGGTTAACCCGTCCTCATAACCAAAGACGTTGATACGTATCTCATTCTGTTTCTCCACCCGATTGTACTGTTTCTGATTCACTGGAAAGCTGATTCCACTATAATCCAAGTCGTCAACATGGTCCCGGTACTTTGTGACCCTTTGTGGGTCTTTTGGGACAGGAAACTTATGAGCCAGATGACACCACATAAAACACCTATCATCATTATTCTTAACGTTGATCAGCCCCTTCCGACTATTCTTCAGCTTCTTCGGGAGGTCGACGTATGATGAGCCTTCCAGTGGGCTGTACACAGTCAGATTAACGTAGTGACCGTCGATTGAGTCCACCGTCCAGCCACATCCCTCGCTTATCCATCGGGCTATCCCAGCCACCACCTCTTCATTCGCGGTGTCAACGTCCTGACCGATCTCACCGCTGTTGATTATAGTCTTGATGTGGCTGTTGAAGTGAGCCGTCTTATAAGTTGTTCCGCCGGACACCTCCTTCTCAAGCGTCACAACCAGCGTTTCAGCGAACTTCAGCCCCCTCATCTCAGCCAGCTCTCGACGTAGTAACCGTACCACATCATTCGTGAGGGCGTTTACCTGTTCCAGTGGGTGTTGGGACACAACAGCACAGCTGAACGACTTAGTTTTACCCCTCAGGGCTCTGTCTAACTGATTTATGTCATAACCGATTAGTCTCTCGTAGAGACGGGGGTCTGTATCATCGGGGTAGTCAAACATGTCGGGGTCTAAGTCGTCGTCTTGGTGGATCATGACATCTGGGTCGCTCATCGTTATAACAGGGGTGATCACATTCCGTTAGGTGTCGTCCCAACCACTCGGTGCAGAACCTGTCCGGGGTACGATCCCAGCCAAGCTCCTTATAAACAATTCCGAACAGATTGTTATCAAACAAGTCCTTCGTTTTCCCCTCCCTAAGATCCTTCATACCATCCAGTAACCCAATCCCTCTCCTTGAGCACAATCTGATGATGTAATAATTGTATCTGGACACATTACGACCTCTTATCAGACCCTTACTTCTCATCACCCGAAGAACCTTGGAAAAGTCGGATAAGACAACGTCAACGGCTGTGTCCATGACGACTCTGGTGAGTCTCTTCCTCATCCAATGATTTCTCGAATGCTCACTTCTACGACCAACAGCTGCCCGGTATCTCCCAACAACATATCCATACTCCGTGTCACCACATCCTGGACAGGAATACATCTCAGTTCTCACCTTCACACGGAATCTGGAACAATCCTCACACCATAACTTCGTGCTACGTCTGGGTGGATCCCAAGCCGAGGCTTCTAACTCAATCCCCATCTGCTCACAGACCCATTCAACGCTTGAAAACGGTAAATCCTTCAACCCCCTCGGTAAATCCGACCAGGAAACAGACATTATAACTAAACCCTAACGAATTCCTTAACCCCTACAAAACAAACCTAGATACCAGATACCCACCAACCAGACCAACAGACCCAATAAACAGGGTCTGATACTCTTTCATCTCACCCGATGGTTTGTAATAGTCAGACAACTCAGGCTTTGGTTGGGACGACCCAACGACCTCAGCCTGCTCCAACCTACCCCTCAGCAGATCCAGAGCGTGATTCGTTGTGTTGATGTCAGCGTTGGCGTCAGACAGTTCCTGTCTTAACCTCTGTATCCTATCCTTCCTAGCCACCTCACTTTCATACCATTTCTCCTTTGCCCTAGCCAGCTTCTCGAGGGCGTGGTTGTGTCTCTTAATCTCAGCCTCATACCCGGTGTGATTTAACTTTGAAAACATGAATCCAGCGCCCGCGAAGGCCAAGGCGTTAAACAGTCCGCCAGCAACCACACTAGCCATATATATAACTAGAGATAATACACTCCGTCACAAAGATCCGATAATAGAATGGATGTTACGCCTTTCCCAATACGGAATCCTGATTAGGTAATGACCGTTGTCCTTGGCGTACTCGTCTTTCATCCGATCGTGTTCCTTCCGTACCCTAAAGCACCTTTCTGCCTCTTCCTGAGTCAACTTACCAGACCAGGTGGAAGGGCTGAAATGTTGTTCACCATCATACTCAATCAGTATGAAAGCGCCATCATTAATAGGTATCGCGAAGTCATACCTCAAAAGACCACCGCCCAACCCCACTAACCCATCAAAAGTCTTCTCCCTAACCGCCTCAATTCTGATAGCGCGTAGGGCATCCCACACATTCCTCTCTCCTCTAGACATAGGGGGCAGCCAACGTGTCTCAATCTCTACGCTCATAGTAACCACTGCATATGGAACCCCCTTAGGCTACTTAGGCTTTGAAAAAGGGTCAACCGGTAGGTACCCCTTCGACTGGGCATACTTAATCCCAACTGTGCTAATTCCAACGGCTAGAGCCAGCCTAACGGTACCCCTCACCGACTCAGGAGTACCCAAAGGTTCCCTCAGGACCTTCCTCGAAGCCATGGAGACTGCCACAGCTCCGCTTGTGATCAGGAGAGCGTCGTAGAGCTCGTTCATCAGTTCTTTTCGGTCGGCTGACATTATACTAACACATATTTCACTCATCGAAGGTGTCTAAGACCGGGGAAGTCCGAACGGGGTTCTGTGGCTCGACAGTTCCTTCCATTACCTTCTCCTCATCAATGGTTTTCAGCCTCTGAACCTCCCTTCTCTCCTGCCTCATAGTGTAATAGAGTGAAGCCCCACCGATAACCAACCCAACGGTTCCGATTAGGTATCCGTAATAGGCTGACCAACCACCAACCCCAGGACCAATCTCAGCCACCAACCGCTCTCTGGCTTTTCTCTCCTTGGCTACCTTCGATATTTGAGCCAGTCGTTACCAGCCTCCACCCGTTTTGGATCCTTGACTCTCTCCGTTTTAACCACTGATGTCACCTTAGGGACTTCCGGGGTTTTTTCAGACTCGTCAGCCATCTATACACTAATCTATGTTTCATCTGTGAGGTCATCTGTAGGAATCTCTAAGGAATCTGTGAGACCGTCTACAGGAATCTCTGAGGTCGTCTCTAAGGAATCTATGAGGTCATCTGTAGGGATCTCTGAGGCTGTCCGTGGGAAGTCTGTGAGGTCATCTGTAGGGGTTCCTAAGACCGTCGGCCAAACAACAACAGACTCAGTCACGTAGTACTCTCCCCTACGGTTCCTCCTAACACAATGTCTCATCACCCCGATAGCTCTTCTGAGGGCGTGGAAGATAATCAGTATGGGTCGTCTAAGTCTCTTTGGGATCTTCATATAAAATACGGGAGGTCTAGGGTCGTACCGTATACCTGGGGTATAATGACTGAGACAAAGCCCGGTGCTCGGATGATCACCCTCGACGGAAACATTGGTGTGGGGAAGACAACGTTCGTGAAACCATTCGCTGTAAGAAATGGTTATTACCTTGCTGAGGAGCCAGTTGACGACAATCCATACCTCGAAAGGTTTTACGCCGACCCCGGGAGGTGGGCGTATGAGATGGAGACCTGGTTCCTCGGTGAGAGAATTGACGTCTACCTAGAGGCTCTGGAGTTAATCAACGAAGGGAGGAATGTGATCGTAGAGCGAACACATCACAGCTGTATGGTTTTTACTAAGAACTGTTGGCGTAATGGGTGGATAACCGACAAACAGTTCTCTGAGTATTCCCAGATCTTCCACTCACTAAACAATCTCCTCCCAACCCCTGATGCCCTACTATTCCTAAAAGCCTCAGTTGACACCTGCTACGACCGAATGCTCAGGAGAGGTCGGAAATGTGAAGCCGGTGTGACTAAGGATTACCTCAGGTGTGTAGAGAGGTATATGGGGGAGATGACTGAGGACATAGCTCTTAATGGAACTAAGGTGATTACCCTCGATTGGGAAGACTTCGGTCCGGATGAGTCGGAGGTAGTCGATGCCCTCAATGGGACCCCTAGCGAATTTCACGGTTGGATGGCTCGTGTGAACGGTCGGGACGTCTACATACCAGAGATAGCCAGAACCGTCAGCCAGGCCCGGTATGCTCAGCTGAGTCGTAAGTCCTATGATACCGTGTGATCATACTGTCGGAATGTGGACAGACCTCAGTCACAATGTCGTCGAGTACACGGACGTCGGATAGGAAGACCGTTTCGTCGTAGGAAGCTCCGCGTAGGAAGCTTCTGATTTGTGTTAGAACCTTGTGGTAGCTAACGTGAGCGAACTCACAGTTCTCCAGCCTACCAGGCATTCCCGACTTGGTCATGTACCCTTGGATCAGAACGCCAGGACCGGCTATGGTTCCGAGGATCAGTGGGTTAGCTGTAACACCACCGGCTATCCCCCCAACCACGGTCAACCCAATAGAGACCGTCTCGAGGATCATCTTCAGTCTTTTCAGTCGGGTGTGTTTCCACTTGTAACAGGTCGCTAACCTGTGGTAATACGAATAGAGTCGGGTTAGTTTGTTCACTTCAGCCGATTGGAGGTTTTTACCAATGTGGTTGAAGCTGACGACGCTTTTCCTCTTTTCCCCCATTCTAATTACAGGTCATATTCAACCATGGTCCTGTTACAAATCTTCTCAATCTCAGGATTCCCCAGACGACCCTCTACGACTTTCATACCGTAAAAGTTGATGTCTGAATAATACTTCTTAAAACTGTTTAGCCCGAAGACATCCATATAAGATGTTCCTATCTGATCGATGTTACTAATAAAAAATGAGTCTCTTAGTATTTCACCATTTATCCTAACGTGTGACACTCTAACTCCGGATAGCCAGTGGGCAGATATCAGAACCTTCTTCCCAATGAACTTCGCCGGAATCGTACACTCATGAATCCTATGTGGTGACGACCCATCTATAAACAGTTTGTCATTCACCCCAGCCTTAAACCCAATGCTTTTGCCTAAACTGTTGTCATTGTTGGAAACAATCATTTCCCAGGTACCTGACGCCGATCTCACGCCGTTCCTCTTTACCACGACGAAAACCGAAACATCGGTGAACATAAATCTGGGTATGCTAACGTGGAAGCCCGTTCTTATTGAGGACTCAGGGTGAAGGAAGTGGTGGTCGCCAGCAGTGTTAAGCTGTGGGTTGACACTAGGGGGTCTCCAAAACATGGTTGAGTTGGTTCTGGTCTCACCGTCCCTATCCTCTATGTAATCAACAAAAGGAGGGAGTTTGGAAACCGCGTTCTTACTGGCCCTGGTTACGTTCAGATCGAAGATAACTCTGCTGTCACGGGTCTTTATGTGAGATTTCAGTCTGTCGTTGAGTTGTTTATTAGTGATTGGTCTGCTGTAACCATAAAACAGACTCATATACTATAGGACAGATACCCAGACGTGACTACAGACCGTACTCAGCCATAACCTCCTTACAAATCCTCCCGGTCTCAGGTTCCCCTAGACGACCCTCCACAACCCTCATACCGTAAAAGTTAATGTCTGAATAAAAACTTTTTAAGCTGTTCACACCAAGAGTATTCAGGTAGGGTGTCCCCAACTGTCCGATGTCACACATAGTGTATGAGTCCCTCAATATCTCACCATTTATCCTGACGTGTGACACTCTAAGTCCGGATAGCCAGTGGGCAGATATCAGAATCCTCTTCCCGATGAACTTCGCTGGAATTGTACACTCACGAAACCTAGACGGTGTCATCCCACCGAAAACCAGTTTGTTATTCACCCCAGCTTTAAACCCAAGGCTTCTACCACCGTTAACATTGGCATTGGAAACAATTGTTTCCCAGGCACCCGACGCCGATCTCACACTATTCTTCTTTACCACAACGAAAACTGAGACATTGGTGAACATGAATCTGGGCACGTTAGCCTGAAAGGCTGTTCTTATTGAGGACTCAGGGTAAAGGAAGTGGTGGTCACCGGCGGTGTTTAGCTGTGGGTTGACACTTGGGGGTCTCCAAAACATGGCTGAGTGGATCTCACCGTCTCTGTCCTCTATGTAGTCAACAAAATGGAGTCTGGAGACCGCGTTCTTACTGGATCTGGTTACGTTCAGGTCAAAAATGACCTTGTAGTCGGGCTCCGTATGAAGGACTTCTCTCAGCTTACCGTTGAGTTGTTTATTAGTCACTGTGTCCAGTCTGTTGTAACCATAAAACAGACCCATATACTATAGGACGTATTTACTGAACAGATACCCAGACACAGCTGTTAGGACCAATAGGATTCCCAACTCATTGTCTGGCTTTGATTGTCTGTCAAGTGTGTGGACGGTTGGTCTGTCAGGTGTGTGGACGGTTGGTTTGTCAGGTGTATGGACGGTTGGTCTGTCAGGTGTGTGGACGGTTGGTTTGTCGGTTTGTCCGTCAGTGTCGTCTAGTGTTTCCAGATGTGGACCGCTTTCTTGGTGTGTCTTTGGTGATTGTTTGTGAACACCTTGGTAGTTGACCTTAGAATTAATACCAAACCTCATACCCTCCGACGCACGTCTGAGTAAGTTGTTGTATCCTAGGATTTTCTCCTTCAGTATCGTCAGTGACCCCGGTACTAACCACGTGTCAGGGCTAATGGCTAGGTTCTGGGTGACGTTAGTATCTGATATTGCCCTGTTCATATTTGGAATCCAGGTACTGACGCTGTAGCTAACGACGGCATCCTCTACAAGGACTCTGAACTCCTGCTGTGTCTCAAGACTGCCAGCACCTTTGTTAACAACGCTGACCCTTGTTTTAGCTTGTGAGCCGAGAACGGCGTAGACATAAGCCTCAATAGACTCATTCAGATACTGCAGACCTACCCTGGTGAAACCATCTGTCCGTAAAGGGATAAACCTTCTGTAGTGTGTCTTATAGTCACTATTGAGACGCCACATCCACTCACGGAACGAACGGTTGTGTTTGTAACCAGAGTGAGGGTTAATCAGGAACTTTTTTTCTCTGGGTATGTTCGCCATGTTGTCAATCACATCGTGCCCAACGTTAAACTCTCTCATTAGGTCACTCCTCTTTTCGGTTATGAGACGTCTTAGTATACGTCGTGTGGTGAAGTATAGGTGAAAACACATGATAGAGGAAACCACTGGATATACGTCTTCTGAGAATTTTAGGTGTTCTACCCCAACGCCACAGCAGTATGAGCTGAGATAGACAGCAAAGATGAGCTGGTAATAGGGTTCATTGTTATTCCACCATACCGCGATGTCCGTCCGGTTCCCTGGATTCAGGACTGGTAACTTTGCCATAAAAAAGTCTTGGTCGTTAACGTAGATCCTGAAATTGTTAAGGTCGTAGTCTATGGCGTTGTCTGATAGATACGTGAACTTCGAGAAGTCGTATTTCCCCTCAATGTCCTTCTTCCAGTGTCGTTTACCCTGAACCTTCTGTACCGTACCACCACCAAGCCATATCTTAGGAAATCTGGGTGGTGGTTTATTTATTGTTAGGTACTTGGTGTAGTTCTTATTGTTCTTAAAATCTCTGTCGCCAGTGTAGATGTATGTATCGTTGATAGGTCCAAAGAACACACCAGGCTCTGACTGACCGAAGACTGAATCAGTTATGAACTTAGTTCTATCGGTGTATGGGTATTTGGTGAAAAACTCTCTCAGGGTCTTATCCATATATCATAGGTTAGGTTATATGGACGCTGGGGTTGGGCTGGAACAGGAACTGAGAGATATATGGTATAATCCGAAAACGGGATATCAATCAGCTGAACGATTGTACCAGAAGGCGGTGGACGCCGGTCTTGATGTGAGTAGGAAGGCAGTAAGGGATTGGCTGAAAACACAGGACACGTACACGAGGTATAGGCCGATTGTGAGGAAACATAAGTTCAGACAGACGTTCGTCAGCCACCTCGGTGAACAGATACAGATAGACCTGGTTGATATGGGGAAGTATAAGAACCAGAATAAGGGGTATTACTGGATTCTGACCGCTGTTGAGATTCTGAGCCGGTATGCTTTCGCCGTCCCCGTTTACAGGAAGGACACGAAAAACATGACCGGGGCTGTGAGTAAGCTGTTGGAACAGTTCAGAGGTCGCTTTGGTGACTACCCCGACCTGGCTCAGTTCGACGACGGAAAGGAGTTTTATAACGTTGGTGTGAAAGGTCTGCTGAAGGAACGTGGTGTTGAGTACTTCAGTACGTTTTCGGACAAGAAAGCAGCAGTCGTCGAACGGTTCAACAGAACACTTAAGACTGCTATGTGGAAGTATTTCTACACCAAGGGGACTTATAGGTGGACTGATGTCCTGGATGACCTCGTTGAGGGTTATAACAACACACAGCATAGTGTCGTTATGCTGAAGCCCAGGGACATCGGTAAGTCAAACGAGAATCAGGTTTGGAATACGTTGTTCGGTCATCACTTTGGTAATCACCCCTTACCCAAGTTCCGGGTTGGAGACACTGTGAGGGTGTCAAAGTACAAGAGTATATTTACGAAAGGTTATGAGGCTAACTTCACTGAGGAAATCTTCAGGATTACGAAGGTCATCCGTGGCGATCCAAACGTTTACGAGATTGAGGACGCTGAGGGTGAGCCGATTATCGGAAAGTTTTATGAGGAAGAGCTGTCACCGGTGGATAAGAAGGATGACGTTTATAGGGTTGAGAAGGTGTTGAGGAGGAAGAGAGTTGGTGGGAGGAAGGTGGTGTTGGTCAAGTGGCTGGGTTATGGTGATAAGCACAACTCATGGATACCCGAGAGTGACGTACAAAACCTGGGTTAGTATATACTCGGGTAATGAGGTTAACATTATTCATTGAAAACGGTGAGAAGACTGTCTATTTCGAACAACCTATCATGGTGACAGGTCCAAGACCACAGGTGATGCTAAAGAAAGCGACGGTATACTGGAACTACAACAATGTGGTGTCAGGTCTGAACGATTCGGTGTCGTTTGATGGTAAGGAGGCATCCGCTCCTGAAGGTTATTTCAGCTTTGACGCGTTGGAAACGTTCGTTAAGGGTTTAGCCGGGACCCACAGTGGGGTGGTTGAGTTCGGAAAGAATGTTTACAACGGAACTTCTAAGGTGAAAACGTCGGAAAAGCTGAAACTTGGGAAGATGGGTCTTCTTTTGGGGTTTGGTGAGGACGATGTGATAAATGGTGGTGGTGGTGGTGGTGGTGGTGGGTGGACGAATAGTCCAAACCAAGTGGACATCAACAGAGGGTTGAGATATGTCAGGATCTCGTGTGACGCTGTTGAGAGTGAAAGAAGTCTGGACAATGGGAGGAGGAGTAATCTGATTGGGACCCTCCCGATAACCTCTGAGCAAAGTCTGAAAGGAAGCGTACAGCACTACACAGACATTGAGTCGAAAGCTGAGATCCGTAAGGGTGTCTATGGTAAGATGACCTTTAGGGTTCGTGGAAATAATGATCATTCAGTAGGTCGGCCGGTTGGGATTGGGGCTGTTCTGCTTGAGCTGTACATAGGTTAGTATATAATGGCTGAAGGAGGAGTTGATATCAAAATGGGTGAGCGTGGTAGAGAAGAGGAGAGGGAAGATGGTATCAACGAAACGAGTTTCATAGATGATGACAATGAGGACTCTGGATCGGACTACTCCATATCCAGACCTTCTGACCATGTGACCCCTATTGAAGATGGAGTGCCCGACACTGGTAGTAACGTCGGGTCAATGAAAAAGTCTGTCACACACGATAAAAAGAGGGCCTTCCGCGAGGTGTTAGAGGTTGTAATAAATAAAAAAGATGGTGATTCATCTAATGAATTAATAGAATGGACCGAGTTCAGATTTAACAGAAAAAGTGGTCTCATCAACGGAGCGTGGTTTCATGATGTACTGATCATGGTGTCTGATGGTAAAGGAATTAGGTATAGTGATAACCAATCAGAAAAGGTAGTCGAGTACCGTAATCGTTTCAAAGAACTGTTAGAGAAAGCCAGAATCGAACATTACGATACGGCTGATGGAGCGGTTGAGCAAATCGGTGGTAAGCCAGCACTCTCTGAGGGAGTGGTGGCTGATATACTCTCACGGTCCAGCTCAGAGATCGACGGTTGGGTTGAAGGGAGAGTGACAGACCTACAGGAACAAATGGAAGGGGTATTCATATCCAAACAGGAAGTAAGAGAAATCTCTGGAATAATCAACAAACAAGCTATTGATATGGATACGGATATGGATACGGATATAGATATAATTAATATTGAGGCTCTTGAGAAAGAATCCGGCCGCTACAGGGGAAAGGCGGAAGAGGAGGTCAACCCTCTTAAAAAACAACTCTACGACAGCGTCAGAAAAATTGCAGAACTAAAGGCAGACAGTATAAGAATTGAGATTGGTAAGAGGCCTATACATACGGAAGCCATGTCTATCCTAAGAGATGAGGTGGAAAACAATGACCTAGGTAGGTTGGAAAGGTTTAAAAGGTGGGCTAGGGAGAATATGGTTGGTCTGTCTGCTATAGCCATCACCATAGCTGGAATCATAACCACAATAGTTGTTGCCGCCAGAGGTGCTGTCTCGGGAGGAGCGAAAGCAGCCGGTGGTTTCGCTAAGGCACTCGCTAATCTGGGTAAGAGTTTGGGACCTTTGTTAGCACCACTGTTCAGTGTGATAGCACAGGTTCTGACTTGGGGAGCAAAAGGGATAGCATGGTTAGCCAACAATCTGTGGGTTCTGGCTATAGCTATGACGTGGTTGTTGTATGACTATTGGAAAAACAGAAAATAAAACCTGTTATGTAGTATATGACCAACAGAAGTCAAACAGAGCTGTTACCTGGATTTAGACGGGCGAGAATGTCGGAGATTAAGGGACTCCGGACAAGACACACAATCACCATGAACCCCAACAAAGTCAACCCTGGTGAGGACCTCTACATCGACATACCAAAGCTAAAACCTGATAGTTGTCTGGTCCCGGGTAGCTTTCATCTATTGTTCGACTTTAAGAACGCTAATACCAAGTCGTGGTTCCTAAACAATCTCTCCAGGCTTCTAGTTGAAAGGTTGGTTGTCAAGCTAGCCGGTGAGACTGTTTACGACAACACGGGTGAAAGTGTCCTCGGTGTGTACAAGGATCTCTGGTTACCAAAGAGTGTGAGGGATCAGATGGTCGGGTATGGGATTGGTCCAGAGAACCTGAGAAAGCTGATGTCTAAGGACGACAGTGGGGCTTCCTCTGGGGACGCTGAAAAGGTAGCTGACGCTCTGATGCTCACAATCCATGGAGTGAGGATGAAGGTGAGATTGGATAAGATCCTCGGGGACCATGGACTATATGCTCCCTTTGAGATGTATAACAACTTCCGCTATGTCATCAGCTTACCGAAAGCGAGTGACGTTATGGTGGCCCAGTCAAGTGAGACCGTTGACGGGTACACACTGGAAAACCTTGAGCTGGAGTATGAGACGATTGATAACACCGACATCGCCAGTGAAATAACGTCGCTGTACACAGCTGGTCGATCGCTGTCCTATGAGCATGTCACGTTGATGAAGTCAACTGAATGGTTGGCTGGATCAACCCTGATCAACGAACACATTAACCTCCCACGAAAGTCTATGAAAGGTATTGTGATGATGTTCACAAACAAGATCCGGACTGATAGTGAGAAATACGTCTACCCAAACATTGAGAGTGTTAAGCTAACAATCGAGGGTGTACCCAACGCTGTCTTCAGTCAGGGAATCCCAAAGAGTCGGTTCTATGATGAGGCTAAAAGACTGTTTGGTGGAAAGGAAAACACAGATCAGTTTATGACAATCCAAAAGTTCTACAAGGACGCTTTCGCTTTGGCGATTGACCTGAGAAGTATTGAGGACCGTAACAGTGTTGGAACTGGTAAAAGGATCGTTAACACACAGTCTGGAGTCCTGATTGAGATTACTAAGAAGGCGACTGTGGCTAACATAGTCTGTCGAATCTTTGTGCTGAGTGATGGTTTGGTAAATATGGTAAATAAGAATCTAAAATCAATCCAGTATTAAATGGACCACCCATTCAATATGCTGATCGTTGGTATGACGGCCTGTGGAAAAACCTGGTATCTCCTGAAGATGTTAGAAGATGAATACTTCGGGTTCTTCGACTACATCGTTCTGCTCTGTCCGACGTTCAGCTGGAACAAAACCTACACCACCTGGAAATACACCTCCGACCCGGACTTCATCGCTGTGGATTGTAGTCAGGACGACGTTGAGATTGTACTAGAATATGTTGTTCGGATATTCAAAGGATCCAAAACACTGATAGTCCTCGACGACTGTGCCAGTGGGCAACCCGTAAAAAACAGAACAAGTGAGTTGGTTAAATTAGCCTTCAGCGCCCGGCACTACAATTTGTCAACTATCGTGATCACACAACAGCTAACAGCTATCACAAAACCTTATAGGGAGAATATCAGTAAGTTGGTAACGTTCTACAACCCCAACAAAACCGATATGAAGGTTATTACTGATGACTATCTGGGTGGTTTAGACCGTGAAAACGTTATGGGGATAACTGAAAAGCTAAAAAAACCCAAATATGCTAGACTTGAAATTATGTTAAGGCATCCATACGCGTATAAGGTGGTCATCCCAAAACCTGGTTCGTAGTAAGATGGCTGAAAAGAAAAGTAAGACGGTGAGAGTTGGGAAAAAAATCAGGGTATCCGCTGTGGAACCAGCTGAGACATCTGTTGGGGAGCTAGAAACGGAAATACCTACTGAAATCCCCAACCTTGTCGATGAGCTCGTCAATGATCTGAAAAAGACTGAGGAAACCAGCCCAACACCCCCACCAACCGATGACACCAACAAGAAAAGGAGTGAGCTGATAAAATTATCAGAGGATGGTGAAATAACTCAGTCAGTTGGCTACATCAAAAAAGCGTCGGTAAAGGTTGTGGATAAGCTATACGCTGAATACGAGGCTAAAAGGATGGAAAGAGCTAACGAATTCCTGACTGATATGTTAATCAGTAGGTTCTCCAATGTTCTCGGTGGTTTGGACGCCGTAGAAAGCTCTGAGGAGCTAGACAACGAATTACAAAAAGACAAACTGTTAGAAAGTGACGTTGGTAAAGTTGTAACCATGATCACACCGTACATACCATGCCTCGGACTGTTATCTGGTGGTATAACTGTGGGGAAACATGTGTACCAACACAAAACTAAAGTATCTGAAGAGAAATCGGGGAGTAAGTAAGGTGTGTTAAAACCACAACCCTGATCGCTTTGGGGTGTCTCATATCAAATCCAACAAAAGCGTCTGAAAGGGGTGGGTCGTTTTTTCACTTTTTGAAGTATAAGCAGACGAAAATGGGTTTTTGGAGGCGCGAAAATTATTTTCCCCTTTCAAACATCCTTTCTTGATGAATTCCGAATTATTTTTTTTTGGTTTTGGTCTCTTTTCGTCCCTTTTTCTTATACTTAAAAATTTTTTTTAAAAAGCTTACCGTCTCAAACAACCCTCCTTGCTAAATCTGATCATCTGGGGGCTGTCTTTGTTGGGAAAAAAAAAAGTGCGCCGGTACCCTCAAGTTCTATACTACTCATATCATTATTCAACATGGTGGACGATAACTATGCTATAGTTATGGTTTTGGAAGCTTCGTATTGGTAACGTGCGTCAAAGGACTGCGTCAGCGGAACTGCGAGAAACAGTGCCGGATTTAAGGACAGGGCGGAGCGGGCGGTCGCCCAGGGCCCCCCACAAAATGTTGGGGGGGGGGGGGATGTGTCCCTCCACAAAAATGTCTTGAAAGTTGAAAAAATAGGTGTTGAAATGAAAAAAATCTTGAGAGCCCAAAATATGAGTCAAAAACAAGACAAAAGATATATGGATGACATATAGGGTCACTTCTAAAAGTGTATACTATGACGATTAATCGATTATGACAGATTGATGCATGGAGTTGACAAGTTGTTATTGTAAACCTGATTCAGTGTGGGAATTGTGACTTCGAAGTTGACTATGTAACTTAGCATACATTCAGAAATAGAATTGCGGTGCCCTGGAAGTTGGCTTGCGGGCGCAGCCAACTTTCACAACGCTTTACATATTCCGTGTGTGAGTTCGTTCGTTCGTTCGTTATGAATCAATACTATATTTTTGACGCGACATTTTTAATGCGATGTTTTGAACGCCACAGAGGAATCAATAGCAAGCGATATTTTTGGCGCCACGGAAACAACCGGAAGTGAATTTGTTATTTTTGGCGGCTTTTCGACGACATGTCAGTTTCATCAAGTCCGAAGAGTTTTGCGGGAGTTTTGTCTTCTAGACCAAGATTGTGGTGCCCTGAAAGTTTTGCGGTGCCCTAAAGCGCAGCTAACTTTCAGACCGCTTTATATTCTGCCTGTGATTTCGTTCGTTCGTTCATTTGTGAGGAATCAATAGAATCCGACATTTTTGGCGTCACGGATAGACTTGCCACAAGTCGACCACTAACATCCACCCAGGAGCAACCGCGCGCGCACGTCCAAGGAGGAGGAGTGGAAAGGACTTTGGAAAGTCTAGTCACGGAAAGCAATCGGCCGCTTTTCGGCGACGGCGATATGTCAATATGATCAAGCGCGAAGACTTTTGCTGGCCAAGATTAATTTGAGCCGGAGAAACGCATTTGCGAAAAGAAATATTATCGAGGTAAGTGAACTATTGTATCCTCATGAACAAAAATATGTTAAATCATTTATGGACCCTATTATAAAGAGCAGGTTGCTTTTGCTTCGCTATAAAAAGTAAAAACGCATACGTGTGGACATGGCCTATTCTTTCCCAGAGCTATAAGATTTTCATTCTGAAGCAAAAAGCATTTATAGTGAACTTGACTGTATATATATTTCTTCCCCGTACTCACTTATCCAGACTAGAAACTGATGATTTTTTAATTTAAATATTTTTTGCTTATATATTAATTTTAGTTTTATTAATTATTTATGTAATTATGCAAAATCATATTCCTGGTGAGGATATGAAAAATATGTCACTGTATATTTTCTACTAAAAACTTGCATCTATATAATTATAATTTAATAGTACCATGTATATAGGTAGCGTTCTTGGTAGCTGAAGTCAATTGCAACTATGCCCTGTTCAGCCACTTATTGCCACTATATGGTATTAAAGTGATTAAAACAAAAACAGATGCTTGATATCTACTTTATTCATAATCATTTGGACTTTGCACCAAGACAAAGTGAAGCCAAGAAGTTTGCATGCATTTCTCAAGCTGCAAAGATGAACATTCAAATCAAACGAGCAATGAACCAACTACAAATACAGTCTGTACATGAGTACACAAATGGTGAATCCATATTATTAAACGTACTTCTAATTTTAATATTGAAATTAGAATGTTTCAACTAGAGGGGGCTTATTGATTATAAGCCAAAAGGGGCTTATTAGAGGGAGTAGTATACAGTATTTAAGGTAGGGGCATAATAGAGTGAGCAACCATAATATAGGGAGCTTTATTTAATTTTCCAACCCAGAGAGAAGGCATGGGGGGTGGGATGGGGGGGGGGGTGGTTTAACCATATTTTAAACTTGATCCTTGGTCTTCTGTCAGTGTCATGCCTCCCTATCTTGCATGCTTGTACCTTTAGAACTATTTTGTCATACTGTAAACTTCCCATAAGCCTTTGCCAGGCTTGCCTTATCTTTTTTATTATTTTTTAGAGAATAGCCAAACTTCGTTGCAGTTATTTGCATAATCTTGTGGCTCATGCCCATAGCCTGCAATCCTTTTGGCCAAGATGCACTCCACTCGGACACTGAATAGATATCTATTCTGTGACTCGGAGCACGGATCTGGGAGCAGAATGCATGGTTGAAGTACACACTGTACCAGTACTAATGGTAATCATAGCCGCAAACGACAGGAAAAGCGTCTCATTTTCAAAATTGGAACCATTCATCCTCATGGACTCAACGAACGTTTTTTTTTTATTTAACACTTCTGAAGATGCTGTTTTTGTATTAGCAAGGGCAGACATAAACAGTGTTTTCACTTTACTTCTCCATTCTTTACTCTCTATTTTTTACTCTCCTTTTTTTACTTATCGATGGTGAGAATAGCAAATGGCTTTCGCATCTCATTATTTATTTGTTATTGTTACTTTGCTCTGATTGGCTTATTCTTTTGAATTCATTATTAGTTTGTCTTGGTTACCTTTATCTGATTGGCTAATTTTTATCACGTGATTATCTCGCGTATATAAGCTCATTGTTTGTTTCATTCTTTACGTTTCTCTCTGACGAAGGGCCTTCGCTCGAAACGTTAGACCACTTACGTTCTCTGTTTCGGCAGTATTAACCTACTATACCATATTTCGATTGTTGTTTCAACACTGCCTAAGCAGCACACTACTTTTATTACACTAACTTCATATAAATGACTTCCTCTAAAACATGGGACCTTAATACAAAAACGAACTTCCCCCGAACTGCAAAAGAATCTACTGACCAGTGCAAGACTTTTGTATTAAACCCTCAAAATTTTAAAACATACCATCTGATAACATAGATATAATTCTGTATATTATTAATAATTAAAAAATTATTGTTCGATGAATACACTTCCTTGTCAGAATGCTAGCATTATTCTCATTGCTTTCTCGTTGCCAAAATGCTCAAAATAATGCTAGCATAATGTGCAATTGTGCAAAAGCCTAGCTGCGTGATGCAACTGCGTTTGACGCGACATTTTTAACGCGATGTTTTGAATGCCACAGAGCACTGCTTTTTAGCACTGTGTCTAGTTGATATATTGTGCTGGTCAGTGATCGTCCAGGGGCCTCCACAGTTCTAAATTCGGCGCTGAGAAAACATCGGTACACGAGAAAGAGTAATAGCAAAAGAAAGAAAGAAACAAACAAACAAATGAAATAAGGAATAGCGAGATGGAAGCTTATACAGCAAGGCAAAAAAAGGCGTTTTTCAATCCCGTTACGTTTCACGGCCAAGGTAAGCGCGATTAACTGATCGTGCTCAATTTAATCCACCTCATTGAGGTGGTGCAAACTAATCGCGATTAATTTACGCCAATCTGTTTACACAGACATTTTAAGCCCGCTTAAAGTCTGATGTGGCTCAGATTCCGCTTAAATTTTGGCCGTGTAAACAGGGCTTATAATAGTAATAAAACCAAAAATTCTAAAAGTTTTATTTTCTTAAGAATTGTAATGAAAATTTAGTAAAAGGCTTGTCTTAGATTTCACACTCTAATGGCGGCGTTCAATTTTCCTCATTTTTGGCGCAAATTCTCGCTCTTGTCTGTCATCTCTATGGTTGTTAACCATAACTCCAACCCTCATGAAAAACAAAGCTTTTTACGGATGGAAGCTACCGTGTATAAATAACGTTAAATAAATAAATAAATAAATAAATAAATAAATAAATAAATAGACACGCCATGTCATGCTTACGTATATAATATATACATATGCATGTATTTATATACACATAACAGATATAGATCGTTTTCACTCACGTGATCGGTGGCCCCATTGGGGTGGTGAAACAATACGAAATATTTGAATACGAAATATTTGAATAAGAAAGAGCTAATTCCCATACCGTACAGCAATATGGCCGCCATTTCATTGTTTTGGTACACCAATATGGCCGCCGTGACGTCAGATGAATCTCGTTCCCAGAGCCCACGTTCCCCTTACCCAGCGGGCGGGAAACGAGAGGCTCTGGGATAATCCGTTCACGCCATCACAGGATTCTTGTTATCTGGAAGAAGAGTAATCATGTTCATCAGCCAATGAAATATCGATGTGAAACGGATTATCACATGCAGAGTCTCTCGTTTCCCTGGCAGGGAACGTGGGCTCTGGGAACGAGATTGGAGTTTTGCTGGATAAAACGTTGACTGTCATTGGTTGGTTTGTCGTCCAATTGTTGCCCCCCAGAACTCCTCACAGTATCCTATACTGAACAAAAGCATGTTTGGTTACAAAAAAGATTATTTATGTGTGAAGCATGTGTGAAGATTAACTGGAGAAACCTATTGCTGTTCTTTTGTTCTGAGACTCATATTTGTTTGGTTGAAGTGAAATTACGGAGCCAGGCGAAATGTTTTGGTAAGTCTTGGGAAAACAAAACTAACGGTTTCCCTCGGGAGCAGACATATTACTAGCAGTTCTTAGTGTATATTATCTTACTTTGAAAGTTACCTGCCTTTGGCCGGATACCAGTGGTCTATACCAAAGTCTAAGTGTATATAGCGTGTTTTGGGGCCATAGTGAAGAGACTTTCTTCTCTGATTCTGGAACAACTTTATTGACAAACGAGATTGAACAGCTGAACGTTACAAACGTCTTCTCTAGCTACATCGCACCTTCGGTTCTCACAACTCGGTCACTCAGTCTCACCACTCTCGCTTACATCACATACATACATACTTTATTTCAACACGCTAGCCTCAACAACAATAAATGCTGGTTTCAATGAGGGGCGTGCTTAATTTAACTAATACAACAAATTGACTAATACTAATAAACTAATTACAATAACTAACAAACTAAT
Organism: Corallium rubrum; assembly: GCA_964035015.1. Taxonomy (NCBI): domain Eukaryota; kingdom Metazoa; phylum Cnidaria; class Anthozoa; order Scleralcyonacea; family Coralliidae; genus Corallium; species Corallium rubrum. The sequence continues at coordinate 24,122,814 of OZ035997.1, forward strand.
TACAATAACTAACAAACAACTAGGAAGTTTACAAAGTTAATAGGTTTATAAAAATGATGATAAAAAAAATAAAAAATAAAATTTCAACCGCTTCTAACCTAATACATCGAGTTGCTGTGTTAATATATCTTACATTTCAGCGACAGTCAGCTTGCTGAATCACGATCATTACGTCAGTCCTTACGTAGAACAAACTGCGTGGTTATTCACCAGTAGGTACCTTCTTTGCCAAAACGGTATACAAACATTATCTACGTCAATGTACTAGTGATTTCTTCTCATTGGGAACTGTCGGCCGCCAGTGTAACGTAAAACTAATGATCTGGAAACCTACTTACAAGAATGCGGATACAAACCCACGCTAGAGATTAAACATTTTAACGCATTAGTAAAGTTAAATTATAACAACCGCTACACAAGTGAACGTGTGTACACAGCCACGACGACAAGATTATCATACCAGGATAGTTTAGTTTCTCTGACCAAAACTGAGTTAATTTCGTTTAATTTAAATCCTGGAATCAAATATCATGGAGAGACGGAATCAGCTGTGCCTGAGATTATACCGGAACTTTATTCAGGTTCCATTCAAGTACTGATTCCGTCTCTCCATGATATTTGATTCCAGGATTTAAATTAAACGAAATTAACTCAGTTTTGGTCAGAGAAACTAAACTATCCTGGTATGATAATCTTGTCGTGGCTGCATGTGTACGCACGTTCACTTGGACTTTGGTATAGACAACTGGTATCCGGCCAAAGAGAGGTATCATTTCAAAGTAAGATAATATACACTTATAATATGTCTGCTCCCTCGGGAAACAGTTAGTTTTGTTTTCCCGAGATGAAGTCGAGGGAAACATTGAGACTCGAGGGAAAACAAAACTAACTGTTTCCCGAGGGATCAGACATTAAGTGCTTTGTTATATAGCTTGAGTTTCGCTGAATAATTTCGACGTTTATCAAGGGAAAGTACACAAAAGACAAACTGAAAGACTTACCAAAACATTTCGCCTGGCTCCGTAATTTCACTTCAACCAAACAAATATGAGTCTCAGAACAAAAGAACAGCAATAGATTTCTCCAGTTAATCTTCACATTAATCTTTTTTTTGTAACCAAACAAGCTTTTGTTCAGTATAGGATACTGTGAAGAGTTCTGGGGGGCAACAATTGCAATAGTATTGACCGACTGGGCAATAAGTTCTCAATTGTTGCCCGCTTGAAATTTAGCTAAGGTCATGTGACGACAGACCAACCAGTGACAGTCATCGTTTTATCCAGCAAAACTCTAGCTATATAACAATATGTTATGTGTATGTAAACACATATGTATATATTATGTGCATGGCATGGCGTGTCTATTTATTTATTTATTTATTTATTTATTTATTTATTTATTTATTTATTTATTTATTTAATGTTATTTATACACGGTAGATGATCATCAATCCGTAAAAAGGTTTGTTTTTCATGAGGGTTGGGGTTAGAGTTAACAACCATAGAGATGATAGACAAGAGCGAAAATTTGCGCCAAAAATGCGAGGAAAATTGAACGCCGCCATTAGAGTGTGAAATCTAAGACAAGCCTTTTACTAAATTTTCATCACAATTCTTAAGAAAATAAAACTTTTAGAATTTTTGGTTTTATAAGCCCTGTTTACACGGCCAAAATTTAAGCGGAATCTGAGCCACATAAATAGATCGGCGTAAATTAATCGCGATTAGTGATTAGTCTGCACTACCTCGATTAGTTTGCACCACCTCAATGAGATAATTAAACTGAGCACGATCAGTTAATCGCGCTTACCTTCGGGCCGTGTAAACGTTTGAAAAACGCTTAATAATAATACGATAAAATGCTTTTTTTTTCCCTTGCTGTAGAAGCTTCCATCTCGCTATTATTTGTTTCCTTTGTTTCTTTCTTTCTTTTGCTATTACTCTTCCTCGTGTACCGATGTTTTCCATAGTTCCGTTCCGTTGTTCTTTGACGCACGTTACCAATACGAAGCTTCCAAAACCAAAACTATAGCTCGTCCGCCATGTTGAATAATGATATGGTTGGTGTACGTGTTTTAGTGTAAACGCACCAATTAAGGTGGCGCATTTTAAGCACGCTTAACTAAAGCGTACTTAAATTTTGGCCGTGTAAACAGCCCTATAAATTCTTACCCTATATAGTTCTTTATTGAGGCGTCTATTATCTTTGTTGAATTTTTCCACTCCTTGGATATAAATAGTGACCGCCATTTTGAAGTGCACATTCGTGCGTATATATTGACAAGTCTTCAAAGAACAGGATACTAGCTTTGCCCCTCTAATTATAGGAGTGCCCCCTCTAGTCTTATATTATGTTCTCTATGTTAACGACCTTCGTAGCTCAGTGGTCAGGGCTGTACTATATAATCGCAGGCTCACAGGTTCGATAGTTTAATGGCGTAAAATGCGCCAAAATCGTCTGCGTTAGCCGGAATAAAATACCAAAGACGAATTCAACATTTTCTGAAGATGACGCCCAGAGGTATTTAATAATTCACGAGGAAAACACAAAGGAATTCAGTACCATGTCCGTGGTTTTATATCTGATAAAGAAACCTCCTGATTTACATAAACTTTACTTTAGTTTTGATTTTCTTGGCTTAGTCAGCATTTTTCAAAATTACTACGCCAATGAACTTGCCAACTTAACGATGTTGTGAAAACAGCAGCAGAAATTTATGGCTGGTATATATTCCTTACCTTAAGACAAGTTAATCGTTTTATAAGAGAAAATATGTGAGCATGTTTATTATATTCCACATCTTGCACAAGTGTTTGAGCAGATATGAAGCTATTATATTATATATACTACAAATGTTAATCTTAACATGTACTAACGGCAACATATTTCAGAATTCAGACAATACTTATTGTAGTTGTCTTTTAGCGGAGGTGGAAGAATTTTAGAAGTGGGTAGATAATCCTTTGGGTAGACCAAATAGGGAAGTAGGAGGGTATGCATGCCACACCCTAACCAGCCATAGACTACTTACTAACGATGAACCAAACATACCTGTATTATGGAAGTAGAACGAACAGCAATAGAACAAACTGGTGACAAAAATTGCACGGATTTTGTCGCAGGTCTATCTCAGCTAAGGAAAACTTCAAAGTTTAATATATCAGATGCATCGCTGAATTCTTTATCTGAAAGGGTAGATAATAATTGTGATTGATGACCAAGTGCGAAGATTCTAGCTGCTACACAACTCCTACGCAACGGTAGTATTTTTAGATATGGATCATATATTCGTCATGGCAACGTCTTCAACTGAAAAGCTATTAGTTCGAATTCAACAGTTTTTATTGAGTATATACGCATATCGTTAAAAATCTCAATATCATATAGAAATAAGTTTTGTGGAAACACCACAAACTTATTTATAATACATTATCGCCATGAAAACTTTCAAAAAATTAATCTCAAGATCTTTGTTCGCATAATGCCTGGTTTCCATTTTATCGCAACGTTGTCAGTAACGTAATGGAACCGGTGAATGTAAAAGGAATGACTTTGCCGAATGGCATGTGGTGGCTAGCCGGAACGAGTTGCGCAATGGCATTCCCACCCCCCCACTACCAACCCCCCCCCCCCCCCCACCCCCACCCCACCAGTGATCCAGAAAGTCGCAATTTTTGTCATTCTGCAACTCATTCCATGCAAGCCACGCCGCAATCCTGACCGCATGGAAACAAAGTTTGTTATAATAACAAAAGAAACACGTCACAACGTTTTGCTTTCGTGAGCGCTTTAACAATACCGTCACCATCAAATGGACATGTAAACTAAAATACGGTTTATGTTATTATATAAAATAATTCCAGATAAATGTTATTTTATAACGATATTGAGTAAATATTAGATTAGCTTATAAAAATCAGATTAAAGTCAGCTGACTATAAATCACATAGACTTTAATCTGATTTTTGGAAGAATTACTGAGGAATTACCTTAATACAAGCTTATCTAGATAAGCTTGTATTAAGGTAATTCCTCAGGTAATTCTTCCAGAAATGAAAAGTTGCTGAAACTTCCCAGTACTAACGTTTATATGTTCATAGTAAAACTATAAAAAAAAGTTGGGGTCACCGAACTCGTTTAGAAAATACAGCTGCCAGTAAACCATGATGTTTTCCCAATTTGTAGCCATTTTGGCTAACTCGTGATTTCGTCTTATCTTAAAAATCCTTCATAAAAGCACTTAGTTTATACTGACTGGGAAATATTTGATATTTTAGATGCACTCATATATGAATTATTCAGTGGCAACAAATAATGGAAGAAAATTTGACGAAAATAACAATTGGCAAACATTTTTGCGATATAAGAATGTCCACATTCGTTCTTGTTACATAAGCCATAAGAACGAGAAACGCGGTACGAAATTTCGAATTCTCGAAATGATTTTTCTCTATTCTTTCATATATGCTGTAGAGCTGGGGAGAAAATAAATACTTGAAACTATCTACCCTATGTGGAATTCTTGTAATTTTAACTTTTTTGTGGGACTCTCGGACCAGTCCAAATATGTCAGTGATTTCCCGCTCTTTTTGTGAGGTACGAGCTCGGATATCGTGCCGACGCAAAACGTTTCTTGGTGTCAGCGGAAGTATTGAGATATGATACTTTGGAGTTTATAGTTCAACACTTTAAAAACGGTGGAGGAAGGCAAAAGCCGATTTCTCATGTTTAGGTGCATTTGCCTAATATATGTTAAAAGTAATTTAATCGTCAAGTCCGTCAAGATGGTGAAAGAGTATACGCGTATTTTAAGACGTGGTTGATCAATTGTTGGAAAGAAGATTGACAAACAAAATAATGTCTGATGACAAACAGAAAGCCGAAGCCAGAAGGTGGAACACTGGAACTGGAAGAAGACAGACTCAAACGGTAGCTAATTCTGGATGTCTTCTTCAGTAATTTCCTTGACATCCTTCTTTGGAGTTAAAAGAAGAACAGATCACAGCAATTGAAATTACTTTGACAAAATTAATAGATTACAGATGTTATATAAAAACCTGTGAAGAGAACTGCAGGTACTGACATTTTATAGTGTAAGTGTATGCCTGGAGTCTACTTACCAAAATTGTAAACACATCGCCATCTGGTGCAAGTTTCTTTCTTAAAATCTTCGAAAGCATTGAGTAATTCCTCCCTTGAAAGAAACAATAACTGCCCTTCGCTGCCATCCACCTCCTCCATTCTTGTTTTTTTTTTAATTTCCCGCAACTAATCTAGTGTAGTGCTAATCCAGCATCGTGATACTTCCGCTGCTGTAAAATTCTGACGTCACTGTAGGTTAACTCAAAATGATCCGAACGCCGACGCCGCTTAATGAAGGTTCTCAGTATCCGGGCTTCTTGGCTGCCACCATTAATTTCCATCGTGAAACTTACAATCTGGCTGTCGGCAGCGTAATTTACAATTTTTTATATCAATTTTATAGATGTCCGCGTTCCGGATGGAGGTTATAATATAGGATTTGTAATATCAGATTCAATTCTGAACTTTGTCATGGAAACTGTCCCACAGGCCACGGGGTGTCCCCTTGATGTAGGTATTATAATCTTATCTCTTATCTTCGTATAATCATGATTTAGAAATTGGAAACCCATGACACTCAAGTAGAAATTAATAAATGCATGAAACTGCATGCAAGACATCACTTTTTATGACAACCCATATATACGTCAATGTGAGACGTCTTGCTTTGGATCCAAAGTTGGAACTGACGTCAAGTCTAAAACGACTCACTTGAGTTCTGTTAATTCATATTTCTTGGATACCCGAGGTATGTATATATCATACACACAAAAAAATAGAAAGATATCACAGAACCAACTCAATAGTTGAAAAACAGATTAGAAAAAGTTGTGAAAGAATGTTGTTAATATAATTAGTTAGCTACGATACGCATGGTCGAGTAGTTTGTGTAATTCGATCTTCTATTTGAAGCAAAGACAATATTTAGACAATCTGCAAACTTAAATAAACTGTATAAGTGAGCTTATATGCTCTTGTCAGTTCCAGTCTGTGTGAGATGAATTTTGTCACAGAAACCTTGATTAGATTCCTGCCTTTAATATAATTTGATGGAAAGGATCTCGCTGCAGCCTGCCATATCACTACACTGCATCGCAGCATCTTGTAAGAGGCTGTTTGAGACCTGAACATTATAAGGAAATTTAGGGGGAAAGTGCAAAATCTGTTAAATTGTACGACAAATCTCAATTGTGATGAAGGACGGCTTTATCTTACCAGACGTAGAACGTTGTATCAAAGATACTTATCGTCTGGATTACGGACACCCATGTATTTATATTCACTGTACCACAGTTTCATGGGTGCGCAGAAATATTCTCTGTCTCCAAGCGTCCATTTATTAAACAAAAGTACAATCTAAAATACAGCTCATTTCATACTGCATTCATTAAATATCGTATCTTTCACACGTGTTTAACTGATACGATTTTTCTCAGTGGTCTAAAATTCTGTATTACATACCTAACCAGAAGTTTATAAAATGACAGTATATCGCCTTTTATACAGACCTGTTGTTTCGTTTTGAAGAGACTTTAGAGTATTTTTCAAACGGATATCAAGATAGATATAACAAGATAGGTGATTGAACGCAAAAAGCAGAATGAGGTTAGTGATCTGAATTCCACGTTGCCGAATATGCATGTATGAATACACCTGGGCAATATCATAAGAGAATGACTGCGATAAAAAGTGATTTATACCAGTATATTTTACATCTGTCGACGTGTGCGGTCATTTCATATATATAATGGCAATAGATAGTTTGAAAACTTATTATTCAAACATTTTTAATACATTTACGAAAAGTGGCAACAACGTTCAAAATTGTGTTTGCTAATATGACAATCATGCACATGCATCCGATTAAAAAAGAGTCTTAAAAATAAATAATCACAAATCACAACTATTTTGTTAATTCTAAAGAGGCTGTGAAAATTGTTTATTTCAGAAGGTGCGGATAACAAAATTATAATAATTGGATTTTAGTTTTTCTGTTCCCGCGAGGATATAGTACTGATTCGATTATAAAGCGTGTCTGCATGGGCAGAGCAGAGTGATTGACTGGCAAAGTCATGCCACCAAAAAGAAGTAAAGGATTACTCTTCAGTTTATACTGCATGAGTACGCTAGTCTCTTCTGAACATAGATCATTCTCAATAACATTTTTTCAGAAGTCTATCTTCCGCGCTTTGCAATAAATCCTAGTCCGAATGCGGTTATCTGGAAAACGCGGGTAGCGGGTAACTAGTTGCGGGTAGTCATTTGAGGGTAAAATGGAAAATGCAGGTAGATATTTGCGGGTAGAATATGGAAAATGCGAGGGATTTCAAATTACCTCTTTGGAAGTACGTTACACTTTCACAAAGTTTAATATCGCGTGAAGACTTTTAACTAAATTAACTTCATATCCTGGCTAGGCGCAGTTAAAGTAGGTGCTAAAGTGGGATTTTAACACCAACTTTCAGATTTCCACACCGTTTCTCTTTATGGACGACCAAAATCGAGTCATCTGCACGAGATTTACAGTACAGTACAATCTCAGTCGACTTTCGCAGTTAAACATAAAATATTCCATATTCTAAATGAGTTAGCATGCGTGCAGACTCTACTCGATGAAACCACGGTTAATAAACAAGATATCAAACACACTCATAGATCGAAATATAGTAAGGTTAGATATACTGCCGAAACAGAACGTAGGAGTCTAACGTTTCGAGCGAAGGCCTTTCGTCAGAGAGAAACGTTTCTGTTTCTCTCTGACGAAGGGCCTTCGCTCGAAACGTTAGACTCCTACGTTCTCTGTTTCGGCAGCAGGGGCGGATCTAGGAGAAAATCTGACTGTATCGTATTTGTGATGACACCAAAGTTAGGGGGGTCCGGGGGCATTCCCCCCCGGAAAATTTTGAAAATTAAGACACCGGAAATGCGATTTCCTGCAATCTGAGGGAATGTTTAGACAAAATACAGCGGCACACGTAGACTTGCTCCAAGTCTGCCTCTTGTTGTTTCGAGACGGGTTTGTTTCGAGATGGGTTATGTTTTGATTTAAAGGTGTACGTGTGAAAAGCGGCGACGCGGGCGAGCAAAATGGCGAATACAAAAGGCGGTAGGCCACGGGAAGAAAAGTGGGCGAGCGAAAACCCGCGGGCAAACAAACCCGTCTCGAAATAACAAGAGGCAGACTTGGAGTAAGTCTACGGCACACGCAACTTAAATTTTTCATGAATATAAATAACCAAAAACGACAAATTAAAGTTAACTTGTATTATAAAAAGTTTGGTAATAAATATTGTCAACAACTAAAACTGTTTATGTTACTGTAGATTATTTAATACTCAATATATAGGTCAACATACCTGTATCGGCAAGCTATCATACTTTATAAATTAATTAGGCTATTAAACAAGCCCAGACGACATCTACTTTTATAAATAATAGTTATATTCCCATTCTAAATGCGTGGGCTACCTGGACATTGTAATATTATACTCAGAATTGCACATTCTAAATGTGTTAATGCCATTGTGATCAAAACGATGATGACACAGACACTAGTATACAGAGAGGTTCATGAACTAAATTAATGATATTTTCAAAAGCATATCAGAACAGCAACTGTCACTCGGACTTGGCTTTACGCCGACTCGAGTAAGTCTTCATTTTAATGTAAATCAATACACATTAGCATACTCCAAATTTGGTGCATAATATTAGTAGCTAAGATATTTATTATTCACGAACTTTATACCTCACTGGGTGCCGATTTGAAGAGCGCGATTCCTGGCTGCGAGGGAACTGTAGCTTCGCAAAATTAGACACAGCAAATTCGGCTGTAAGACACTTCTCACAATACGCTTAAGAGGGAGTAATCTACTCGCCTTTTCCTCCGGAGAATAACTTCCATTATCCAAGACACACAACAGCTGTTGTAGAACACTGTTAGAGGCGCTTGTGAGTTAGAGGCTTGTGAGTTAGAGGCTGCCGCTCGCAAAGTTGCATAAACTAAATCACATCACGCCGTAATCATATTTAGATCGTCGGAGACTGCTCCGATACAGTCAACTGTATCGGAAGTGTGGAAACTGTAGCAAAACGTGACCAAAATCAAGCATTTTGATTGGTTTGATACAGTCAACTGTATCAGATACAGTCGCTACAGTTACTATATTTAGCACAACTGTATCAATCGTAACCTCATCGGTAACACATCGCCATTAAAGAATCGAGACAAGAGCGCCTTTTGCGCGATGCTTCACTGGCAAGGAAACGCAGGCTGGTGGGGGTGCACTTACGGGCAATTTTTGCGGGCTACCGAGAATTTCCTGTGCGAGTTCGTCTCGCTGGTCGTAGAACAGAACTGATTTTAAGCTTTGAAAAATTGCGTACATTAACATCAAAGAATTTGAAAATGATGTTGCTGAACTTTGAAAAAGCTACTTGTGAATTGTAATTATTCGAATTTTAATTTGTTTTAATTTAATTAAAGTGAAAATCTGACTGTATCATACGATACAGTTGATACAGTCTAGATCCGCCCCTGGGCAGTATATCTAACCTTACTATATTTCGATTGTTGTTTCTACACTGCCTACGCAACTGTGAACACGCTACTTTCATTACACTCATAGATGAGTGAGTTTTTTTCCCTTCTAAATAGCAGTGATATAGTAATACGAATTTATACAAAATACTATGTTATCCATGTGCAAATTTAGTTAGTTGTTAAGAGCTCTCGCATCTCTATTACGTTTACATTATATTGCATAGTATTGTTGTATTACATTCATCTAGTAAAATTCTACGTATGTAAGAGCCATAAACGTAAAGTAACTCGTCATTTAACTGTAAAACGCGGCGCAATAACAGCGCAATCAGATCCGGATTTCTCCGGACAGATTGCTTTAATAAAACGAAGTGATTAATGCATGTGACATTTAAACACGCGCTGCGAGTGCTTTGAATGGCTTCAAATGCAACCCGTTTTATTAGTCCATTTGCGTAGTAGGTATTTAGAAAATCAACGTTGTCTAAGCCTTAAAAATCAGGAAGAAATTTTAATGGGTCGTTTTTGAAGCTGTTCAAAAAGCTCGCAGCACGTGTTTTATTGCGTCTAAAACACTCGGAAAACCAAATCAAAACACTGCTGCTCGTGTATTGAAGGTCGTTTAACAGAATATCATGTCAGTTCATCCCTATAATGTTGATTGTTCGCTGTTTCCTCAACAAAGACAAAACTTTAAAACAAACGTCGACATAACTAATGTTAAAACAGTTTTCTGCACAATGTAATAATAAAATGGCAGATCAAAATCCATGATCAACCCTAAAAAATCTAGCAAATCTGGACGCTTCCAAATGTTTGACTGATAAACAATCTGTGTTGTTGCTCAAGAAGAGGTTCTATCTTGCTTGGAACGACATACCGGTATTTGCTTGAAAATAATAGGGCTGCTTTCGTCGAACACAAGATGGAAAACAGTGAAAATAAACATTTGCAGGTTTTCTGAAAATTTGTCCATCTTGTCTCCATTCTCTATACATGTTGGAAACAATAACAAGATCATCTGGTGAGTTTCCAATGTGTCCACCTGGTTTCAGTGAGTTTCCACAGCCAAAGCAAAATGAGGTTTGTTTGGGACAATAACCAAGCAGGTATATGATGAAGTTGGGATGAGGCGATGGATATCTGGGATGAGGCAATGGATAGCCAGAAAACGTGTTTTGGTGATTAGGCATATATGTTGAGACGGGGGGAGTACATGGCGCAAGGACGAGAATCTTCTGGGTGGTAGCGGTGTACAACAACCGTTTTGGGTAGATGGGCCTGGTCACATAGGATGAAACGGTGGTGCAGATGTATTTTCTGCAGTCGGTAACGGGGGTTCCCGAAAAACTGTTGGCTGGAAAGGATTCCCTGTTGGCTGGAAAGGATTCCCTTGACCTTGATTCTACAATTCTTTGTATACGACGACTGGCTTATCTATTGAAGGATGCCTGGCCTTCTTCTTTTTTCTGGGACGCTGGCTGGGTTTTTTTCCTCTATTCGCAGGCATACCAAATGTGATTGCCTTGCTGTAATTAACTCCACCAGTTTTTCGTTGTGTCGTTACTAGCCACTTCAGGTATCCTTCTAACCGCTTTATTTTTAAACTATGGCCGCAATATCCTCGTCTACATGCAATTGCGACTTTTGCTGACGATACCAAATTGTTCAAGTGCATATCGTGTGAAGCAGACAACACTCTCTTGCAAGAAAATCCCCTGAACAATATAAACGACTGGTCCTCGTCTTCTGAAGAATAAATGTACCACAAGACGAACAATCTATCTAACAATTGTTCGTGCTAATCTTGGTTATGCGACGCAAGTTTTGGCGCCTCAAACTGTAGAGCTCATTAAGAACATTGAACGGATTCAGCGACGTGCAACTAAATATATTCTCCATCTACCATTTAACTGAGACGTCTCATATAAAGACAGATTAATTCAAACTAATCTAATCCCAATAACTTACTGGCATGAGTACTTGGACATGGTATTTTTCTTCAAAATTATCAATGAACTTATTTATTTGGACAAGACCTTCTTACCGAAACCAAAGACATCTCAGAGACTGACACGATCTTCCAGTAAAATGGTTGGTACAACCTTTGAAGAGCGACTGTGCAGAACATCAACGTACAGCAGATCATACTTGATATGATCAACATGGATATGGAACGCGCTACCAAAGGAAATACCCCATAACACACCTTCTCTTGCTACTTTTAAACCTATACTGAAAGAATACTACTACTCCGCTCTTTGCTCAACATTTGACCCTGACGACCCACGTACATATGGAAGACAGCCTGTGTTAAGTGTAATTGTGCTCGTAGTCTATTAAGCCGGTTTTCCACTAAGCGACTTTTTCTTTTGTCTCATGAGCTCTGAGCTGGAACTAATCAGAAATCTATTGAATTCGAACAAAAGAAAGTCGCTTCGCGCAAAAAAAAAATCGCCTAGTGGAAAACCGGCTTTAGTTTCCCCTTCTTGTTGTTTTTAAACCTCGCTCAATTTATTATTTATTTATTTATCTATTTATCTATTTATCTATTTATCTATTTATCTATTTATCTATTTATCTATTTATCTATTTATCTATGTATTTATTTATTTATTTATGTATTTAGTTATCTATCTATTTATTTTTTTATATATTTATTTATTTGTTTATTTATTTATTTACTTATTTACTTTTTTATTTATTTATTTATTTAATTAATTAATTAATTAATTGTTTGTTTATTTATTTAATTAATTAATTAATTAATTAATTAATTAATTCACAGCTTTCTTTTCTTTTTTCTTTTTTTTTTGGGGGGAGGGGGGTTAGCGTTCTTTTTCTTTTATCTTTTACTTTAGATTCTTTGTTTTTGTATTATCTTGTGCACGTGTATTTCCATTCACTGTTAAACTTGTATGTTGTTATAATATATATTTGTAACAAAGGATCCGCAATGATAGAGGAGTTCAAGGTTTTTTTCGCCATATTGCAAGGGGTGCAAAACCATTGGGGCGAGCGCGCGGCCATGCCTATATATCCTTGTTAAAATCATGTCGAAACTCGCGAAGCAAGAAGCATATCGCTTCGGTTTTTGTCGAATTCGTCTTTAATCGTCGTTTGGATAGCTTTTCTGTGGTCTGGTATGTTCGTTCTTTGATTTTAGACCATTATCGCTGATAACCAACGCGTAGAAACGCTATAATACGAAAGAATAAAAATACATACAGTATACATTATCTATGCAGACTCTGCTTTATAGATCAAAAATAGAAGTACTAACCATACTGAAATATATAAAGCTAGCTTAGTATTAAACAAATCATCAACCACTCTGTTCTCATAAATCACCAAGATTTACACTTACTTTTATTAACCGAGACATATTAAATATCAGACAGACATTGATACTATCTATAGATCGTTTTCATCTGACGTCACGGCGGCCATATTGGTGTACCAAAACAATGAAATGGCGGCCATATTGGTGTACGGTATGGGAATTAGCTCTTTCTTATTCAAATATTTCGTATTGTTTCACCACCCCAATGGGGCCACTGATCACGTGAGTGAAAACGATCTATACTCATACTCATTTACATTAACTGTGTTGTGTAGTTGAAATAATTAAACATGCCTTGGCTGATTAGCATTATAATTATATATTATTCATAAGCATTTAATACGCTAACCTTACTGCAGTACAGCCTAGACCTAGGCCTTCTATTTCTTATTTGGGAGTTATAAATCTGAAGCCGGGATGGCCGAGGGGACTGGGGAGAGACAACTCTGCCTACGTCATGAAGCGAATTTAGTTCCCAGTCCCATAGGCCACAGCTCAGCAAACGGAAAAGCCTATGTCTAGGCTGACTGCAGTAGACTCGTAGTGGTTTTGGTAGTGCGATTCCTTGGCTGGCTGTGGGGAAACTGTGGCGTCGCCGTTGCGCGATCGCGAAGCGAACTTTAATACACAAAGAAACATTTAGATCCTATTTTATCGCAGATGAATAACTCCCATCAAATACATCAAACAATCGTTGTAATTAAGCGTTGTTCGAAGCCATTTGCGAACTGAAAATATTAAACAGTAAACGAGTGATAAGTCGGTGAGAACGCTGCTACTTAGCATCACTGGAGACCCGAAAAATATAGCTAAAAATATCTCTACCGTTGCTCACCGTTGCTCAGCATACTGAATCTGATCATTTGATTGGTCAGCATCCTTTGCTGTTGCTCAGAAAAGGCTAAATTTAGCATCAACCGTTGCTCCCGCCATTTGCACAGTCACGTTTAGCTGATGCTAACTAGTCAGTACCCAAAGATGCGGGCCGCTACATGCAGGTAGGCTCGGGTGTTCTCGGGTTTCGGAGAGAATTCAATTTAATATGGGCGCGAAAATAGACACCTAACTCACGACATTTCTCGCGCGAATAATCGCGCAGCGGCCTTGAAGTGATTGAACAATACGAATTTTATTAACGTCGCCAGGCACTAAAAATGATAATATTTGACTGAATGTGTTAATTTTAAAGATGTTGGTGCGCAAAAATACTCGCCAAAAGACTGAATAAATTAATCTCGAAATTCTGACCGTTGCTTGAGCAACGATAGCAACCCTCTGGATCCGCCTCTGCTTGAGTCGTATTATACGACCGGGCTCATCGTATTTAATGACACTGTCGAACTTAATGAAATTGCCGTATTTAATGCTTACAGATGGCGTATTTTTCATGAACTTAATTCTCATATTTTATACGGCACATGAAAATACGCCGTTTGTCACAGGACTAACTCAATGTAAACAGTGGAAGTATGGATCAATCATCACAAATTAAAAAAAAATTATCGCGATTACGGATTCGCACCTTCCCTAGCAAAGAGAAAGGCTAATGTGCAATTTTAAATTACAGATTACAGATTTGTTCATTGAGTGACTGGTTCAGTCCATCTAGAGAAGTTGTCTGTAGCCGTATTTTTTATTAGCTTTGTGCAATAGCTGTGGTACACTTTTACGCTTTCTTCTTTTAAGGATATATGATCAAACAAAATTAAAAAGACATATTTTCAGAACAAGCAACAAATGTGGGTTTTTTTCATCTTACTATACTGCGCTATTTGTTCATTTAGATATAATAGATATAAACATATTTGGTGTTCCATAAACAAGTATCTATACTCGTGTCTGGTCTATCAAATAAAAATTACATGGACCAGAGCAGGCCGGTCGTTCAGACTTCTGATGGAAGGAGCCCCTTACAGAAACTTTGTCCCGCGGGGTTCCCTAGCCTCCTTAGCCTCTTTGCCGTTGATTGAAGTCGATTGGAAACAGCAGGCACGCGGTAAGGAATGCAACCTCGTACCTGAACGAAAATGATGCTGGCCCTTTCCCTCCTCTCGCCCATTTATCTCAAATGCCCATACAATAAAATGAAGTTTTGTTAACTTTTGACCTAAAAACAGTCGTCATGAGATGATAGTTGAAAATAGAAATGAGTTTGAGCTCATGGTGTAACTGAGCAGAGACCACCCCGTAATCGTATTGGACAGAAATTGTTTCAACCATTTTTCCAAACTGGTCCGGTCTTTAAATATTACTAACATCAATAGAACAACAATATAAAATATTATAGATCGGGCAATCTCTAAGGAAACGCGTGACAATCTCATGCAATGTCACACTAAAAGAAAACGCCTAGTTTTAATTGAGGTTTAAGGGTGTGTAACCATATGACGCAAGGGAAAGGGAAATAACTTCATTAACATAGGATCACTTTCTTGCAGTTGGTTAGATAGTCAGGGTTTAATATATGATATCCGCAATTTTTAAATTGTTAGTGTGATTGTATACGAACGGTTCAATAAAATCAAAGAAAAAATAGTACATGCAGTCCTTAATTGGTGTGGCTGGTCTGTGGACCCGCGCGCGAAAGTCGAGACTGAAATTAATTCTCGATCCTGATGATGACCCTGAAAGTTGAAAGCATATAGGTGTTATGATAGGTGTTAAAAATGAAAGAACAGTACTCAATTCATGTGCTTTGCTGAGCGATTTAAATTAAGACTTTGGGGTTTGAATCATTGTTTCAAGTAAGATTTTGTCCAATGAAGCAAGGTGCGTTTAGTTGATGACGATATATCTACCTAAATTTACTTCCGCTTCATCGCACGCACCCCAGTCACCTCTATTAACTATGGTTGACAACTGACTGCAGCCCACTTAGCCTATTACATTTGTTAACTAGGAGTTATACTAAGTATTGTAATTAATGAAGTGCTGAGTCCGTCGCAAAGATTTTTAGTCAGGGGAAAGCAAAAGGAAAAGCGGAAAATCCGAATTGCGCATGCACTAATCCGACTGGTGAGAATGATGAGAACAGTATTTTATAACAGTGTGTTGTTGTTTATTGCAGACATAAAGAAATATTTTCGAATAGATTGTAAGCTGGAGGTTCTTGTAAGAACATCGAAATACGGAAAAATTCTCAAGTAGTCAGGTATAGTGGATCGACACTGTCTGGTTCAATCCACCACATCTGACTTTAAGCGGGCTTAAAATGTCACCTTTCCGACCCTGGGTCCTTAGGGGGTCCACGTGACACTTTTCGGACAAACAATCTCAGATGGAACATTCGGACACTGAGAAAACCGTACAATAAGAGTGGTTAAAAGATGGTCTTAGAGTGCTGTAAAAGTGATTCTCGACACCCAGAAAAGCTAAAGAGAAAAGACAAGACTAGGCTGCTACGTTTCACCGTTTCTTCAGCAGCGAAAATGTAGAGAACGGAGAAACAGTTTGATAATGCTTGTATTAAATTCGTTGGAGTGAAAGTCATCTACTGTACATCTACTGTACATCTACAGACTTCGTTTCATGCGTCAACATGGTCTAACGATAAAAAATCCAACCCTAACAGCAACTATGGCGGTACACCGTACACGTAAGGTACAATTTGTAGATTTAATACTGAGACGCGATCATCATATATGGTTAATGGTTATAATCGTTAAGTTTGCCGCTTTTACGCAGATTGTTTTAGAAATATGCGCGATTTAATAAGCGTCAACGTCATGAAACCAGCCAAGCTTTCACTGACTACGTATCATGCAAGATTGAGGCGAAGTGCTCTTTTCACGAACAACTGCGACAAGTTCTTCTTGCACTGAAACATGACACTGACCATTTTAATATGCCATCATCACAACAACATTGTATCCCGCGGCGTGTATTTTTTGGCGTGCTTTTTGTTTGAATGACCAAACCGAACGTTAAATGTATGCGCATCAACAATGATTCCATGTAGATTTTTCGTGATTTGTTGTAAGTCATTCGCCATGCGCTTTCTTGTTTGTCGCTGACTCTCGCTTGCTATACAACTGCACAACATTCGTATAAATAACCTGTTCCAGCACGGCAAGACACTAATCATAATTGTCGCGTTTTAAAAAAATAGGTACGCTTGGGCGTACATGTATCTGCGCTTATGGGCTTGGATGATGGGTATGAATAATTATCACTTGCACGGACTTTGACATGGGTTAGGATAAATACCGAGAACGAGGGATGTATGCTATATACATTAGTTTTCATAGGGATGTATGCTATATACATCCCGCGGTACATCAAAGAAAACCGACTCAAGCATGAAATCAGATATATGTGCCGGGTCAAACTTTTGGAGGTTATTGCTTCCCTGGTCCATCATTAACTAAAGAGAGTGAATTTGTTGTTTTGCAAGAAGACGTTTGTTTACTTGGACGTAATTAAGGTGTAGTTTCAATTAGATTGAAATAGATTTCTTACATGCAAACAAGATGACGCGATTAATTTGTTCAATGTTTTCATGGTGATACTTCAAGAACAAAAAAGTATAAATATCAAATAACAGGTAGTATTTTAATACATTAATTTCTTAATCTAAATGTCAGCTATAAGGATATACATTATGCAGTACTATAACAGATATTGTGATAATAAATACCAGACAATTTGTTTTAATCTGAATGTGAACTATAACAATCATATACTGTAACCAACTAACCGTTATTGTTATAAGTGTCATTTTAATCTAAGTGGCAAGTAACTATAACAATATACTGTAACCAATAATTATAACGATAATACCATAATCTGGGTGTCAACTAACTATAAAAATGAAGGGAATAAACAGTAACAATACAAATGCTATGTAGTCTTAACATGGTGATGTTTAAAGCTTCTTTATCTCGGTGACAATTTTTGTCGACTTGTTGTATGATATCTCAACTTCAGGAAGATTGAGGATAGCATCAATGACATTATCCTCATTAAGTTTGATGCTCTTGCTGCTTCCAATCTGAAATGCCATTTTGACAATGTCATCAAACATGGTGACTGTTATTGACTCATTATCAGTGGTAATAAGACATTGGAGATGGCAATTAGTTCCACAGTTCATCTTTTTTTGCTTCATATTACAGTTTTCGCACTTGACAATTGCTGAGTCATCTGCCTGTATTTTCTTGTGACACTTAATGCAAGATATGTATTGGTTGAAATTTGATATGCCTTGAATTTCTCCTACAACTGTAGCAGTGGTGAAACTGTCAGGCAGTTTGGCAGGTATGGCCAGAACTCCATCAAATGGACTGCATAACACAATGGAACAATCTTGTGGAGGAGTATTCACATATATTTCACTAGAATCTTTTCTCACTTTGATATTGATGAAGTTGTATGTTTCACCCTCGGTTACTTCATTAGTGAAATTCTCCCAAAGCACAATCTTTATTGATGAGTATGGGTCCACTAAGAAGCCCTCTCTTTTCTTCTTAGGTCCATATCTTCTACATCTACATTTTATTAAGTCGGTAAAAATCGAACGATTATCACACCAACTATGACAATACAAAATAAAAATTCTAAACCTAACTATAACTATAAAAGAAAAATTTACTTAATGTAATTCTCAAGTTTACTCTTAAAAACATCCAAAGTCTCTGATAAAACTATTTCCTTAGGAAGACTGTTCCACTCAGTTAATGTTCTAGGATAAAAAGAATATTTAAAAATGTCCTTCGTAACTCGAGGTACTCTATACTTAAATATATGACTGCTTCGTGTTCTTGTTTCTTGACTCGGAATCAGCAAATTCTCCGTGTTCAGGTTAAGTAAACCACGACTTAACTTATACATCATACTTAGGCGTATACATTTCCTTCTTGTTTCCAATGTATCCCAGGCCAACTCTTTTGTCATGGCTGATACACTAGCTGTTCGATCGTAGTTTCCTAAACAGAAACGTGCCGCTGATCGCTGGACTCTTTCGACAGCAGCAACATCTTTCTTGTGGTGAAGGTCCCACGCTGTAGAAGCATATTCAAGCTTTGGTCTTACAAGACTTTTATAGGCAATATATATTGTTCCAATCACTTTAACTCCCGAGAGTTGAACAATCTTGGCCTTTATAGTTATCACCTGTCTGTCATTTACAGGTGACAATGATGAAATGTTTTGAACAGGTGGCATTTTCTGTACCTCAAATGTTGGAACAGCAGTCTCCAACTGTGTTTGATTATTCATCAGAATGCTAGGGCACTCTGAATGTTTATCTTTGATGGTAATATTGGTAATCTTGACAGGCGATTTGTTTTTGCAAAAGGATGCAAATTGGCTATGCTTCTGTGGTGAAAAGCACACCCCTCGTACCACTTTACTGTCCGTTTGTACTTGGACATCAAAATAATTTGTTTTATCACTTTTCTTAACAGGTGAAAGATTATGTAAGTAACCGGTAACCTCATCAGTCATGCTGAGTTTGTCTGTGAACAAAGAGAAAACAATAGATTATATTAAGGGTGTCAGTGCAAACTCTGGCTCTGTCTGGCCTCTGGCTATTGTATTGTTGTGTAATTATTAAAAATTTAAATTAAAGTCCATGACATACCAAAAAAAAGCTGCCAGGCAAAATGCAATTTACTGCAAAAAAGGCGAATTACTGGAAAAACGGCAACTTCAAAATATTTTTTCTTGCAAAGGAATTTTGATAAAGGGAATAAACCTTCATAATCATTCTTACAAATGCTTAAAGACTGAATTAAACAGTTAATTTTAGGGTAGATTTGTGCTTTAATGATAAAAAATTTTGTCACCTTTTGAACTGAAGAGTAATAAGAGGACATTTTGTCATTAAAACGTTCGTATATATTAGTACATGACATCTAAGCTGTTTATACATATTAGGTTACTAGTCTATCAATGAAAACAATTTATAAGTGCACATAATATTGACTTGTGATGGGAGAAATAGGTTTCTAAAATATGTGTTTTAGCTTGTGATTTAGAATACCATACATATTTTGATATACCAATTTTTGTAATTTTAAAATGGAGGATTTTGGAGTCCATCTTGTATATTTGTGCTATTATTTATCTTTCTCATTGCTTTCACGATTTTCGTAACAGGTATACGAGATGGTTCTTCGTCTTAGTCTAACGAATTATCTTAGTCAACACGTTTGAACAGAGATCTGAGCCAAGCATTGGAAGCACTACTCGAGTAGCCATATTTATAGGAGTTTATACATTTGTTTTGCTGGTGATTTAAGTATACAATGTAGTCACCAAGAGGCTGAATTTGTTTAAATTTTCCTCCGAAGAGGCGGACTTTGTTTCCTCCGAAGAGACTGAGTTTATTTCCTCCGATTGTAGAGGCTTATTATGTTGCTTCCTTCGAAGAGACTTGTTTTTCCTCCGAAGAGGCTTATTTAACTCGCGATTATTAAAATAGCTTGTTATGATTTATACATATTTTTTATCATCATTGGGGCGCCTTGGAACACTCTCTGAAAACTGCGGTAAATCACACTTGCAATTTTATGATAATTCATTGTATACGTGAGAATAGTACTTACCGATTTATATTAAAAACAACTGAAATTCGGAAAGTGCAGCACCACAGATCACACGAGGTCGAGAGGTGACAAATGATCGGAAATCGCCGTACACTGTCCGGCTCCTGGTGGCCGTGCTCACCGTTTGATTCCGTTTGATTGGTTCCGATTGTTACTTGCTCGTTATGACGTAAAACGTGGGTTATATTAACTATGCGTAAAACAAGCTTTCGCTATTATTTAATTGGCTCTTAAAAAATTCTATTAACTTAAAAACTTCTGCGCAGTCAGTGAGAGGTTCAGCATTTTTTTCGCTTGCTTTCAGGAAAGGTCTAGAATCAGGGGTACAAACAACTTGGAACAAGCTTCATTAATAAATTGTTTATATGTGCTATGTATGACTAACAAGCAGGGCCATTTTTTCAAAATATTCTTTGTTTTAATCAACATTCATAGTTATTTTTTACAAGTTAAAACATTGAAAGATAGGAGGTATTAAATTATTTATATTATAGGTATTGTTGGAGTACCATAGAACTTGTTGCACCAGTACATGACTAGTTACAGCAGTACGTATACATCTTGTTACAGCAGTAAAAAACTAGTCACAACAGTATGACTAGTCACAGCAGTGTTGATCTTGTTACAAGTTATCATAAAATGATATAGATTACAATGACAATGATATAAAAAATTTTGCCCGTCAACATTAAACAAGAGTAATTGCTTCAAACATGTAGAAACTTAATATTTTGAGGAGCCCGTTATTGGAGCTTGCCTCTAGTCTGCCATTTTCTGATGAATCTAATCAAATAAAAAAAAATTGAATTATATTCTTCATGAATCACAACACAATATTAACAACGTCTATTTAGCTCTTTAACTCGTTTATTTCAGTGTTAGAAGCAGACGACAGGGGGAGTTGATGCATTTTAGGAAACTGTGAAATGAACATTGAAGTTTGTATAACTTGTTATCTCCCGTATCTTTCCATTGAGGAGAAGTAGGCATATACCAGTTGTTTTTCTTATGCTAGCCAATATTGTAGTTTTATAACTTGGACAAGTGATAGTGTCTTTATCATTTTTTCTAAGGAGTTATTACAGACTATAATGCATGATGAAGTTTTTTTGCCATGTCAATTCCAATACATGTAATGGCAGTTATGAGGTTGTCTTGTATTTCTGGTAATGCCAAGTTGGATGTCATGATTTTCAAACATTAATGTCAATCCATTGGTATCAATGAACTTGGCATTACAAAAAAGCACACTTTAATCACGTTCGGGATGTTTTAACTCGTGGCAGTGTGTATCTCGTCAATGGTGTTCTCTCATAACGCAAACGTCGTTGACTCTGTTAACTGCAATAACACAGTCTGCTTTATGTTTTATTTGTTGATAGTGTATTACAGCTCCTTTGCTCTCAGACTTGGTTATTATGTAGTTTTCAAGTCCATTGTCTCGTCTATGCTTGCTGTAGGTAATCCCTAACAGTGTAGCGGTGACTTCGAGGTGATTCATTAATTGGGAAATCAACAGATGCAGGTGATATTTCAGCTGATTTGGTAATAGCATATTCCTGATTGTTAGAGTCAAATGTGCTTGATCTCTTTTAGTGCCCACAATTTTGAAAGGCCTGTTGCAGGTTGATTTTTCCAGAAGACAAACATATCAGTTACTTTGACAGCTTCTTCTTGTGTTGTTTGAACTTTGCAGCCAAAGTATTTTCTTCTGGACTTGTTTACTGTCTTGTTTGGATTAGGTACTGTACTAGTGAGAGAAAAATGTAAGTGTGATAAATATATTATACATATGTCGATCTATATAGGACCAGTTGCAAGAATACAACTATCATGCAGGCCTTTCAGCTGGAAATCAAAGGCAATGACCCTGAGCTTGTATATCAGTACTCTGAGTATATATATATATATATATATATATATATATATATATATATATATATATATATATATATATATATGTATTTAAATATGGTGAGTATAATTAATAATTATATATTAAAGATTACGAGTGTTTTAAAAAATAATAAAATTTAAATAAAAAAGTAAAACGAAATGGCTAAAGTAAATAAGGAAAATTCTATGGCAGAGAAGAAGGGGGTAACTAACGTCTTTAAAATGAAAAAAAAAATATGCTCACCTGATAATATTGTAACTTTGGAAACTGAAATAAATAACAATAATATAAAAATAATTAATTGTCAAAGTGTCATCTCTATTGTATTCAAACTACCTGTCTGCTGTTCAGAGCGAAATTATCTCCTTATTTGGAGCTACATGTGAAGCGTTTATGCAGTGTAAAATATACCCACTATGCATAAGCTACCAATGATCGTACAATAGTACTGGGGTACAGTACATGTATATGCAATTATTCGTTAAAACAATTAATTAATGCACAAATTGATTTGTGATCAGAAAAATAGGTTTCTAACACGTGACTTTTAGTTTGTGATTCTGGTAAATTTGTATAAATATGATCTATAGCGGTTTGGTTTTCAGTAGTATATTTGGATATTAGTTGTCTGTAATTATTTTCATTAACAAATAGATTATACAGAGGTCTTCTACTACATTCATCAAGCCAGTTAATGTTAAAATCACCAATAACAATATTGAACTGAGAAGTTGAAAAGGTGAGTACCTCATTTAAAGCATGACACAATTGCTGTACTGGAATTTTAGGTGAGCGATATACACCTATTATCGTTACATGTGGAAGAATCATTACTTTCATAATAGTTATTTCAATACCATTAATATTATGAGCACGTGGATAGCCAGGGATAAAATCAACCCTACTGAACACTGCTGTACCTCCATAAGGTCTTGAAGTCAGAGAAGGTTGAGCATCATTTCTAAATAAGGTATACCCATCAGTTGTATACATATTATCATTATCTGAACTAGTAAATCTTGTTTCTGAAAAAATATTGATATCAGTAGAAGTATAATTTAAATCATGGCGAACATCATCAATATGTCTGTGCAAGGATCTTGCATTAAGGAAGCAAAGTTTAAATGATACCGGATCAAAACTATAAACAGGAGACACACTAAGTTTAAGATAGCGCTCTGTTCTTAGACTCTCCATTTCAGTCTTGACATAAGGATTTACAGCTATTTTTTGTTCACACAAATCAGTGATATACAACCCCTCTATGGTTGTTACTCTGCTGAGACCAACATAATGTATATGAGGTATTGCTCTTCTAGTGTTAAAGTTAACAACTACTTTTTGCTCAGTATCACCTTGTGATCGATGAATTGTTTTAGCAGCAGCAGGCCGCAATGGAAACTGTTTTCTGACAACTTGTGCAGTCTGGTTTCTACCAACAGCAAACTGAGTAGTAATTGGTTTTATTGGAGTCCATGTGGGTGAAATACCTTGAACATAAAGTTGTCTATTCTCATGTCTAGTCTTCTCACCAACATCAGCATGGTCAAACTGTACCCATATTATCCCTGATGGTTTATCTCTTTGGTTTAATTGTATCTTTTTAATAACATTACCAGCACCATTTGTCATGCCATCTTCAGTTCGTACATTTACTGCTATTTCTGTTCTTTCACCTACCAATAATTGGAGGTTTGAAATAATTTGTTTAGTCTTCCTGGGATCATTTGGTATTTGACTGATAATTTTATCTCTGAGCTGAGCAGAGTTAGCTCCTATTACACTATCAACTGCTTTAATAGAGTACTTCTCACCAGTTGCTGAACGATGGACTCTTTCATTGAACTCATTTACCTTAATATTTTGGATAAACAAATGTGGTACATCCATTGGATCATGTGCACCATTTTCTTCAATCATTCTTTCTTTAATTTTTAAAATGTCATCTTTTGTGTGATTGCCTTCTCTTAATCTATTTAAAATTTCAGCAAACACTTTGCTCTCTCTCTGTCTCATAATTTCCGTAAGCTCAAACATTTTAAAGTAGTCTTGCCATAGATTAGGAGCAAGAATAGCATATTCTGAATTGTCAAGATCTTTAAATATGTATCTATCCATAATTTGTTCTAACTGAAACAAGTCCCCAATTGCAATTATGCTTACACCTCCAAAGTTTTCTTTGCTTCCCTTAATATCTTTGAGTCTGTTGTTTATCTGAACATTAAACATTGTACTACCCACCATTGATATCCCATCAAGGAATATTAATTTTACACCACCAAGTTGACTTCGTAAGGTGTTTAGCCTGCTTGAGTCAAGAGGTTTGTAATTCTTTAATGATTGGCATGCTGGTATTGCAAGAGCACTGTGGATTGTATTCCCTTTAATATTAAAAGCAGCTTTACCAGTTGGGGCAAGCAACAGCACCTTTACTTGATGAAAGTCATCACCAGCTCTTGTATTGTAATATTTTAGTGCTGCTTGATACAATGCTTTGGTCAGATGTGACTTCCCAACACCAGCTCCTCCACTGAGAAAACAGTGAAATGGCTTATCTGTTGTTTTAATCAGATGTAAAATATGAAAGAAGAACTCTTTTTGTTCTTTGTTCAATTTCTGTACCATTTGCCTGTAATCACAGTCCTCCGATTCATTTAATATAAGCTGTTCACTATTTGAGGCAGTAGAAGGGATTCCAATATCACTGGAAAGATCATAATTTTCATTAAAATCAGGATGCAGGTCTTGAGCACCCTCAGATTCATCTTGGCACTCAATGTTCTGTGTTCCTGGGGCAATTAAGTCATAATTATCATCATTATCATCCATGTTACTTAACTGATTTTGAATTTCATTTAAGTCTTCACTGCATATAGCATACTGTTTCATTTGCTCATCTATTAAATGTTTTACATGAAAGAAATATTCTTGATAGGAAGAACAATTTCCAATCAGGTCAGTTTGTTCATTTCTCCATGCTGTAAACAGCATGATTAGTTCACGATAATGTTTCTCAGAATCTACTTCCTTATTAAAGCAAACACTTCGTATAATTCTAGCTTTTGATCTCTTCTTATTTTTTGAAGGCTCTTTTTCTTCCTCCTCCTCTTCATCATCATTAATACAATTAAAGTTTGTCTCAAGTGGCAGATTATCAATATCAAGTCTAGGAGATTTTTTGACATATGGCTTACCACATGAATCATACCATGCAGCCCAGTCAGCAAGAGATACATGCTCAAGGCTAGCAGGTCGTTTGGTATATCGCTTTAGCAGACCAGTTGCATAAATTTCTTCTGAATCATCTTCCATTCCGTTAATGTCATTCATTGGTTTTAAAAGACAAACCCTGTTTTCTGGAGGTGAAGTATTGATGAATACCACTTGACGAGATGATTTTCTCATTGCAAGTTGGAGCACAATATAAACTGCTTCCTGTGCACTAATTTCAACATTGTTCAAAAACTTATTACCAATGTCTCTTACTTGTTGTTTAATAGTAGAGTTTCCTCGTCTAGCTTCAGCACATGCAGTTCTCAAAAGTTCACTCATGCCTTTTTGTGCTTTAGAAATGTATGATACAATGTACATTGCACATGCATAGACATCAAGGACAAATTGAATATCCATATTTGCTTGCCATGCACTAAGGCAAGCAGGGTTATAATTATTTATTCTTAATTCATTTGGCTGCCTCTTCAAAAATATGGTTGGTGCATTTAACCCTGATCGTATAGCAAGCAAATAATTTTGCTCAGTTACATCCAATTTTATTAACAGTTCATCAAATGTGATGTCTTCACCTTCTTTCAAATCATTCAAATGCTTTTTTATTGATTTCCACATATTTTTGTGCTTTTCACTGTTTTCCACATCAACATCTAAGGGATAAAGAATTTTTGTTGACCGCATGGGCGGCTGTGGATAATTGAAACGACATTGTGCTTTAGATTTTTTTCTGCAAGTGTGAGAATGGCGATGGACTTGTCTATTTACAAGTTTATGTAATTCAGGGTTATCAGTTGGCCTTTTACAACTAATTATTTTATCAATAAATTCTATAACTTCAATATCATTATCGACACCAAAAGTTGGAGCATCGTCCAACCATATTAACATATGAATATGAGGTGAGCCTCTTTGTTGATACTCGACTCTATAAAACCAATCAGCAATCTTCCCTAGAGGTGCTTGACTACTCATGAGAAAGTTTCGTAAAAACTGATTTACTTGATAGTCAAAATGTCTTGCACATGTAACAGGATCACTTTGAATTAATTTGCATTTTTCCTCCCAGTTAAGATTTTCTAACTCAGTGTCAGTGTATTCTTTGTAATTGACAAGTTTACTAAGTATTCGAAGAAGATGAACCCATTGTGTTTCTGCAGAAGAAAAACTGCAAAATAATGAGGCGGAGCCTAATTGTCTAATCATGGCAAAGATCTCTTTTTTAGCCTTTTCAAAATATGGAGGCGAGCCTCTTAATGCTCTCAGAAACTTAAACCCTTCATCGTGATGAATCAGTTTTTCTAATGCCCCTTTTTGTTTGAGTTGACCTGCTTTAATTGATCCATTGTTTCCTTGACATTTCCTCAAGGCAACTTGAGATTGCCCGAGTAAGATTTTCATTTGTAGTTTCTTTGTTTTAAAGAAAATATTCTCAACACACATAGCAGCTCTTCTGTCTGATCGTCTTAACTCAGATTTGCAAATTTCACTATAATGAACATCTGTAATTCTGTTAGTATTGTCAGGTCGTTTTTCACCAAGGAAAATACCTGGATATGCCAATTCTTCAGAATATTTATCTCTGAAAATACTTAGAGGTGTACTGCCCTCACCTGGTGCAACATTCAGAATTTTTTGACGTTCATTGTCTGTCATGAAATCAGTTGCTGTTAACATGGTGTCTGTAACACCAGCATGAATTTCTACCTCATCCTCACTCCAGTTATCTTCATCATTAATTGGTACTTGATCAAAATGTATTTTTTCTGATTGATGTTCATTTTCTTGAATATCATCTTCACATTGTGCTAATAATCCATTTGAATAATTGTCAAGCCAATTTTGATTAAAACTTATACCTTCTTCTCTGTAAAGACTACTGTTATTAACAAGCCAGTTCGCAGCTTGTAATACTTTGTGTGGCCGAACATTTAATGATAAAGCTGAACTCTTATATTGTAGTTTTCTCTTTAGATTTACTTTAATTGTTCCAGTTTCATCTGGTAATCTTGGTAACATGCTAATAGTATTAGTAATATCTGCTGGTACATTGACAATATTGCCATTGATTTTGAGTTGCCTCCCTCTAGGAGCTTGCATAAGTTTTTGAAATGCTAATCTAGGAGCAAGCAATCGACATTCCAATTCATTCAGGTCAAAAAATGTTGGTTTTGCTGTGAATTGCATCCCATTTATGGCAGCACAAGGTGGTACTTTATTCTTTACTAAGTAATTATGACATGATCTACACAACCATTCAATCTTATCAACACTTGTTTTGTGAAGAAGATTTTTTTCAATAGCAGGATTAGTTTTCTTTAGTGTCGCAGCAGGCAACACACTGTGTTTATACCACAATTGGTCACAACAACTGCAGATGTATAATGGTCCTTGGGAGACAATATTATGGAATTTTAAAATTAAACTTTGTATAGATTGATTGAGAGGTTCAGATCGTTTCCTTCTCATATAATCCCTGTTGCACTCATTTCTTTTCTGCTTAGACTGAGAGTCCTCAGTTGACCGTTTTGTTTTCATGTATTCCTTCTTACGTTCATTTGTTTTCTGCTTAGACTGAGAGTCCTCAGTTGACCGTTTTGTTTTCATGTATTCCTTCTTATGTTCATTTCTTTTCTGCTTAGACTGAGGGTTCTCAGTTGATCGTTTTGTTTTCATGTATTCTTTCTTACACTCATTTCTTTTCTGCTTTGACTGAGGGTCCTCGGTTGCTCGTTTTCTTTTTTTATATTCCTTCCCATGCTCATTTCTTTTCTGCCTACACTGAAGGTCCTCAGTTGACCGTTTTCTTTTCATATATTCCTTCATGTAAGCACTCCTTTTCTCTCTAGAAGAGCTTTTAACATTATGAATATTCTCATCAAGCAAGTTTCCCTCTAATTTTTCCAAATCAGTTTGTTGATTTTCAGATAAATTTGAATTTTCAGAAAATGGCACTGTTGATACATAATGGTATTCATCTATATGACCCAAAAAAACATCAGTTGGTCGATGTGTTGAAGATACAGCTCGTATAAAATTGACTTCACGAAAATGTTCATGTGACTCAGTGATAACAACTCTTAAATTAAGTTGGTCAGCAACAGCTTGTATAATCAGACCATCACACCATGTTCCTTGCATAGACATGTTATTAAGATATTGTAACCAAGAATACTCGGTATTACTTTCAATAAATCTCTGAGGATTCTCTCTCATATAGGTGATACCAGCAGCTCTGATATCTAAGTGATGACTTGGATCACCATATAGCTGATGTGAAACAGCTCTAAAAAAACAATCACCTGCACCACCAACATCATGTGGTCTCAACTGAAAATATCGTAATAATCTTTCTTCCAACACCACATGTGAAGGTAGTGTTATTTTACCTTGCATGTTTTCATTTTGAACAGGGCCTGGATTTAGTTCAATATCACCAGACATTAAAAGCTTTTTTTCAGCAACACAATATTCCTCATTGGCAAAAATACAATTGCCATTTATAAATTCATAGTTTAAAACATAGGGCAAGGCAGTCGAATGCTTTTTTGTGTAGGTTCTGTTTCGAACTTTTAAAGAAAAATGTTCAAAACACTGAGTGAAAAAGTCATGACCATGTACAAATTTCCAATAATATTCTTTGTAATTGTTAGCCAACTCGTTTAAAATCGATGACTGAGGAGCAGATATTTTAAGAATATGCTTTATTTTTTGTCTATTTTTTCTTTTTCTCATGGCTGACATAATTTGTTTCACAGCTACTCTAGAGGGTTCACGGTCTCTACTGGCCCTACAGCGTCTGGGATTTATAGACGGTGTAACTGATTTTCTTACAGAACTTCTGTAACTTCTGAAACAATTATTTAAATTATCACTATTGCAAACATTTTTATTTACGTTACTGTTATTTATTGTTAATGTATTGTTATTTTGCTGATGACCTACCACAGCTTTCACTTGTTGCTTGACGAAGCATTCACTTTTATCATTTTCCCTCCATTTAAGAGGCTCATTTTCCCTCCATTTGTAAAGAGGGGCATTTTCCCTCCAAAGAGGCTCATTTTTCCTCCGAAGAGGCTCATTCATCCTCCAAAGAGGCTCATTTTTCCTCCGAAGAGGCTCATTTTTCCTCCAAAGAGGCTCATTTTTCCTCCGAAGAGGCTCATTCATCCTCCGAAGAGGCTCATTTTTCCTCCGAAGAGGCTCATTCATCCTCCGAAGAGGCTCATTTTTCCTCCGAAGAGGCTCATTTTTCCTCCGAAGAGGATTGTTTGTCCTCCGAAGAGGATTGTTTGTCCTCCGAAGAGGATTGTTTGTCCTCCAAAGAGGATTATTTGTCCTCCGAAGAGGATTGTCTCTCCCTTGAAGACGGTCCTTCATGTAAAACCAGCAACACGTGTTGGCCTGAGCCCAACGAGTTGACTTTAAATGACTCTGTATAAAAAGTATTAAAAACGCACAAAAACTGTGGTAGATCACACTCACAAGTTTACTACAAGTCACGTTAAAAATACTTACCAGTTTTATTAGCAAATATATCCCCTGTCTTCAAAAATAATGTGTTTCTTTTCGAGACTTCGAGTTCGACCAGCTTCATACAATATGGCGTAAACACGATGTCGCGATCGGATTAGAAATACTTGTTTACATCGTTCAAACTGACAGCTGGTACGTTGACGCCCAAAAATCCTGAGCTTCGGTTGTCCCGATGTAATTGTCGCGCATTGGTTAGAGTTACACAAAAAGTTAACAGACACACACACACACACACACACACACACAACACGATAGCAATATATCTGCTGCGCAGATACAGAAATCTACAAATTTTGACTTACTTTTTCTCATAGCTGCTATTTCTTTTATGTTTAATCGTTCTGGGTGTCGAGAATCACTTTTACAGCACTCTAAGACCATCTTTTAACCACTCTTATTGTACGGTTTTCTCAGTGTCCGAATGTTCATCTGAGATTGTTTGTCCGAAAAGTGTCACATGGACCCCCTAAGGACTCAGGGTCGGGATTGTCCAGTGGTGGAACAGTCAAACTACCTCCCGATAATACGTTGTCGATAATTCTTTTTTTCTGTCAGTCCCACTCAGACTGCTCTTCGCGAGATTGCTTACTATTAAAATATTCCGGTTCGTCATTGCGTGAAACAAAGGCATAATAAATAAATTTTTTTTGTAAAATTAAAGACGATATAGTGTTAATCGACCACAAATTTCCGCACTACTAAATTTCCGGCTGCTGTGCAGTGTCCACAGTCACGAGACGTTACGAAAGACAGCCGGTCTTACATCTGGTCTGCGCCAGATAACCGAGATTTTGGGAGAATATTTATTTAGGAGGTAAGTGGCATATTATATCGTCTAGCGCGCGAACGATCGCTTTACATAAAATCAAAACATCTAGGTCCGCGTAAAGACTGGACCCGACATAGTAAATAACTCCCAGCTGAGAAGTGGTAGTAGCTAAATATTTATCAACATGATGGCGAATACAATATAAAAATATGATCTATTACATTTCCAGAATCTAATAAATAAAATAGACAATAATAAAGAAAATGTTAATATTTCCTAATTTCAAAAGGCAGCTTTACTGCAGATTGATTCTCAGTCTCGAATCTCCGATCCGGTCGGAGGATTGCCGACTGAGATCTGGAAACAAACACTTGGGCCACACGTACCGTTGCTAAACGTTTGGGCATGCGTGACTATGCAGAATCTAAAGGATTTCTTGTTACCTCTGCCAGGTTATGTTTTTACCCCTTTTTGTCTGTCTGTCTGTCTGTCTGTCTGTCTGTCTGTCTGTCTGTCTGTCTGTCTGTCTGTCTGTCTGTCTGTCTGTCTGTCTGTCTGTCTGTCTGTCTGTCTGTCTGTCTGTCTGTCTATTTGTTTGTTTGTTTGTTTGTTTGTTTGTTTGTTTGTTTGTTTGTTTGTTTGTTTGTTTGTTTGTTTGTTTGTTTGTTTGTTTGTTTGTTTGTTTGTTTGTTTGTTTGTTTGTTTGTTTGTTTGTTTGTTTGTTTGTTTGTTTGTTTGTTTGTTTGTTTGTTTGTTTGTTTGTTTGTTTGTTTGTTTGTCTGTCTGTCTGTTGCCAGGATATCTCAAAAACTATTTTCATGAAAGTTTGCAGAAGGGTTGGCCATAGACCAATTCCTTAAAGTTTGGTTGAATTTAGTCAAAATTTGAATGCATATGAGAAATTAATAAAAATCTGACCCTACTCACGACTACTCGGGCGCAGACGCAGAAGTGTGATTGTCACAAAATGGCGTTAAAATTATTTGGGTTTGACGATGCATCTCAGCATTCTGAAGATAGCCGTGCTGTCTTTGCAATGAATACGGTGACATCGAATGTAGAGTTTCTGGCAAGATGTAATTGTAGTTTTGTTGTAATTATTGAATTAGGTTTACTTATAACTATATGTTCACTCAGTATCGTTCGGTCGACGCCATGCTAAAATGCTTTAATTGATTTTGCCCCCAAAGTTTTTGCCAAGTTTTTGTTTATTCTTTAAAGGGCGAAGGCAAAAACATTTGATTTAAAAACATGCTTATACTAATGTAATCCAAGTGATACGAACAAATTTTGTCAACATTACAACATTGCTAATTTCGACAAAAACCAGCAATCTTGTCATTCGCTAGCCTGCGAACCCAGACGTATTATATTTTTTGAATTGCATCTGACGTCACAAGTTGGATAAAGCAAAATGTTTACTTATAGTTCTATCGATATGTATGCATGTCCAAGTTTAATTTTAGTGAATGTCGTTTTCACATCATTACACCACAACACTTTCAAAAGCATGAAAAGCACTCGGTTATCGGCAAGGTGGAATTTTGTAATTTTACCCAGCTTGTGACGTAACTAACTTCCAGGTCACATTTCATTCTGATGAAGGGCTCCGCTCGAAACGTCAGTTTTCCGTTACCCAAGTTTATATTTAACAAATAAAACATAAGGCTCCGTGCATATGTACTCTTATAAAGGCACGTTTGACGTCATTTGAACACGAAAGAAGTTGAGTAGAGGCACGAGGCGATAGCCGAGTGCCTTTACACTTCTTTCGTGTTCAAATCACGTCAAATGTACCTTTATAAGAGTACATATGCACAGGAGCGGTATGTTTTATTTGTTTTATAAAATAAGAAGAGGAAAAGCTCAAACTAAAAGTGAGGTAGTTTAGGATTTTGGCGGGCTTTTCCGGCCAGCTGACACCATTCTACATCATTCATGATCTCTGTTCTCTTATAAATGCACGGAGCCCAGCCAATCAGAGCCTGCGTAGAGGACACCTTATTTTATAACATATTTTCACTTTGCTCTATCTAAAATACCGCATGCCTACGCGGCACTCTACTTTTTTACACTTCCAGGTTAATCAGGCAAAGTATTGAAACAAGATGGCGGATGATACAATTGTGTTTTGCTGGAACTTGCACTTCAGGAAAACGTAACAGCTTGAACAGTTTTTGAGAAAGAAGTGATTATCAATAAATATTTTTTATAAATATCGTCGTTATAAATTACGTTCTATGAATTTTACAAAACAACGCTGACGTCAACTGTGAAAAACGATGCATATTCATTAAAAATCTCAATTGTTTTTTTGTTATTGTTTCTTTTATCATAAGTTAGAATCTCGCGTTCTCGACACAAGTCTACTGAGTATAGATCAAACAACTCCGCTGAATTAATTGAGCAATCATCTTCTAACTAAAATAATTCTTGCCCTTGTTTGTATAGTTGTTAACATTTAGCGCCGAAATCTTTAGATTACTTAGTCGTATATATATTGTACTGATACAACATGCAGCCATGGTTAGGAGTTAAATGATCATGAAGTAATAGACATGTCCTGTTTTGTGTTGACAGCACGGTGGCATAGCAACAATACATGCACCCTCTAAGGCTCTATATACTGACACAGATGCATGACCAAGATAGCATTATACTATCTAGAATTATCCTGTATATCATTAGACTGACGACGTTTTGTCTAGGCGTTAATAGACATACTTCAATTGATAACGCATTGACCCTCAGCCATCTGTGCTCTAACTTAGTAATACCCAAAGCTGAGATAGAGATTATAAAGGAAAAGCTTGGGCTAGTGTAAGACCGGATAAAAATATCTTGCGAGCCTTAGTAAAGTAAAGTAAAGTAAAGTAAAGTAAAGTAAAGTAAAGTAAAGTAAAGTAAAGTAAAGTAAAGTAAAGTAAAGTAAAGTGAAGTGAAGTGAAGTGAAGTGAAGTGAAGTGAAGTGAAGTGAAGTGAAGTGAAGTGAAGTGAAGTGAAGTGAAGTGAAGTGAAGTGAAGTGAAGTGAAGTGAAGTGAAGTGAAGTGAAGTGAAGTGAAGTGAAGTGAAGTGAAGTGAAGTGAAGTGAAGTGAAGTGAAGTGAAGTGAAGTGAAGTGAAGTGAAGTGAAGTGAAGTGAAGTGAAGTGAAGTGAAGTGAAGTGAAGTGAAGTGAAGTGAAGTGAAGTGAAGTGAAGTGAAGTGAAGTGAAGTGAAGTGAAGTGAAGTAAAGTGAAGTAAAGTAAAGTAAAGTAAAGTAAAGTAAAGTAAAGTAAAGTAAAGTAAAGTAAAGTAAAGTAAAGTAAAGTAAAGTAAAGTAAAGTAAAGTAAAGGTAGAAATATATAGTAAAGGTAGTTACTTGGCAGAAGTAAAAAATATATAGCTATATAGCTTAGCATATTGCCAACCAGATAAAAATAATGGAACTTATACTTCAATACAGGGGTGGCGCCAGAGGGTGGCAGAGGGGGGCTACAGTCCCACGTGAATTGGGGTACACCGTACACAGGACAAAGAAATCAAACACGTTTTAATACGAAATTGCAAACACAAATAATTCAATGAAACATTCGACAAAATTAATAAGTGTACAAGTTCACAACTAAAATCATAAAATCATATCTGTTGCCACCACCCTAGCTTGCTTCCGAAGTAGGAATTCGTCTAAAGCTGATCCGTATCAAAAACCATTATGTTTTCTATTTTAAAAATCAAAGGGTATTACATCACTTTCTGAAAAGTGTAAGAAATTTTTAAAAATCCTTGACTTTCTCATTGGATTTTTTAAACTTTTGGAAAATTTCGGGGGGATTTCAAATTTTCCAAAGATTTTATGGATTTTCAAAGGATTTTACGAAATGTCCAAAGATTATATTGATTTTTCAAAGATTTTATGGATTTTCTAGGAATTTTATTGATTTTTCAAGGATTTTAAGAATTTATAAGGATTTTTTTGGGAAAGTTAAGCGTACGTGATTTTTGAAATGATTTGCCCCCCGTTTAAAACTCTTCGTGTTCGCGATGAATTATTATCTTACAAGTATTGTGGCGATCATTTTGCTACTCCAAAGTCCAAACTCGTCATTTTCGGTGGCGGTGGCCTCGGTTTTGTAGCCGGTATAATCTAGATATATTAAAATCAGTAAGTGCATGACCCCAGCTATTCGTTTTAAAATAAGTTTAAATAACTTTCTGTGTTATGATTCCGCTCAAAGCTATGGCTTTGCTGGGCAATAATAGTTTGGACTAGAATTCAATTTCCGCCTGGTTCTTCCACTGCGACGATTTCTTGGACTAATAGAACTCCGGATAATTGCATGCTTCACATTTCTGCGGCGCACGCTAACCGTGAATTGAAATAGGTGGGAACATCCCAAGTGACATCGAGTCGACGACGTGTCCCCTAGCTGAAGCCAAAAGATGAGTTACAAGTTTATCTGAGGAGGCACGTGTCAGTAAATAGAAATTTCATTCTGATGTGTGGATTGTTCATTGCTTCGATCTAAAAGTGAATCTGCTATGACTATATCACCGCCTGAGATTAACTACGACACTAAAATAATCTTCGCATGTGTTTGATCTCAACATGAAAGAACACAAGTATGTTCCTCAATCGCCATTGTCTCTCCCTTAATGATAATCCGAACATATAATGACCTATCAACCAAAGCGATTGGATGACCAACTTCACTAACGTGTTTCCTTTTAGTAAATGTTCTTATATAAACATTGGCGCAAACCGTCAAAATCAATAAGACTTTCCATGTGGTTCACTGTTTTATCATTGATCAAAGTGGCCTTGAGCTCCAAAAAATTAAAAAAAAAGATCTGAAATAACTGGAACACATGCAGGCTGAATACATGTAATAATTCGTAAAATATAAGTTGCATGCGCGAAGCAGATTTTCTTATCGCATAGCGGCACGCGGGGAGTCGGACGACTTATCAAATTTCTTCAGTGATCGAAAAAACGTTTGTCTTAAATAAACACGAAGTTTATGTTGATCCTCACTTAATTCCTCATAAGTACAATGTAATTTCTCTCAAAGAATGCAATAAAAACCATGTTTCACCAATAGTAAAGCAACACCATGAATTTTCACCTTTTGTTCAATTTCTGAACTCGCTTCCAGTTGTTCCCTTCCTGGGTGGGAAGTATTTTCTGACCTTTCTGTCAACACTATCCTTAATGTGATATTTGTCTTAAATGTTGTTAACAAAAGGCTTCCAAAGCCAGTTTGGTAAACGAATACGAGCAACGATCAAACAAACAGATCATTCCTGAAGAATTTAATTAAAGATTTCATTTGTTTTAGGCTAAAGTCTGTTCTTCTTCTGTTTTCTACATATAATGCAATACACCATTTGGCATATGGTGTTTAAACAAGCTGAGAGAACTAGTATTTATAACAGGTATGTCTTAATTTGTTGCCGTGTTGGAAATATTTCTGGCGTGTATATATAAACAAGCTTATGTCCTAAGGTCTTTTCCTGTATTATATAGATCGAATTTTCTACATAAACATGTCCATGTAGCTTCAATGCAACAAACTAGAAATCTGTAGTGAAGCTTAGTATTATCATTAGCAGCCACTTCACTTCACTTATTATCACTTCACTGCACTTCACTTCACTTCAACTTTGTTTCTCTTCCCAACAAGACTATATATATAATCAATCGTTTAATTATAAAACGTATGACATTCTGTAGCCTGCTTGAACATTCAACTCATGGCATATTCCTAACGTTGATAACTATATATATAAGCTTTCATCATTCAAGAAATTCTTACGTGGTCAAATCTATATATTTCCTTTGCCTTGTTAACAATAATTAAAATCTATCAACGACGACGTCTTGGTATCATGTTATTAGCCTGACTCACTATATCAGTTCCTTGGCTTCTCCTCTGCTCCTATCCAAGTTTCAAACCTGATAAGATCAGTCGTTTATATTTTGCTTGCAACGAGGTATGAATTGGCTTTGACTTTGTCCTTTGATTTTCATACCAGACATATTTTTTGTATTTCTTCATCTGTTTTTGCTTTGTATAATTTTCCCCTGAATGCATGTGACGTTTTTGCTTGGTGCTATTATATATGCCATGAATATATTTTACTGGTATACTGTTATATATACTACTTACTAATAATGGACTATATGTAATTTGAGTTGCTTTGTTATTGAAAAAACTAAGAAAAACGTCAGCCATAATATTACAGCAAGTGAATGTACAACTGATAGTTAGCAAGACGCCTTTCGGGTTATTAACCGTATGATGCATGATATACTTTCGGCTTCAGCGTTCACGGAAATCACATTTATACAAATTTTCCCTACACAAACTGAATTTTTAGAAGATGTATTCATTTTATGCCGATTTTTTATTGTTTTTCACATAGTTTCAATGTGAATTGATTAAGATAGTTAGCAAAAGACACCGTATAACGTACACAAAGAGATCAAACTTGACAAATCAAATACACGCGTCTAGTGAGAAATATATTTGAATTAATAAACTGAAATTCTTTTTCAAAAAAATATCTGACTCTACTCTTTAAATCCTTTCCCAAAACTAATGTGGCTGGTTTTTAATAGGCGTTTGACCTATAGTCTGTTGACGTTATAACATGTAATACATGTGGTAAACATGTGGGAACTTGCATTGGTGTAATGAAACAGACATATTTGGTTGATGCACATCAACCTCAAATACTCAGAAAATTTGTGCGAGTCTTAGACAAGGGTGGGACCTGCTATCTTCTAATGACCCAGCTAAACGCTTTAATTATTGAGCTACTGAGAGAATGGAGAGTTAAGTTTGTAAATTCAGTGCTTCCTACGAGTTGAAGATTTTTAACATGTTTCATCAATCTGTATTTTTTTTAATGTTGTGCAATTTATTTTGTTTACCTTCTCGTTAACTTATTGTTAGCTTACGCCCACTAGACTGACAGACCATTCTCCGGACCCGACCATCGTAGCGACTTTCATTGTAGATTTTTTATGTTCAGTTTTATTGTGTTGAGGTGCGTTATCAAGAAATGTCTATATAATGAGTTTAGTTAATATAGATCCAATATTCAGTGTCTGTATATGTTTTCATAGAATTTCCGTAAGCAAGTGACATTGTAAAACCACAAAGGAGTTATGAAGGAATGTGGCCAAGTATCCCGCTGGCCAGCTCCAAGAAAGCGTCGAAAGAAAAAGGAAATCCGTCAAGTGAAGAACCAGCTCTTACGCAGGTATATTTTTGTTTGTATTTAAATGAATGAAGGTTTCCTGGAACATACTGCACTCCAATTAACATATTCACAGCAAGTCGCCAGTAGAAATTGTTAAATTCATTTTGATTATGAGGTCGACATCTGACCCTTCTGAAGAGGGAGATAGTTTGCCCTCAATACACGCCGCCTAACTGAAGATCACCGAATTTGTAACGCTAAACGAATTTATAACTTTGCCTGTTTTAATGTCGTGAACTATGGACCCATCACCCTACAGTCCCTACTGGTAACCCCTGGTTATGAAATACATGGCATGGGCTGCTTGCCTGCTTCCGCCTCATTGTCTTGTACTACTCTGGTTGTGATGGTATAATACTTTGCCATTCGAATTAGCGTCCACGTCCGAATTAGTACCTGCTCTTAATAAGCGCCCCATGGTGAAAACAAACAAGCATTAAGCTTAGCACCCTGCTCAAATAACTCCCCATGCTTTGTATGTTTTAACGCCAAAGATAATCAGGCTCAGCAATACATGCATTGCAATTGTTCAACTCAGCCAGCTACACTTACAGTTGTTCAACCACTCAGCCATATAGTCAAGACGAAGTGATTATGAGACCTGGAAAAAGTGTTCAATGTTCCTCGGATCGGATCCTAAATCTGCCTTTTCAGATGTTCGTCATCACTGCATGTGCTCAGCGCGCAACTCTATCTTCAGTATATATCTTGCACGCTTGGATACGAGGCTGCGCAAAAGCAAATGAATGTAAAATCTGACCATGCACTATTTGATTGTCTCCAACGTTTCTCAGTGCATAATTGAATCAGCAAATTAATAGTAACAACACAATTAGTCCAGTTGCAGCACAAATTTAAGGTACTGTTACACGATGCGATTTTTCTTGCAACTTGCAACAAATCATTGAATGTTGTAAGTTGCATAAAATATTGCACCGCGTAACACCCCGTAGCAACTTGCGATTTTGTCATTTTCTACTTTTTACTGCAACTTACAACAAAAATCGCAAGTTGCTGAACGTCTAACACCCTTCCTGTTACTTGCGATTTTTTCCCCCCATATGTAAATTTGTTGCAAGTTGCAAGAAAAATCGCATCGTGTAACAGCACTTTTAGTCGTCCAGTTCCACACTGCATATGCTAATTTCCATGATCTTGATCACACAATTGAGGTTCCTCCTTGCATATTCAGACCACACAACTAGCACGCTCTTCAATCCTCCGAAATCTAGAACTCGATTAAGTTGGTTGGAAAACCTTTGACTTGAGAGGAAATAAAATTATCTTCAAATTCTGTAATCTTCAAATTCTATTGTATGGATTGCCGAGGAACACTTCACAATATGAAATGACAAATAATTGAATGCATGATTCCTCAAATTCATTCTTAAACTACGTAGGCAGAACCCAAAATGTTCCTCAATTTTAGGCTCTTAAGTCTTAACAAATGTTCCTGAGCAGGATCTAGCATCCCGAAATCTCACTTTTCCAAGTGATTATCTAACTTTTCCAGGTAATTATAGACAGTGCAACGTTTTGCGTTTATAGGATTTAATTTTATCAGCCTAACAATATAGTTTTATCACAGACTGAACAGTAAATCAACGTACGTGAAAACGTGCCGCCTCTGCCATCATGGCAAATACGTCCCTGTGGGTAGAACACCAGAATGGCCAAGGATGGCGACTACATACTACATACGCGATACGTAACGTGTCTGCGATAGCGACAGACTATTCTGTTTTCAGATCTGAGCAGATCTCACTGCAGCAGGCTGTTATAGTTTCCAACAAACTACAAACAATGACATATACACCGTGCTGACATATTGATAAATAGTCGTACACGTACCAATAGGCAATACACGTAAATATATTGTCCACAAATAATCGTCCTATTGGTGCATGACTATTTATCAAGTCAAACGACGGACTC
Organism: Corallium rubrum; assembly: GCA_964035015.1. NCBI lineage: Eukaryota > Metazoa > Cnidaria > Anthozoa > Scleralcyonacea > Coralliidae > Corallium > Corallium rubrum. The sequence goes on from OZ035997.1 coordinate 24,162,942, forward strand.
ATACCACTAGTCTGCAAGACAGTACTGATAAAACCAACAGATCAGGACAGTACGTGCTACAGCCTGATTGTCAGTCCTGAACAGTCTGTTGTGGTGACCGAAGCTAATGACACTGCAACAGACACAACAGACTGTCTCAGAGGATTTCTGTCGAACTTGGTTCACTTGCAGCATGTGCCTCAAGATAGATGAAGTGTTATAATTATATAACTGATGACTGATGGGTTTTTGAATTAAGTCAGAGGCGTGTTTTGATTGTCTTATACTGTCTACTAATGCCAATGGCTGTTCTTTTTCATGCCTCCAGTGTATTAACCACAGTTACAGAACAATCTACGAGTCATGTAAATTACAGACAAAGAAGTGCCTGTCAGTGCATGCATCCCATAGTTAGTCTCACATGCAATAACAGTTCCAGGTATACCACAGTCAACAGCTTTTCTTTTGTTGTGGCAGAAAATAATTGATTTTCTATATAGTAAAGAGCAGGAGGCAGGGCTGTTGAGAGCTGGGATGGACCTTGGGTTGGAGCCCCTCCCCCCCCTAAACCTAACCAAAACCATCTAATTAATGTGATGAAGTAGTGAAACCCAAACTATTATGTAGACCAAACATGAAGTAGCTATATAAAGGATGCTGCGATCCTTTGCACTGACCAAAATGATTGTGGCTTCTGTCTGTAGGTGAGTTGCTGAAATCTCTACTGAATAGAACTCACTGGAAGATTAATGGGGAAAAACCATATACTGTAACTTATATGTAATTTGGTACTGTTCATTCTTAAAGGTGAAGTGTAAAACGGTATCAATAAAAACAGATGAATATTTGGAAAAAGTCAAGATTTGAAAGTCAAAGAAATGTCATTTAATTGTATCGTGCATACACAAATAATTTTTTTGTAATTCAGATTGAGTATTCAGATTGAGTTTCTAGGTCTGGTTGAAACCAGAAATTTTGCAATTTAAAGGTCAACAGTAATTCCATCACTATCAGTAGAAATGAATTACAATGTTAGCAACTTACAAACCAAAGCACTTAGTCTAAGGTTGAAATAGGGAAACAATTTGCCTGTTGTTGAGCTCTAAAAAGTGCTTAATTGACTGGCAAAGTTTCTTTTTACATTTCTCAGTTAATGTTAAAACAGCATTATGCACAGCAAGTAAAGTTACTTAGCAAGAAACTTGTCAAAACTTGGACATGTACAGTACTTAGTACCAGGCAACACATTTTTGAAAGGATGAAAATATGAATATGTCTCAAATTGTGGTCACCATGGCAACCATTTGATTACCATTTGGTCACCAACGTGACTAAAATTTTGGAGTTGCCACCTCACTGACCTCAGGAAGGAGGTTTTGACAACTGAAAAATAAACTGTGCATTGTATATTTTTATCTGAATGAAAAAAACATGGTAGATTTTGCAATTAAAATTGAAATCACTATAAACATCAAGATTTAAAATAAAAATAACAAATTCTATATTAATTTATAGCACAAAATATTATTGATTATCTTTTAGTTATATACAGTATAAATTAAAATTTGGCCTCCTCAGCTGTGCCAGAAGTTCTCATTCTTTAATATGTGTGTATTACGAATATTTAAGCATTTTGTTGTCTTGGCGCACGAAACACATACCTTCTTATTGTTTCTTTGACAGCATATATTCTTGCGATATTATTACAGTGAATAATATCTTGGCATATTCAATGAAGTGTTTGAGTCTTCGTGTTTTATCACGCGTGTTACACGTGCAAAAGAACAATCCACGCACATGCGCAGTGTTCGCGAATGGCTCGGGTTACTTCATAATATGCAAATTGAGTGGAGCAGCAACATTGTAGTTGTTTTCAACGAAGAAAGAGCAAGATTTAAGATCTTTCCATTTGTTTTAATGATGTCTGCGAATAAGGTCGTGCATTGGATTGATTCGTATATTATTAAAATTATGAGAAAAGGGTTATTTCTGAGAGTTTAGAATGTCAAACCATCCGCCAAGGCCAGGACGTCATGCAAGGTAGTTTATATCATCAAGTGTCCGGCATTGGAATGCTATTTACACATGACTTGATAGCTTTCCTTTGTCGTTTTACTTACTTTCTATCTTTAGCCGTTTGACTTAAAGTCTAGCTACGTTTACTTACCATTAGTTGATGAGAAACATAGGTAGAAAATGGTTTATGAAATTACAAATGATAAAGAGTTTACAGCATATTTAATATACAACTCTACAAGAGGTACGTTACAAGTACCACTCAAGCATGATTTGTTTCTAGTCATTTTAGAATGACGATTATTTCTGTCTTTAATTACTAGTTACGAGAAAGCCTCGTGGGTCTCTGAAATTCAGGACAAAGGTGATTTGTTTTACGTTGAGCAGTGCGTTGATGATCCTACAAACGCGGGACATTCCGATGATTTTCGTAAACAAACAATGAGAAATGGACAAGTTCATAAAGGCAATGATGACACGGAGATAATAAAAGATAAAAGACTTTCTGGTAATAAACTAATGAACCTCATACCTAGAATGAAAAAGAACAAGAAATCATCAGATATTCTTGATATAAACAAATATCAACACAAGAATAATGAAAGGATTTATAGTAATGGAGAAAAAGAAATGAAGAAAGATGTCAAATTACGCGTCAATCCTCCTCGGATAGGACCTTATAAAAGAGATGATTTAGAAAGTGTTTTGGGTATTATACCACTTAGTTCCAAGTTATTTGCAGCAAATGAAAATGATGAAGTTGTTTTCAGAACATCTCAGGATTATGGGAGAGATACAAAGATTATTATTGCTGGCTTTAATCCTACTGGTCCTGCCATTGCATCACATGAACTTCAAATAGGTTGGTATTCATTTATTGATTATTGCAATTAAAATCTGGTTAACCTTTTGATTGTTAACACCAGATGTTATTACTCATCAAGTGATAAATATCAAAGGGTTAATAATTAACAATCAGTTGAGCAGGGTGTATTTCATGTCAATGCCACACCGAAGATAAGCCACAGGTATTCAGGTGCTGCACCAAGGGAGGTCAAGACTCATGGTGCCGGCACCACCCACTGACTTGTATAGTTGTATGGCTGTATATATGCGCTGACCGCAGTGTGATTGTGCACCAGCACACCGAGCACTTTTGAAACTCACACCGAAGATCTTCGGTGTGACCTACATGTACATGGAATGCACCCTGGTCAGTCGATACAGGGTTTAGCAAAATAAATACAAGTACAGATTTGTTTAGGGCTGTGTTTATGTGTAATTTGGGAACTCGGAACTGTACTGTACATAGAATTATAATGCAATGGTAATAAGCATTAATTCCCAAGGATAAAATTTAATGCATTCACATTTAATGTAACAGGCACTGTAGACAAGGCTTGCAGTGTGTCCAGTAGTTCCTCTTTAGAAATACTTAGTATACAGTCAGGGTTCGAGATTTGTGGTATCCTGGTATCCTGACGATACCAGTTTTTAATTTTGGATACCAGATGTCAAAACCTTGGTATCCTGCTTGGATACCAAGAAATTCTTGCTTAAATACCAATATTTGCCACAATTTTATAAACTAAATCAGAAAGAACCACAAATTTACACGTATTCCGTTTTCATATATCGGCAAATTATATGATATTGTGTAAATTTTCAATTGCACAGAGTCTGGAGACGAGAGTTGACATCCGGGATTGTATTCAAATAATTACACCATTCTCGTTCCCAGTAATTTCAGAGCCTAGTTGTTTACATGCAGCTTTACATGCAATATTTGCTGTAGTAAACATGATTACATGAATATTAAAGAGAGCGATGTTAAAATACTTGCTGGGAACATCTGGGTGGAACTCGAAGCAGCAGAGACTGTGGAGTCAATGCCCCAGTCGCAACCGAATTTAACGTCAGCCAGTAAGCGAAAAAAAGATAAAAAAACAGCAATGCAAATCGTGGCAAAAGGCATTTCCATGGGTAAAATTGAAAGGCATAGCCACTTTAGACTTGCTGTAACTGTACATCTATATATATATATATATATATATTGTTGATATCAGTTAATTGTTCATTATTTTGTTCTTACTCTGTCATCAAATAAAAGAAAAAACTCTTTAAGACTTGTATTTGTATACAGTAATTGTATTGTGAAGTTCTAAGTTCATGACATCTGAAAATTGGAATTTAAGCATGTTTTCCTACTAAAATATTTGGATATCAGATTTTCAGTTTGGATGGAACTGGTATCCATAATGGATACTGTTCAAGCTAGAGGTGAGCCGATGTTAAAAAAAGCCGATTACCAATACCAATTGTTAAGAGCCAATATTTCCCCACCATCTGCCAATTAATTGGCAAAACCGATGTTTGCTAACCTGATGCTCAGTGCTCCCATTTTGTCGTTTTTTTCATCTCAAGTTTCACAATGAGAGGAAGTCATCAAGCCAATTCTCGTATTTTGAGCGCAAACTGATTTTGTAATGTGACCGAGAACGAAAGCTGCCTGTGGCCCACGGCCTATTGCCACTTCATATTTGGCATGCCGGAAATGCTTGATTGGTTTAATGTAAAATTGAATGTACTCACTCTTAATGGGTACTGTATTGGCAATAAAAATTAAGTTTATCTCATTTGAAAGAACTCTTCAAATGGTATAAGAAGACCTTTTACAATTTTTCCGTATCTGTTTTGGTTTTGGAAATATTTTGACTAAAGGCAGCGTGCTGTCCTGGAATTATTTTCGATATGCAAAATTATGCATGTGATGACATAAGCAGGGTAAAGTGAAATTTTATCTTGCCAACCTTATGACATTATGAGCTAGAAACTCAATTTTTTGTTGTGCTATTTCCATTGTAAATTGATGCACAACATTTAAAAAGCCTTCCGTAGAAATTTGGTCACTCACGGAGTAGTTTGAGCAGGTTTACCCTGCTTGTGACGTCACCAATTTCCTAGTTAATTAGACCCAATATTACAACAAGATGTGGACAGCACGCTGTCTTTGGTCGAAATATTTCCAAAACCAAAACAAATATGGAAAAATTGTAAAAGGTCTTCTTATACCATTTGACGAGTTCTTTCAAATGAGACAAACTTATTTTACAGTACATATAATTATGTACATGTACTTTTGTTTGTTTTACTAGGTGATACTATTTTGGCATTAAATGGCTTGGAGCTGAACACTAGTAATGTTAATGCAATGTTGGGCGCAATTCCAGGTGCCATGGAGGTACTGTATGTACAGTAACCAAATTAACATAATTGTGCACATTTACTAAATGATATAAAGTAGTACTTTATTGATATAAAGTTACTGTAGTACTTTATTGATATAATTAAATTAGTACTTTATTTTAGTAAATGTGCACAGTACAGTGCAATAGAACCTGAGTTTTACATTACTCCCATATATTCAGGCCAAAGATATGTTTTCTTAAAATGCGAATTTTTTTCCATTTTGTACCATTTGTAACAAAATGGTGGTAAATTCAAGATTTAAACAAGTATAACACTTAGCCGAAGTAAGTTATTTCTTCAGTTTTATGGTTCACTCATGATGTGTTTATAAACAAACCTTCGATATTTCTTATATTGCAAAAATATAATTTTTGTGCACATTCTGTGACATCATTTTTCCACCAAAAACCATTAAAAATAAAAACAAAAAACCATAGGAAAGCTATCCTTGTACGAAGATTTGTAACATTTGATTGAAAACTGAAGAATGCACAACAAACAAAGATTTGTAACATTTGATTGAAAACTGAAGAATGCACAACAAACAAAGATTTGTAACATTCGATTGAAAACTGAAGAATGCACAACAAACAAAGATTTGTAACATTTGATTGAAAACTGAAGAATGCACAACAAACGTTCTGTTACTGTGCCCACCGTTATGACTGAACAAGTTAATCAGTTTAATAGACAAGTTGATCTTGACAATCATTACCATGACAAGTTTGTGTAGCTTTTTGACTCGGAAAGTAAACTGACAAAACTGTGTGTTCACATCTAAAAAAATTAAAAAGCATTGTCACATGCAATACCATCAGTTGATGCTGGCTGATACATGCATGAAAGTGAAGAGTGAAAGACCAGCAGGAGAAAGTCTGCCTTAGCAAAAAGGTGTGCAGGGTAAAAGACAAATATGTGAGACTAAACTGATTCTGGAAGAGGCTGTGTGTGTGTGTGTGTGTGTGTGTGTGTGTGTGTGTGTGTGTGTGTGTGTGTGTGGTGTAAATGAGGTGTGATAGAGGGATAACATGTAGGTTCTTGAAGGAAGCAAGTGAGGCGTGTATTGTGTGTTGGTAGACAGAGGGCCAGCTAAAGTTTGAGCATGAGACATGGTGGTGGAATGAACACGTTGGGAAGAAGGTGTGCGAGAAGAAGCGTAAGTTCAAGGAATGGTGTCAGGCAAAAGGAGTTGTTGAGAAGAAAGTGTTGATGTTGCGACGAAGGAGGAGATTGCGAAGAAAATGGTTTCTCATGCTCAGCTACAGGAGGGAAAAGCTCAATACAGAAAAAGAACAGAGATCTGCATGTGTTCAAGATAGTAAAGCAGATGGCGAAGGAAGGACAGAGTGTGGTTGTAGTGAACTGCTTGGAGGATGAGAGTGGAAATATAATTGTGAAGCCGGAGAAGTTAATGCATGAAATTCAGCTTTATGCCGGACAAGGGGACAACGTATTTTATTTTTGTGGTACGTACGGCAGATGCAGGTGAAGTTGATGGTAAGAAAGAAAACACTGTTTTATGCATTTGTACATGGATATGAGCAAAGCGTTTGGTAAGGTACTGAGAGAGGTGGTTACAGTAGGTGGACTTTGAGGAAGCTGGAGGTTGGAGAATGGTACTGTGCGATGGATGTGTGATGTAACTCTGAGAGAAAGAATGGAAATTGAGTAGGTGTCTGACATTGTAAAGTGGAAGCGGTTGAGATGGCTGGGACACTTGTTACGGAAAGGTGATGGTGGCAGGTGAAGAAAAATATGTCACATGAGGTTTAAGATGTGAGAGGAAGAGCAAGGCCAAAAGACGACACGGAGTCAGGTAGTGGCTGAGGGACATGAGGAAGTGTGGTTTGAAAATGAAAGGATCCACAGGAGAGAGAGAAGTAGTGGAAACTGCTGTTGGGAGCAGTATTACAAAAAATATTCTTTGTTAATCAGAGGCGTAGGAACGGATTCAAAGTTGGGGGGGGGGGGGGGCTGAAGTCGACATGCAGATAATCAGTGACCGCATTTTTAGCGGGGTTCGGGGATGCTCTCCCGGGAAATTTTGAAATCTAGAACCTCGGAAACACAATTTGCAGCAATTTGAGGAAACTTTTTCATCTAATTCTACAGCAAGCATAGTTCAAATTTTAACATAAAAACGAAGAAATTATTAAACCAACATGCCTTAAAGCCTCGACAGACGACACTTCACAAAACTGAACACTTTTTAGGGATTGCATACCCTGGTCCCAGAGGTCCTACGTCGCCCGCTCCCCCCCGAAATGCTGAAAGCGGCGGGAGAACCTCTGGTCGAAGACGCTACTAATCTCACTTTGATGTTGCAGTAATCTAATTAAATTGACCGGGGGGGCGTAAAACTTTTTGCACCACTAATAGAAATTTTTATATATTAAGGACGTTTGAGGCGCAGGCTAGGAGAAATAAACTATAAAAGTCTAGAAATTTGGCCGTTTTACCAGTCGAGCAAGAAAAAACCCACAACAGCCCACGAGACAAGACATGCAAGACAAGACAACTTATTAGTTGCGCTGAATGACTCGCCCGACCGCTTCAGTGATCAAATTATTTATTCGTTTGATCATTTCAAAATCACTTGCAAGCTACAATAACAGGAAAATTCTTATCTATAGGGCAGAATTTTTTCCCCCATGGCGCTTTAGTTTCTATACCGCTGCTATTCTGAAAAATTGCGAAAACGAAACCGAATTTTATACGTGTACAACTACAACGCAAAAATGTCACCCGTTCACAGAAATAACAATTATTCACCGGTGTGTTTGGGGGCTTTGGACGATAAAGATATAACCAGACGTTTTGAACTTTTTCATGTAATGACACGAGAGAAAATACGCCGCAGCCAAATTATACAGGGAAAGTAAAAGAAATTGACACAAATAAAGCGCCATTGTTGTTTACGTTTTCTTTTGAATCAATGCGTGTGAATAATTTGCTTGTGACGTACGCGCCAAATATTCTTTAATTTTTCCGTGCAAGTTTTTTCAAATCAGTGTTAGTTCACGTTCTCTTCTTTAATAGAGTGTTCATAAACAACGGATTTTTATTCTTTAGCATGCATGAGATGACTGGATGAGGTCAAAATAGGAGTTAAAAAATAAACAGCTATCAATTCGTTGGTGGTTAATATAAATACAAATGCATGGCGCCTTGCTTTTGGCATGCATTATATACGACGCTGTCATTATATTCATAATAAAATTAGCGATAGGACTTATAAATTACAATCACAGAATGATATAACAAGTTGATTTATGCAACAGTTGTATTCAAATTAAAAAAAAAACACGTCATACTTGAATGCCACGGCGAACCACTAGAGAATATTGAAAAGCTTGCTGAACGACGTTCTCGGTATATGGCATATATAAGTTATAGTTCGGCGGCAGATTAATTTTTAGATGTTAATACTCGATCGCCCAATCCGTATGGCAACGTAGAAATATTTCTTGAGTAAGAGAAATAATTGTTTAGTCAACGCACTAAAATAATATTTATACCTCTCACGCGGAAATGTGCACCAGCAACGGTATTTGTTAGTTCTTGTTCTTTACGGCTTTGTTTTGCAATTTTGCTCCGGAGATTTTAACATAACAATGCTACAAACGTCTTGCAAAATGCAGTATATTTCTTCACGCCTCCAACCTTGACTTGCACTCCTTGCAGTTGTATAATTATTTTTTTTAATCGAAACCCCCCTAACAGATTTCTTAGCCAATCAGAAAATGGGGTCAAGATCTGACCCTAGCGACTTCATTGGCTCGGAGCGATCAAAGAAACGGCCAGTTCGACCAGAGGTTCTCCCGCCGCTTTCAGCATTTCGGGGGGGAGCGGGAGACGTAGGACCTCTGGGACCAGGGTAGGGATTGCATGCATTGAAGTCGCTTTAATAATCTTTCAATAATTGTGTTTAAACACCTACGCAATAGCTTCTAATTCTTTGTCAACTTAGCTTCCGTATAATTAACTTTGTTGTCGTCGTCACTCGCCATTTTATCAAAAGGTAAGATTATAGACTCCGATTAATCGCAGACATTCTCAAATTTGTGGTTTATGACTGGTGAGCTGCTTTTTATTGACAAACTTAAAAAATGTGGTATACTATACAAACAAGTGAAGTACAAATAAAGTAATTTTAATACGAACCAAAGATGAACCCCGTAGGTAGATTACCGTAAGTAGCTGCTCCCCTAGCCTCTGTATAGTCGTACTAATACAATCATTAAATTTAGCAACGCTTGTCCGCTTGTCCTGACTTTTTTTTTTGGGGGAGGGGGCTCAGCCCCCCCCCCCCCCACATTCAAAATTTTGGGGGGGCTCAAGCCCCCCCCAGGCCCCCCGCTTCCTACGCCTCTGTTGTTAATGAAAAAAAGAAAAATATTGCAATATTGCAAATATTGCAAGTTACAATCCTGGACAAAATTGTTGCGACACTTTGCCGATTTTGACGATTGTCACATAGTGTCGCAAGCACTTTTGTCCAGGATTGTCTGAAAATCGCGAATTAGACAAAATCGAAGAAAAGAACAATTTGAACGCGACGATTCTGCGCAGTTCGTTCAAAAATGACACAAATACGCTCCCACATGCACGAACAACGGATTGTGTGTGGTGTATAGATGGTTCGGTGAATGTGCAAATTAAATAAGAGCTCCCGTGCGGGTGGTACTGGTGCGGGTGGGAACTCGGCAGAGACTCTGCTCCAGTGATCCCTTCCCCATTGAGGGGGTAAGGGGGAGCAGAGATGGGGGCTCTTTTATTAAACTGCATATCTTTTGCAATGTTACAAAGTTAAAAAGCTGCGTTTTGTTGAAAAATCATAAATTCGTCATTTTCAGACAATCCTGGACAAAATTGTTGCGACACTTTGCCGATTTTGACGATTGTCGCATAGTGTTGCAAGCACTTTTGTCCAGGATTGTAGCTTACGATGACTTGCGATGCCACCAGTCAAACGTCGTCACAAGTCGTCGCAAGTTCTGCACTTCCGCTAGTTCCCACGCCTTTTCGCTAGTTCTCATGGTAGTTTCTATGGCGACGGAGCACGAAAGACTTGCATCGACTTGTGTTTTGTGTTCAAACGTTTCGCAAGCTCTCGCAAGTTGAATAAAACTTGCGATGAAATTTGAACAAGATCAAATTAGTCGCAAGCTAACGCAAGTCACCGCAAGTCATTGCAAGCTGGCGGTCCAACGAGACACAAGCAAGCACAAGCTAAAGCCCTAATCAAACGAGAACGCAAGTCATCGCAAGTTGGCAGTCAGAATTACTGTGGCGGTCGTTTGAACACCCAAATTAACAAAATAAAGGTTTCATGAGTGTTTTAAACAAGTTTTAACTTTGTCACGGTACATAATATTTTTGGGAAATTATTCAGAGGGGCTGGCTGAGATAGCGTGACTGCCAACTTGCGATGACTTGCGTTCTCGTTTGATAAGGCTCTAAAACTTGCTATGACTTGCGTTCTCGTTTGATTAAGGCTAGACCAGAGACACCCCTAAAGGTATACAGTAACCTTAATTGAACTGTTCTTTCTTTAGGTGACATTAAGAATCCAGAAAGGTCCTCTACCTGTTACTCATTCTCTTGATTATAGCTTCATTCCAAATGACAATCATTTAATGAAGATAATAAGTGGGAAAACGTCAAGTTATAAAATAGATGATTTTGCAGATATTCCTCATGGTGTAATGTTTCTTTCACTTGATGTTTCAAGTGAAGATGAGGCCGAGTCTGTAAGTACTGTATCCTGATTAGTTTTAGTAATAGAGACTATACAGTCATGAGAAAAATCACGAGTTGATACAACTATAGTCAATCCTGAAAACTCAAAAGCGAAATTCTTTGTTCTTCCTTTTTATTTACGTTTATGCAAACTTGTGCACGATGAAGTCGATGTACCAATAGCAGCGTTTAGGTTCAATCACTCAACCATGTTGCTGAAATATTAATAAGCGAAAAACAAAAGGTTTATGCACAGTGAGGACCGTCTCAACATGAAATCGCAGCTCATTATAGCGCTTTGAAATTAGCCGAGATTTCAGACCATTTGTCGATTGACTATGATACAACTGCATGCTTTTGGAAAACTGTGTCGCTAATACTGAAAAATACACGTGAGATTTCCCCTCCTGAACAATGTTGGTTAACAGAAATAATTAAGAAATAAAAAACATGTCGCGTGCGATAATCGAGTTATAATGCACGAGAGATGCGTGTAAAGCACGAGGCGATAGCCGAGTGTTTTACTAGCTTCTCGAGTGCATTATAACTCGATAATCGCACAGCAACTAAGTTTTTTTATTTCTTTTATAAAATAATGACTTTAAATTGTCAATAAACCCAAGAAAAGTAAGCAAAAAAACAAATTACCTGTCTCAGGACGAGTTTGTTACCATTTAGCGCCACGCGTGGCCTCATACAACACGTCGGCGATTTTAGCGATGAAAAGGCACTTAAAGTTGCACTGAAAACATTCTACTGTGTTAATTACGTGATTAGACATATATCCAAGTAATTTTTGACTTTCGTTGATTAAATCCACATAAAATTAATCAGAAACGACAAAATCGTCGCGAAGTATCTCGTGTGCCGTTCCGTTATGGAGTTATAATAACACGCTTGTTTGACTCAATAGCCAATCAGAGTGCGTGTTGACGTTCATTTACTTCCGGTTATTTTATAATTGGCATATCTTGCATTCAGCCATCATAGTGGAGCAACATTGAAGTGTCGGCAGGCGAGCGATGATGCTTTTTTAGGATCTTAATTTCTTGTTTCATCGCAAGTTAACACAAGAGCACCATCGAGTGCTTGCACTCGATTGTAGTGTAAATTAATGTAAATGTGAAATTGATCTCTACAGTATATTACACATCTGCATACGCGGTAATACATGTTATTATATGACTATTTCCGCGAGCGGTCTGGAACGTGAAATCCAGCAATTTGATTGGTTTCTGAGCGGTCTGGAACGTGAAATCCAGCAATTTGATTGATTTCTGAGCGGTCTGGAACGTGAAATTCCAGCAATTTGATTGGTTCCTGAGCGGTCTGGTATCTGCCGTTCCAGACCGCTGAGAGAATTTTATAAACAAAATGAAAGTCATGTCAGTATACATGCAACAAGAAGGATAATAATTCCAGAACTACTCATTGTTGAAATATACCGTGCAGGTATGTTGTTAGGAATTGTGTTAAGCTTTCATGTTAGAAATTGCATGTGTTAAGTTTCCAGTTTATGTGAAACTTTTTAAAATGTTCAAAATGTTCGTGGGAATGTTCGTAATAATAGAACATTTATTTCTCACAAATATTATAGAATTTCAAATGTTTTTTATTCAACTACGTAACGTACAACCTTGAGCATATGTTAAACTAAAGCAATTGAAAAATGCTTTTGAGGGTAGAAAGTTCAGGATTTTAGCTAAACGGAAAGTACTTTAAGAAATATGGAAAAACATATGCCATTTTGGTTTAGTTCGCAAGAAAGATGGTGGCGAATACGAGCCTAGCAGTTTGTCAAGTTTTCACAGAACGTTTACAACACTTGTAGTCATATAATTATTCTTATTGCTTGCTTAACTCTAATATGGAAACCAGAAACAAAGAGTATAGCATTAGACTTCCGAAGATTCGTCTTGAAGTAGCTAAGAAAGTGCTCCATTTCTATGGAGGCAAAATGTACAATGAACTCCCTCTAGAAATCCGAAAATCTGAAACATTAACTGAATTAAAAAATAGATTGAAAGACTTCCTCGCTAATTTTGAATGGTTTTCCTTATGTACTAGTTGTTAGCATTTATTTAATTATTATGATTTGTCACAGGACCCTATTTGATAACAGTTTATGATTTTTCATGTAACTGATTGGGCTATCCCGTATAAAAATTAGTTATAAATAAATAAATAAATAAATAAATATTTCACTAGTACAGACCTCACGACCGGCCAGAAAGGAGTAATTACAATGTCACAGTCGCAAGTAGTAACTAGTAACATTTAATTTAATTTAATTTAATTTAATTTAATTTAATTTAATTTAATTTAATTTAATTTAATTTAATTTAATTTAATTTAATTTAATTTAATTTAATTTAATTTAATTTAATTTAATTTAATTTAATTTAATTTAATTTAGTTTAATTTAATTTAATTAATGATGATGCATTGTTATTATTAATTAGGAAATAGCAAATTTGTGAAATCACATTTTGTTCTATTGTTCAATTCTATTTTGCATTTTCCAGGATATTTTGTTCCAATTTCCTGATGATTCTGCTTCCAAGAAAGTGATCTCGCTACGAGGAATCTTTCTTACTTTAGGTGACCTGCTAACCTCAGTCACAGGTTCAACAGTAAAAAGGTAAGTTATTTTTGATAGATCATAAAATCATAGTAAGTCATACATTTAATTCCAGACCGTTTGAATTATTTAGAAAGTTTACTTTATTTTTAGTAAATATCTTTCTCAAACCATTAATAATCGAAGTGAGTTAAAAAACTCGGCTATCACCTCGTTTTTCAACACACTTCTCGGTGTTTTCAAATGCGATAATGAACGGTGTTTAATTTCAAATGAGATAATGAACGGTGTTTTCAAATCTGATAATGAACGGTGTTTTCAAATGAGATAATAAACGGTGTCTTCTTCTTCTTCTTCTTCTTCTTCTTCTTCTTCTTCTTCTTCTTCTTCTTCTTCTTCTTCTTCTTCTTCTTCTTCTTCTTCTTTTCTTCTTCTTCTTCTTCTTCTTCTTCTTCTTCTTCTTCTTCTTCTTCTTCTTCTTCTTCTTCTTCTTCTTCTTCTTCTTCTTCTTCTTCTTCTTCTTCCTCTTCTTCTTCTTCTTCTTCTTCTTCTTCTTCTTCTTCTTCTTCTTCTTCTTCTTCTTCTTCTTCTTCTTCTTCTTCTTCTTCTTCTTCTTCTTCTTCTTCTTCTTCTTCTTCTTCTTCTTCTTCTTGTTCTTGTTCTTGTTCTTGTTCTTCTTCTTCTTCTTCTTCTCCTTCTCCTTCTTGTTGTTGTTGTTCTTCTTCTTCTTCTTCTTCTTCTTCTTCTTCTTCTTCTTCTTCTTCTTCTTCTTCTTCTTCTTCTTCTTCTTCTTCTTCTTCTTGTTCTTGTTCTTGTTCTTGTTCTTGTTCTTCTTCTTCTTCTTCTTTTTCTTTTTCTTTTTTTTCTTCTTCTTCTTCTTCTTCTTCTTCTTCTTCTTCTTCTTCTTCTTCTTCTTCTTCTTCTTCTTCTTCTTCTTCTTCTTCTTCTTCTTCTTCTTCTTCTTCTTCTTCTTCTTCTTCTTCTTCTTCTTCTTCTTCTTCTTCTTCTTCTTCTTCTTCTTCTTCTTCTTCTTCTTCTTCTTCTTCTTCTTCTTCTTCTTCTTCTTCTTCTTCTTCTTCTTCTTCTTCTTCTTCTTCGTCGTCGTCGTCGTCGTCGTCTTCTTCTTCGTCTTCGTCTTCGTCTTCGTCTTCGTCTTCGTCTTCGTCTTCGTCTTCGTCTTCGTCTTCGTCTTCGTCTTCGTCTTCGTCTTCGTCTTCGTGGGTACTAATACACACATGACATCATGGACAAATAGTGTAATATAAATTAGACTTTATATACAGTTTACTATAATACTGTAGATAGATTTTGACAACTGCAAGTTTTTCTTAAACTTTCTTAAAATGTTTTCTATTTATCACTATGGGCTTACAATTTTGAGCCGAATTAACGTCTTTATACAAGACAAGACAATTTTATTTGCACCATAAATTACAGAAATAAATAGAAGATTAAATAGAAAATTATACATTACGTCATAGTGACAGGAAACCTGAAATAACTATGTAGCTAAACTGGTCAGGGGAATAGGTGAAATTTTATATCAAATCAAATTGAATCAGTTAAGTACAACACAGCAACAGAACAATCACAGTACTATATACTAGGATTTAACTACCGAAAGATGGAAATCAGGTCAATTTTATATAATTTAAGCAAATATTTTTTTAGTTCCCGCTTAAATTGCCAAATATTTAAAGACTCTTCAATTTCATTCCAGACTTTTGGTGCAAAATATCTAATATTAAATTTACCATAATTTGTTCTTATTCTTGAAAAACAAAAGGTAGATATTATTCGATTACACGATGAAGCATTAGGAATACATTGTATGTTTCTAATGGCTGTAATATTGTTTGTTGTTTTTTTAGTACCAGTGTGGTAATGGATGGAAAGTTAGTTCACATTGGTTATCAAAAATTTAAACAAGAACTTCTTGTTTTAGCATTACCAGCAAACAGGTAAGGAGGTATTTTTATTGTACACTGCAATGTAATGTTGAATCAATGATACGAGTCAATCACTTGTAAAAGCTAGATTATATTTTTTTGAAGATTCTATCAGCTCGCTATATACGCAAAAAAGGCATAATTACAAAAATAGATAGGAACATCACAGAAATAACTAAATATAACACAATTTGTGGATTACACCATGTTTTTATTCAATTTCTGAGTTTCGGCCTGCATTCTCGAGCCGTCTTCAAACAATATATCACAGCAATAAGTGAGTGTGATGCGAGGCGGACGAAAAGGCAAGAAGTCCTGGCGATGTGAAGCCCTTGTACACAACTAATTAATACATTTTAAAACATAAATTGTTTGTATTGGCTCCTAACTATTTCTGCGATTGAATTGTATACCTGAACGGGCTGGGGTTTGTTAGTTTTTTTGCGATATTTTGACCACGGTTCAAAAGTGTTATTTTTTGCTGTACTGAAAGAAAAAAATATGGCCTAATTTAAGCTAGCAATAATTTACACAAAAATAAACTATTTTGGTGTCTTTTTGCTTTATTTTCGAAAGAATGCTATTACTAAATTATACCCCTTTCTAGACGTCACGTTTTTTCCTCTTTTTGCCGTGCATCCCTGAGTTTGATCCTATCGAATTCTTACGGATCCCCCAAGACCCCCAAGTGTTTTTTTCTCTGTCAAGTGAAAAGAAAGTTACTCTTTCTTCCAATATTATACTAAATATTCTCAAACTCATTAATAATTCATGAACCAAAAACAAAAGAAATTAATGTTTAATCAGTGCTTTGAAATCGGAGGAAAAGTACTAGTACTTTGAAATAATGCAAAATATAGGTTTTCAAAGTCTTGGGACTTTGAAATAAGGCAAATTACATTACGTTTCAGAGGTATCTTCGGAGTTTTGAGTTCGAGAAGTCACACTAATCACCGACACTGGTGAATAATTGTTTTTAGTTTATTCATGCATAAATTATCTGTGATGTGGGGTCATGTGCCGCGGTTAATATATAGCTCGTTTTCACTCACGTGATCGGTGGCCCCATTGGGGTGGTGAAACAATACGAAATATTTGAATAAGAAAGAGCTAATTCCCATACCGTACACCAATATGGCCGCCATTTCATTGTTTTGGTACACCAATATGGCCGCCGTGACGTCAGATGAAAACGATCTATAGGTTATTGACCTTGCATATTAAATTACGTACTATATCGCTTTAAAACTACGTCTGGAATACTATTATTTTGTTAAATAATGACAACATATCGTCTGTATCATGAATAAACTAAATCAGTTAATTACCTCGAAGTCGGTAACTAGGCTAAAGTTAGTTACCTCCTTCTCGGTAATTAACTTTTATTTAATAGAATATGAAATAACAAGTTTAACATTCTTATATTTTTCGGTATTTTTATACAAGACACGACCGCTAGCAAGTTGGCGTATTCAATATTTGTCGACAAAACAGTTTTTACAACTTTTGAATATATTAATGGCTAGAAAATTGTAAAGAGACATATCTGTGAACACTCTTCTACTTAATTTTGTTGACTTTTCTCGTTATTCTTTCACATCAGCCTTGTTTATCAACAAAATCTCCTGCTTCGGTAAACAAAGCAAAACTGGCCGCCATTTTGTTTTCTCGCAGGTGAATAGTGCAGGATATCCCGAGCTAGAACCAATCAGATTGCGTGAAAAGCACTATTCACCTGCGATGTATATGCTATTATTATATAGCATGGTATCGGATTTGAGCTTTTGCGTAATCTGATTGGTTCCCTACTACCAGACTATCATATCCTGCTAGTAGAGGAAAAACAAGATGGCGTCATGTTTTTTTAAATTGCCGAAAAGAGTTGAAATTGACGGATTTTTATACAGAAAAACGTCAACACCCTCAAACTAATGTATAAAAAAACCCAACATTGTGTAAAAATACATTAACAAATACACAATTTAGCATGTTAAATGGTAAAATTCATCTAAAAATTACGTCTTTTTCCTTCAAAAACCCGACTAAATTAACGGGTTGATATTAATTTGTTGCCAAACAAAAAAACTCACGGTTAAAATCAAGCTTACAATACACGTTTCGTGACGCAAGGTCTCACAGCGTAACGTAAGGTCTTAACGCAAGGTCTCACAGCGTAACGCAAGATCTCACAGGGTAACGCAAGATCTCACAGCGTAACGTAAGGCCTCACAACGTAACGTAAAGTCTCACAACGTAACGTCAGGTCTCACAACGTAATGGTAGGTGTCACAACGTAACGTCAGGTGTCACAACGTAAGGCAAGGTTTCATAGCATAACGCAAGATCTCACAACGTAACGTCAGGTGGCACAACGTAACGCAAGGTTTCACAGCGTAACGCAAGATCTCACAACGTAACGTAATGTTTCAATGAATATCAAGCAACACAGCTTTCTTTTTCAGATTTGTAGAAAATATAAAAGTTAGGTTCATATTTCTGTGCCATAATTGATAAGTTTTAACGCACATGCGAATCGCACGCGCAAAATTATTTGCGCATGCGAATTATCGCACACGTGCAGTTTTCCTTACGAAAAGGTGTTTTTATCATTCTTTTACCCCATTCCCCGTGGATCTCTTTCTACACCCCAGATGAAAACCGCTCACCGCTGTACTAACGTTACCATGTTTGGACTCTTCACTAAGTTTTTCAGTTTGGTTTAATCATATCAATGTTTTGTGACCAGCTTTTATTTTCTGTTTAGAGTACCTCTTCTTTATGTAAATACCTTAATGGAAAACTTAAATCAACTTCTTTGTGTGATGTTTGGATCACTTCACAGGTACCGCGTATTTCACGTGGAAATCTTACTTTTTTATTAATTATATTAATTTCCTTTTGATAAAACCTGGCTTTCTTTATTTTAGAGCTTTCTGTGATGGTTGTAACACAGTACGTCTTGAACATTTCTTTTCTTTGCTATTTGAGTACATTCTGGGAACAAAGTGTATATTTTCAAGTAACAACACTGCACCGGATCCTTTAGAAGGATTTTTGGATTGTCTCGAAGGCGTTAGATGGTTGGATATGCCAACAGAATCTAAGGTATTGTTGGGGGGGGGGGGGGGTGGCTTTAATACATGTGTAGCTATACTTTCAAAGTTTGGGTACAAAATATATCTTGGATTTTTAAAATGATGGAAAATACTCTAAACTTCGAATAAAACTAGTGAAAATACTCTCACTGCGGGTATTTGCTTTTTGTGCTTGATTTCACGGGATGGCAACGTTAAGCTAGTGAAAAATAATTAGAAGTGTTGTAAATTTATATCTATTGCGTAAAACACAATTTAAAGACCTTCTTCCGGTCTGGAGTCGAACCTGCTACTCTGAAAATCTAGACCATGCAGCACCTACAAACGATTGAGCTACGGAGGCAAGATCCCTCCTGATGTAGGATCGTTGCTATTCTTGGGAATTTTTGTGCGATCTCAAAAATACTATTAATAGCGATTGAGATCTGCTGATTGCAAGTACCATAGGGCTCCTATAACTCGTCTCAGTTTTAAATCTTCTTTTTGACAGCGAATAGCAAAGCGCACAGTTGCTATTTATAAACCTAAAATGCGGACAAACAAACCAAAATCAACTCTCAAGGGATTCAAAATGAACGTTTTTCTATTGTTGAAAAATGCTGACAAACATGATGAAATTGACAACACCGACGTCATCTGTGTGGAGCGCTATTGATGCAGTACATATATTTAAAACGGTGTTCATATTTTTTACCATATTTTCAAGGTTCACATTGACACATGTTTGAACGAGCTAGAAGCTAACGACTGTGAATGGGTAAGGTCATGTAATGTTTGTTATCCTACTAGGTTATCAAGTCAGTTCAAATATTTTTGCAAAAAATTAACTTGTGTGCAATGAATTATGCCTGCTATTCATTTATATCTGTAAATGGGCTGATGTTTTGGCACCAGTATAAAAACCTTTAAATTATGGACTGCATTAAAAAGTTTTGTGAATTTTATTATTCCATGTACTTCATGACAAGTTAATCTATGTTTTTTTCCTCAGGCAGATGAACTTTTTACCACAAGAAGACAATATGTAGTTCTTGGTTCTTGTCTTTTTTATAAAGTATGTCCAATATTATGAATCCAATTTAAGTGCAGTAGCAGTGGCGTAACGCAACCTCAGGGGGCCCCCGTCAATCCCCCCCCCTCACTAAAGAATTCATTCCTCTAAAACAAACAACAGTTTGGCAAGGATGACTAACAAATATTTTCATTCTAAAACCAATGACAGCAAAGTCATCTTAAGTATTTCTATGAATTCATGCTATTAAAATATTATTGTTTATACACTACAAGGAAGGTTTGTATACTGATTTAGGGTTATGCAAAAATTATATGCATGACGGATTACAAAGGATTAAATTTCAATATGATAATTTACCTTGGATTGCTGATGTTTGGCAACTGCCATTGCTGCAAGAAGAGACTACAAACCTTTAGTACAGCGGTATTTGCACGAAATACTTCATTTTATCGCCGTACAAAGTTTAAAGCCTTCGCACGTTTTTGTTGCACTCGCAACATTGTTTATCGCAAAACTATAAGCAACTCAGCTAGAGGTAGGCCTATTGTGAGAATATTTTGGAATTACATATATTCTAACTACTAATGTACTAGCAAAAATTTTTATTGTCATTTTTGCCGGGACCGAACCGCAAGAATCTGATGGACGTGGCAATGTAAACGTTAAAGTGTAAATGAAACGAAAATTAAGTCAGTCTTATTTGAAAGAACACTTGAAATAATGATAGAGTAACATCTTTTGAAGTTTTTGGTTTCCTTGCTTCGCTCTAAAGATATTTCAGTTTGTCCGATATGCAAATTAAATATTTTGAAGTCATGACGTGCCCAATGAGTTATCGAAAAATGTTATATAGCTTTGCTATTATCAAACCAAATTAATTCAAAGGAAGCATGTGGGTGTGTTTCGTCCAGAACACTAAACATGTAGATTTTCAGGTAATTATATTTGACAATATCAAAGATATATAACGTTTTTCGATAACTCATTACGCACGTCATGACGTCAAAATGTTTAATTTGCATGTCAAACAAACTGAAATATATCAAGAACGAAGCAAGGAAACGAAAAACTGCAAAATATGTTACTCTATTATTTTAAGTGTTCTTTCAAATAAGACAAACTTAATTTTCGCTTCATTTGCACTTTAAACCGCCATTAGTAGATCATGTACAGTGTGAGCAGCGTGATGTAGAAATTCTGTTTCGACTTGCAATTGATTTTGGCATACCTACAGGCTTCAGAACAACAAGAGGGTTTATAAGATAATGTATCCTCTACGCACGCTCTGATTGGCTGGGCTCCGTGCATTTATAAGCGTATGAAGATCATGAATGACGTAAAATGGCGTGGAGTGGCGTCACCTGACCGGAAAATCTAGCGAACTTTCAAAACTATCCCACTTTTAGCTTGTTTTTCCTTCTTCTTATTTTATAAAACAAATAAAACATACCGCTCCTGTGCATATGTACAGTTATAAGGTTCGTTTGACGTCATTTGAACACGAAAGAAGTGTAAAGGCAACTTCAACGAACACTTATAAGAGTACAGATGCCCAGAGCTTTATGTTTTATTTAACAAATAAAACATAAAGCTCCGTGCATATGTACTCTTATAAAGGCACGTTTGACGTCATTTGAACACGAAAGAAGTTGAGTAGAGGCACGAGGCGATAGCCGAGTGCCTTTACACTTCTTTCGTGTTCAAATCACGTCAAATGTACCTTTATAAGAGTACATATGTACAGGAGCGATATGTTTTATTTGTTTTATAAAATAAGAAGAGGAAAAATCAAACTAAAAGTGAGGTAGTTTAGGAATTTGGCGGGCTTTTCCGGCCTGCTGACGCCTTTCTACGCCATTTTACGTCATTCATGATCTATGTTCTCTTATAAATGCACGGAGTCCAGCCAATTAGAGGGCACCTTATTTTATAATTGTTAATTATAGTTAACACTTTATTTGGATAGGGTTAAACCTTGTTGTTAGCTGAAATTCGTCTTACCTAGGGAAGCCTTCTTGCCACCAAACTCTTTTCTCTGCTAAATGTTGATTTCTTATTTTTAGGGTGTTTTGATTGGGAATCACCTCCGCACTGAAGATCTGCAAGATATAGTTCTATATTGTCGATTTCACTGTTTATTTACAACTTCGGAACAAGAACGATTGTCTCAGTTGGTGATTTGGCGTGAGGTGTGTAAGCCACAAATACGGAAATATAGGATACTTCGAAATTTGACAAAACAATTTATTGTACATATGTGTGGTTTTATGATCGTAAATTGGAGTGAAGTGGAGTGGAGTGGAATGAAGTGAAGTGAAGTCGAAGTGGAGTGGAGTGGAGTGGGTAAAGTGAAGTGAAGTGAAGTGAAGTGAAGTGAAGTGAAGTGAAGTGAAGTGGAATGGAGTTAAGAGGAGTAAAGTGGAGTGGATGGAAGTGACGCAGAACGGGTTGGGTAAAGTGGAGTGGATGGAAGTGACGCAGAACGGGTTGGGTAAAGTGAAGTGGAATGGAGTGGGGTGGAGTGAAGTGAAGTGAAGTAAAGTGGAGTGCAGTGAAAGGAAATGAAGTGAAGTGAAGTGAAGTGAAATGAAATGAAATGAAATGAAATGAAATGAAATGAAATGAAGAGGAGGGGAGTGGATGGAAGTGACGCAGAACGGGTTGGGTAAAGTGGAGTGGATGGAAGTGACGCAGAACGGGTTGGGTAAAGTGAAGTGGAATGGAGTGGGGTGGAGTGAAGTGAAGTGAAGTAAAGTGGAGTGCAGTGAAAGGAAATGAAGTGAAGTGAAGTGAAGTGAAGTGAAATGAAATGAAATGAAATGGAGAGGAGTGGAGTGGATGGAAGTGACGCTGAACGGAGGTTGGGTAAAGTGAAATGAAGTAAGGTGAAGTAAAGTGAAGTGAGGTGAAGTGAATCGAAGTGAAGTGGATTAAATTAAAAGCTAAACCATGAGTTCATATTTAATCTAAAGGTCACATCATTTCTCATCATTCATACTCGTAATTTCTTTCTTTTTCTTCTCCTCACCTAGCTTAGTATTGCGTACTAATGTTTTGACACCTGTTTAATCAGTCTGACCAGTAGTGATTTATTTATCTCTAATTGAACTGGGGCGCCGTTGTTTTGTGATATTCAACAAACCAGAAATTGTATTTTCCAATTACAGGTTTTCTTGACAAGACAAAGTAAGGAAAAACCCGAGATATCATTTAGTTCAAGCGCTAATTCAAGATCATTTTTACTAATTGTTGGACTGGTAGGTCAAACTTGTTTTATGCATCACGCTTTGTTGAAACACCATTGATTGATTGATTGAATGATTGATTGATTGATTGATTGATTGATGATTGATTGATTGATTGATTGATTGATTGATTGATTGATTAATGGATTGATGAATGGATTGATGGATGGATTGGCGAATGGATTGATGGATTGATTGAAGGATTGATGGGTGGATGGATGGATTGATTGATTGATTGATTGATTGATTGATTGATTGATTGATTGATTGATTGATTGATTGATTGATTGATTGATTAATTAATTAATTAATTAATGGATTGATGGATGGATGGATTGATGAATGGATTGATGGATTGATGAATGAATTCATGGATTGATTAATTGATAAATGAATTGATGGATGGATGGATGGATGGATGGATGGATGGATGGATTGATTGATTCATGGATTGATGAATGAATGAATGAATTGATGGATTGATGGAATGATTGATGGATGGATTGTTGATTGGATTGGTTGATTAGGTTTTAAAACATATTTAATATTATATTTTTAGAAACATTGCTTATTTTGCATTGTGCTTGAAGCTGGAGGAATTTCTCAAAGGTATATACTTACTAGCCAGTACTATTGCGCTGCCGTTACTAATTATCTTTTGCCTGTGAGTTCGTTTGTTAGTTCGCTCGTGCAGAATCAATAGGATCTAACTAAAAATAGGTACGCAATGCGTACATGCGTCTTACAGTACAGTGTACATCGTTTGCAATCACATGACATTGGACGCCATCTTGGTTGAGTTCCCTTAATTTCCAATTCCCTTGCTAAAACAAACATAACGGTGAGGGTGTGTCAAGTGTCAACAGTGTTTGCCAAACAAAAAATCAACCAATATGATGGTGACGTCATGTGCAACAGTCTATTCACATAATCTGATTTTCCTCATGATACATATCATTTAATAAAAACAACTACATGTATAGTAATTGCGATAAGACGTAACTGACTACTATATACCTGTATCCACATTACATGCACCACTATTGAGTCCAGTTAATCAGATCAGGTGAATGGGCTTTGGTTGCAATATTCATCAAAGACACTGGCAGGCAGTGTAAGTGTGTAATTAATATAACAGATGATATAGCAATATACCAAATCAGGAAATAGCCAATTTAATTTGCTAAAATACATATTAAGAACCTTTCAGAATGTTTGTTGATATTTGACTATAGTTTAGTATGAGAATTTTCTACTGTGTGTATACACATGCAGAAATAATACTGTCATAATAAGTTACATACTGGTTATATCTTGTCTGCATATTATTGCAGTCAACAACAGCTAAAACTGACACAGATTGTTTGCCCTCACTAAAACTGGCAGATTTTTGACCTCGGTCAATTATATAAACAATGGGTCCAAGGATTTTCCTCAATGTTATTTACTTTCCTCAGTAATATTGCAACATACTTACACAATATATAACAGACATTGGTGGACGTTCGTCAAACTCAATTACTCAGAAAAGATTTCTGAGCCCCAGACAGGATTCGAACCTGCAACCTTCTAATGACTGGTTAGATGCTCTATCCAATGAGCCACTGAGGCTCAGATGGAGAGCTAAGGTTGCAAAATAATTCATAGTCATATGCACTCCTAAGTGGTAGCGTTTGCATATGAGATGTAGTTAAAGTGATCTGATGAGTTGTACATGTACGTATACATGTCGTGCATGTGGTACATTTACGAGCTTAAACTACTACATATATATGCACAACTTATCATACACAATATATAGCGTACTACACACACTTCACTTAATAATTTGTTAAGTTTGTTTAGTTTGAGTTATGCGATAATTCACTACACAGATAACGTCTGATCAGAATGTCACCACTAGCACATTGGTCCCTGTGCAACGACTGTCACAAGCTATGAACACATGTCAGTCAATATTTCTAAAACAGAAAACAAAAAATTAGGTCATTAGGGAAGCATATAAATATCTATGAAGCGAACATGAAGCAAAAAAGTGTTATTAATAATAATCGTGGTAGGAGCTAAGAGTTTAATTTTTTATTCCATTTTTGAAGAAATGGATCGCTTGGTTGGACTGCTTTATAGCATATACAGTTGCACATTTAATAAAATATAAGCTTACAGTCCCAGTGTATACTATTTTGACGCATATTAATGCGACAATGGCCTTTAGAGTATTAAAATCCCGTAAAATGAATCAGGGTATTCTTTCTATATTTATTTTTGAAACTATAAACTGTTTTGTTTGTAACTGTCGGGCTTACAGTAACGTTGAGGACAAAATACTTTGAGTTAAAAGTAAAGCAACTGCAAATTATAGATATTTCCTTTCAAACAACTATTTCATGAGTCTATGAATAATGATAATATACAACCCTAAATTAAGATAGCCCAGTACAACAGGCAATTTACATCATGTTTCCACAAGTTCCATAGAGATTAACGTTGATGTGACACAGTATAAGTTATAATTACTTCCTTACCTTGATAAAATCTCCCCAAAATCAAAAGAAAGGAGTAATTATAGAATACCCCGCAATTGAAATTGCTCCTCTCAATCGCTATGTAGCTACGTTCCTGGCAACGTGGCAACCAGGCTACACGGCTACGCGCCTACGCATCCACGCGGCTGCGCGCCCACGCGGCTACGTGGCTACGCGGCTACGCTCCAACTCCATTACTTAACTTTATGTTAACTCCGACTCCACTACTTAACTTTATGTTAACTCCGACTCCATTACTTAACTTTATGTTAATCGTAATCCTAATATTAACCGAATCAAATCAAGGAAGTTTGTGGTATGGAAAATTACGATTACCTGACCCCCATACAATGGAACCATGAACCCTAACCCTATAACCCTAATCACAAATCACGGATGTTTGTGGGATAGAAAATTATGGTAACCTGACACACACACACACACACACACACACACACACACACACACACACACACACACACACACACACACACACACATACACACACACACACCATTGAAAAGGGGCGACGGGGGTAAGTGTATAGAGTATACGAATCCTTGGATGAAGAATCAATTCGAGAAGCCGTAAGAAGAACGATTTTAAGTGTGGAAATATAAACCCAAAGCGCTTTATTACTTTGAAAGCGTTGCTACGCTTTCTGTTGCTACGGCTGATATTTGCGTATTTATCCTGAGTGCACGTGCAGAGCACAAAAGGGAAAGCTCGTTAAAGTTACTAATGACCTAAATATAACCGGATTTGCATATACTGTAGAATATGTAATTATTTATGGGGTGATCATGAGTTTTTTGGGGGATAATAAGGGGCATGAAGAGGTATTAATGCTTGGGCAAGTCTAGGCGAGAAAGTCATTAACAACACGCGTACATGTAATACAGAATTTAAACTATTTTATTGAGAAATATATCTTTACACAAAAAACTCTTGATTATTTAGTGATCTATCGGTAACACTAGCATATGGGCATACAGTACATCTTATAATCCGAAGGCATGGATCATGAGTCTTGAATTCTGTACCACAAACATTACATATCAGATTTCGAATAACACATTTGTTAAAATATTTCCACAAACACGTAGGACACTCAATTACATGTGTAAAATTAACAGGATTCTGACAACGTTCGCAATCAACAGGTTCGTCAATTATAGAATTTTCTGATTCTATTTCGGTGTAATCTTTATCGTGTTCGGAATCTTCGGAGGACGTTTCTTCGTTTTCGCTCTCTGATTCTGTTTCTTCTTCTGCCTGCGCCAACATTGTCAGCACTCGAACATTTTCGATAAGGTTTTTGTCAATGTTAATGTCGGCGAGTCCTTTTACAAATACATTTAGACCAGCTGGTTTGGGAATTCCTGAGACGTAAGGTGATACGCAGTATTCTACCAATTCGGCTATTTTTGTGTTTGGTATAGTTCTTCCTTGATACACAATTTCTCCTTTGGGATTCCATGTTAAGTTGACATAGGACGCGAGTAAACTATTCAGCAAAGAAGACGCTGTCGCTTCATCGACTCCGTAGTCAAAGTGTGACAGTATTTCTTTAACACGAAAATCATCATGTAATCTTTCTCCCATCGTGTTCAGGGTTCGAATGAGGGTCTTTACAAAATATCGTTCTTTTATATTAGTTCTGCGAGTCCGTCTAAAACAGGACCAAGTAAGACATCAAGAAATCCTGTACCTTTTTGAACCAGTATCTCCTTTTTTCTCATAAAACTACTTCGGGGACTAGCCAAAGTTGATATGTCGTCGCTATAAGGCTTAACGTCTTCAAGCAAAGCAGGTGATAATTGATATTGCATTGACCAAAAGTTCAACATACAATCACAAATGCATCTAATTTGCTCGGGGTTTGCAGTCTCCAACAGAGCTCGCTGTTGAATAGGTTCACTTGTACATAAAAGTTCAAGAAACGGTTTGTGCTTTTTCATCAACATCTCTATTTGACAGTCAGTGTATAAATGAGGAAAACGCTACCAAAACACACATTTTAAGAGGAGGAGGAGGAGGAGGAGAAAGAGGAGGAGGAGGAGGAGGAGAAAGAGGAGGAGAAAGACGAGGAGGAGAAAGAGGAGAAGGAGGAGGAGGAGGAGAAAGAGGAGGAGGAGGAGAAAGAGGAGGAGGAGGAGGAGGAGGAGGAGGAGGAGAAAGAGGAGGAGGAGGAGGAGGAGGAGAAAGAGGAGGAGGAGAAAGAGGAGGAGGAGGAGGAGAAAGAGGAGGAGGAGGAGAAAGAGGAGGAGGAGGAGGAGAAAGAGGAGGAGGAGGAGGAGAAAGAGGAGGAGGGGGAGGAGGAGGAGAAATAAATAATAAGACATTCTCTAGAAATATTTATTCTGCTCATGCTCTTCAACGAGTGAACATGTCTTATGTCTGCAGCACTTGTGGAAAAACGTTTTCTACACTATTCAACATGCAACGCCATATTAAAAATTCCCATCAGGAAAATAATACAGGGCATGTTTCCCCAGTTATCAATGGAGCAACAGTCATGCAGCATCCATTTACTTGCATTGTCGCAGGGTGTACTCAGAGTGGTAAAACAGTATGGGTAAAAACGCTGCTGGAAAACGCCCAAACTACTATTAATCCTCCTCCTGAACGTATCATTTGGTGCTATGGACAATGGCAGCCCATGTATTTAGAAATGATCAAAACAATACCAGGCATCGAATTCTATGAGGGTATACCTTCCGACATTGACTCTGATAATTTTCTTGAAGTCTCTCAACGTAACCTGATCGTCCTCGATGATCTCATGGATCAGTCAGGAAGAGATAAACGTATTGCTAATTTATTTACTAAAGGAAGTCATCACAGGAATCTCTCCGTGATTTACATTGTTCAGAATATATTTCACCAAGGCAAAGAAACAAGAAACATCAGCCTCAACGCACACTATATCGTACTATTCAAGTCTCCGAGGGATAAGCAACAAATTTCTGTCTTGGCACGGCAGGTGAACCCAGGTCATGTCCATAAATTTATGAAGAGTTACGAGGAAGCCACAACTCGTCCTCATGGTTATTTAATGCTTGATCTGAAACCGACCACGGACGACGATCATCGCCTCAAGACCAATGTTCTACCTGGAGAAAATAGCTCCAGCCTGCAGCAACAGCTGGGTAGTTTCATACAAAAGCAATCCTATCAAATACCTCCGATCGTTAATGCCATGTACAATACAGAACAAAAAATGCAAGATATTGTACAAGCGCCACAGTTGACACCTGAAGAAAAGAGCATACTTTACTCCAATCAGCTAGGGCGTTTTCTGACGTTTCAAAACCAACTGCAAAATCAGTCTCAACCTCTGACTAATCTTCAACCTCGGAAAAATACAGAAAATTTGACACTGGAGATAAAGCAAGAAACTGACGATCTTCCGTGGAGTTTCCCTGCTCCACCTAAAACCTATTTTGTAACACCGCCTCCTACCGTTGAACAACCGACGCTTAAACATAATTTCTTTCATAATTGGGAAAGCTCTTCGGATTGGAAAGAAAGCGACTTGGCAAAGATGACCCCAGATGATAGAGAAGAGTATGAACACCATCTAATGATGACTAGATCAAAATATTTACCCATGACAAAAGAAGATGTATCACAATTATCACCAGCAGACAAGAAAGACTATCACGCTACCTTTAAAATAAAAACGCCTAAATATAATCTAAGAAGCAGACCTTACTAAAACTTTTGATATGTATATGTTTGAACGAAAACCGAAATAAATATTTTTAAGCTAAATGCTTTTGTATGTATGTGTGTGTGTGTTTATTTGTTCCTCCTCCTCCTCTTTCTCCTCCTCCTCTTTCTCCTCCTCCTCCTCCTCCTCCTCTTTCTCCTCCTCCTCCTCCTCTTTCTCCTCCTCCTCCTCTTTCTCCTCCTCCTCCTCCTCCTCCTCTTTCTCCTCCTCTTTCTCCTCTTTCTCCTCCTCCTCTTAAAATGTGTGTTTTGGTAGCGTTTTCCTCATTTAGACACTGACTGTCAAATAGAGATGTTGATGAAAAAGCACAAACCGTTTCTTGAACTTTTATGTACAAGTGAACCTATTCAACAGCGAGCTCTGTTGGAGACTGCAAACCCCGAGCAAATTAGATGCATTTGTGATTGTATGTTGAACTTTTGGTCAATGCAATATCAATTATCACCTGCTTTGCTTGAAGACGTTAAGCCTTATAGCGACGACATATCAACTTTGGCTAGTCCCCGAAGTAGTTTTATGAGAAAAAAGGAGATACTGGTTCAAAAAGGTACAGGATTTCTTGATGTCTTACTTGGTCCTGTTTTAGACGGACTCGCAGAACTAATATAAAAGAACGATATTTTGTAAAGACCCTCATTCGAACCCTGAACACGATGGGAGAAAGATTACATGATGATTTTCGTGTTAAAGAAATACTGTCACACTTTGACTACGGAGTCGATGAAGCGACAGCGTCTTCTTTGCTGAATAGTTTACTCGCGTCCTATGTCAACTTAACATGGAATCCCAAAGGAGAAATTGTGTATCAAGGAAGAACTATACCAAACACAAAAATAGCCGAATTGGTAGAATACTGCGTATCACCTTACGTCTCAGGAATTCCCAAACCAGCTGGTCTAAATGTATTTGTAAAAGGACTCGCCGACATTAACATTGACAAAAACCTTATCGAAAATGTTCGAGTGCTGACAATGTTGGCGCAGGCAGAAGAAGAAACAGAATCAGAGAGCGAAAACGAAGAAACGTCCTCCGAAGATTCCGAACACGATAAAGATTACACCGAAATAGAATCAGAAAATTCTATAATTGACGAACCTGTTGATTGCGAACGTTGTCAGAATCCTGTTAATTTTACACATGTAATTGAGTGTCCTACGTGTTTGTGGAAATATTTTAACAAATGTGTTATTCGAAATCTGATATGTAATGTTTGTGGTACAGAATTCAAGACTCATGATCCATGCCTTCGGATTATAAGATGTACTGTATGCCCATATGCTAGTGTTACCGATAGATCACTAAATAATCAAGAGTTTTTTGTGTAAAGATATATTTCTCAATAAAATAGTTTAAATTCTGTATTACATGTACGCGTGTTGTTAATGACTTTCTCGCCTAGACTTGCCCAAGCATTAATACCTCTTCATGCCCCTTATTATCCCCCAAAAAACTCATGATCACCCCATAAATAATTACATATTCTACAGTATATGCAAATCCGGTTATATTTAGGTCATTAGTAACTTTAACGAGCTTTCCCTTTTGTGCTCTGCACGTGCACTCAGGATAAATACGCAAATATCAGCCGTAGCAACAGAAAGCGTAGCAACGCTTTCAAAGTAATAAAGCGCTTTGGGTTTATATTTCCACACTTAAAATCGTTCTTCTTACGGCTTCTCGAATTGATTCTTCATCCAAGGATTCGTATACTCTATACACTAGGGTTAGATAAGCGATAATTCGACCAAAACTGTTAACATTCATCTCTTCGTAAATAACACTCAGATTACTTAACCAAAAACCCGCTAAATTCCAGGTTTAAGATAAAAAATATAAAGTGTCTCTATCCATTTCTGTTTCGTTCCTCTACAAACTAGGCCAAAGTAAACGATAACTCTCTAAACACTTATTGCCACAAAACGTGTATAAGACTGTTTGATCATTTAGGTTCTAACTAATATAATATTCAAAGTCTCCATATTATTCAAATAATATTCAGGTTTCACCAGAGCAGTTGTCTCTGCCAATTCAGACCCTTCGGGCGTCACACCACCGGGCGTCACACCGAATATTTAATGAGGCGGCATCCCTTTGTACGCTATATGGGGGGGGTTATCTACTGGGGTATAGCAATTTATGCAAAAAAGAGGCTTATCAAAAAAGAGGCTGAATCATGGCATGATTCACTCGAGTCGTTTCAACTAATTTTGTCAATGATTGTAGCTATAGCTACCGTGTAGCCGCGTAGCCAGACTACATACCATTTCACATGCGGGGTATTCTATAATTGTACCAAAAGAAACAACTCGTTTTCAATGACTCAATCGTTCGTAGACAAGATGGACGAAGCAATGAAGCAGAAAGCGGTTGACGCCATATTCACTAAATCGCATACTTCGTCGCTACATCGGAAAACATCGGCACACCTTCGCTTATATTGGCTATGTAATTCGCTCGCTCCGAACGTTTCGCGCGCCGATGAATCTGATAGAGGAAAACCTATTACGTCACAAAAGTGACAATACTCCGCCAGCCAGCCAGACGGTCAGGTAGGTTTTTACGGGTACATAACGTCTTTCTGCTACATGTAACTGAACTCGGGGATCCGAAGAAATTATATGATAACCTAGATCTTTTTTGCCAAGCGACGAAAGCTAAGATGAAGCTGAACTTTGTCTGTTAGCTTATCGACAAACACTATTATTATTGTAGAGAGTTTTTTTTTTTGTAATTCATGCTGTCATGCCTTGCGTTTTGTTACAGTTGATGTATATCCTTCTCAAACTCATTAATAATTCATGAGGAAAGCATTATCGAAATCAGTTACCGAGACGTTGTTGTGAAATGTGGTAATAAACGCCCATAAATTAAGACAAGTTTTACCTCAGATTTCTCTTTAAATACTGATTTGTTTGAGTGGTATAATACACTCGAAAGCCGTTTTTTATCTGATTTTAAAACACCTTGAAGTGAGTTAAAAAACTCGGCTAGCGCCTCGTTTTTCAACACACTTCTCGGTGTTTTCAAATCAGATAATAAACGGCTTCTCGTGTATGATATTACATATAAATACACCATCGCAATCAGCACAGAAACTTGAAATTACCAAAAAATTACCAAGACACAAATTATTGTAAAAAAATGGTCAATGACGACGTTGCTTCCATTTTAAAAGGATCCCCGTTGCATGTTTGAACAAATGTGTATCACGGGCGCCGCCATCTTGGATTTGATAACGTCAAATTGTTGCACTTATTGTCCGGAAAAATTGAAACCATTGTCTTGCAAGAACGTGTGCAATCATTTGACGTCATCAAATCCAAGATGGCGACGCCCATGAGGTGTATTTGTTCAAACATGCGGGAGTCCTTTTAAAGTGGTTGTTCGCTGATGAAAATGTTGTTAAAGTTTCTGCATAATCCTAAAGATATGTTACTTGGTAATTGTGCAAAGTTTCATTTCGAAATTCTCAAAAACAAAGTTTGTATTTTACGTGCGAAGTTTATATTTTGTAGCGCCGCCATTAAATTGGCCGTGTTTGAGAAGAATGGGTCGAGGAGAACTTATGACGTCATAGACTCAATAAAAACAAAAGATCATTGTTGTTGTCAACAAAAGGTCATTGTTGTTATTGAGTCCATGACGTCATAAGCTGCCTCGACTCATTCTTCTCAAGCTCGGCCACTTTAATGGCGTCGCTCCAAAATACAAACTTCACAAGTAAAATATCACCTTTTCTTCAACGAATTTTGAAATGAAACTTTGCAAGTTTACTAACGACCATGACATCTTTAAGATTATGCAAAAACATTGCCCACAATATATTCATCAGAGAAAAGTTTTGGTTGCAATGTAATTCAAACGTGCTAATTAATGGTATTTATAGTAATTAGTTATTAGAGGGATGCAGAAACGTAAGACCATGTACAGTCATTCAAAAAGAACATTGAACTTTATTGCCTAGGGCAAATGGGAATCCTGGTCCAGATCCTTATTACATCGACCAAGCCAAAAATGTTTTATTTGAATTGGAACATTTAGACATCCCTTCAGTTTGTGAAGCAAGGTGAGTGAGACAAGAAAACGTTGGGATTAGTTTGTTAATTGACTGCTATGTAAACTCACAGAACGTCTGTTTGCAGGCTACGTTGGGATAAAAAAATGTTGACGTAAAATATTTAAGTTGATAAATGATTGAGCGTATACATTAAGATTATTGGCAGTTACAATAACACTCAGTATAATTATTTAGCTATTATAAAAGTCGATTGTTGTTCACACTAGCGAACTTGGTATAGCTAGACAACGAGTCCGTCAGTGTGAACGTAAACAGACTAGGTTTACTGTAGATTGAATTCGAGTTCACTTGGTGGAGGTAACTGAGAAAGGACTCGACAAAGTGTGAATGCATTCGACCTGGCTTTGGGCTGGAATGGACCGCTTTCCATGGTCAGGTAGTAATCCACTGAACAGGTGGACAACGTACCCAGTCATCTTGACCAGCAAAACTTAAAACTAGTGTGAACGCAACCAGTAAGTCCTATACCAGTCCAGCCTCAGTCCAAACCCAGTTCGAGTCCTCTAGTGTGAACACAACCAGTAAGTCCTATACCAGTCCAACCTCACTCCAAATCCAGTCTGAGTCCTCTAGTGTGAATGCAACCACAGTAAGTCCTATACCAGTCCAGCCTCAGTCCAAATCCAGTCTGAGTCCTCTAGTGTGAATGCAACCACAGTTAGTCCTATACCAGTCCAACCTCAGTCCAAATCCAGTCTGAGTCCTCTAGTGTGAATGCAACCACAGTAAGTCCTGTACCAGTCGACCAGCCTCAGTCTAAATCCAGTCTGAGTTCTCCAGTGTGAATGCAACCACAGTAAGTCCTATACCAGCCCAGCCTCAGTCTAAATCCAGTCTGAGTCCTCTAGTGTGAATGCAACCACACTAAGTCCTATACCAGTCCAGCCTCAGTCCAAATCCAGTCTGAGTCCACTAGTGTGAATGCAACCAGTAAGTCCTATACCTGTCCAGCCTCAGTCTAAATCCAGTCTGAGTTCTCCAGTGTGAATGCAACCACAGTAAGTCCTATACCAGCCCAGCCTCAGTCTAAATCCAGTCTGAGCCCTCTAGTGTGAATGCAACCACAGTAAGTCCTATACCAGCCCAGCCTCAGTCTAAATCCAGTCTGAGCCCTCTAGTGTGAATGCAACCACAGTAAGTCCTATACCAGCCCAGCCTCAGTCTAAATCCAGTTTGAGTCCTCTAGTGTGAATGCAACCACAGTAAGTCCTATACCTGTCCAGCCTCAGTCCAAATCCAGTCTGAGTCCTCTAGTGTGGATGCAACCAGTACGTCCAGCCTCAGTCTAAGTCCAGTGTGAGTTTGCTAATGTTGGAACGCGCCTTAAAATCAACACCTAACATCTTAGCTGTGATCCATGGTCTGAACTGTGTCGTTGGCGGCTGCCTGGAGCGCCTTTGATATGCCTCGACACGGCCACGTTGATCTGCGTCCTTCGCAATTCAGCCACTGGCTGCAAGTAAGGATGATTAGCCACCCAGTCCTTTATCCTTTATCCTTATCCTTATCCTTTATCCAAGGTAGTGCATGTTCTGCCGAGTTTTTAAGGTAGCTAAAACTACACTGTGTACTACAATGAAACTGTGTATATTTAAAAACATACATGTATGAATTATTTTTATTGCAGGTTTCAATACCCTACGTGTCCACCAACTGCTGTGGCTGACCATCTTGTACTTTCCAGTAAGACATCAGGTGCAGAGAAACTAAATTACGAAAACAAAGGCAGGATCCCAGGTTCTCTTGAAAATTTAAGAAGCCCAGGTTAGCAATATCCATAGTTTGCCTAAACATATATTATCTTGGTCTGCACAAGCGTCAATAATCAGTTGAAATTGTTTATAGAATTATTGTTTCCAAAGAATTTAAGATATATGTATGAATCCTCCTTCAAACGGTTTTTTAAAGATTAAGATTTTTTTATATCTCTTCTATTGTCTACCAAGTAGAAATGACATCAACAGTGACCTATTAGATTTTATTAAATTGAAAATTATTAGAAATTGAAAATTAGAAAGTTTATGAATCTGTACTTCTGAGTTCTGTCCATATTTACTCGTCGAATGTTTTTATCAGATTATATTGAGAACGAGCGGCTATTTTCTATTTCTTGTGACTAAGGAGGCTTCGGTGACTCAAACGTTAAAGTATAACTGACTGCCTTTCACGTCTGAAGTCACGAGTTCAAAACCTACGATTTCCCGGTTCATCGCTTGGTGCATCCTTCACAAACGTATTTACACATCATCTTATGCATTACTAAGTTATGCTTAAGTCATTACTGCTTATCAATATGAAATATTCAGAGTTGATATTTTTTTACTTTAAAATAATTTTTAATAATTTTTTTTTTTACTATGTTAGGTGTAGAAGAAACAGAATCTATTTACTCTGATACGAGTGCAGGAAATACTGTTGCTTTATCTCCATATTCACGAAGACGAAACTCAAATGTTTCTGAAGGATCCAAAGGAAGTGCTGGGAGTGGAGGAGTAGGAAAGATGTTGATGAATAGAAATTTATCTGGTTCATTTTCATTAGCAATGCTGAGGAAAAGTTCAGAAATTGCTGGAGATCTTACGTTTAGTTACCTTAACAAGTAAGATAACTATATTTATTATAAATTTATAGTGAAGGAAAATTTCCAGTGTAGGAATATATCAAATTGTGGCTTGTTGAGAAAACGCAACATTGGGGCCTTCCGGCTAAGAATCGAACCCGCCACGAATCTCCTTAACTGGGCTTACATGTAGTTCTCTTTAAGACGCCATCAATCTTGCTTTCATGTTGCAGTAATGTGATAGAAGCCCGTCCATTCCGGAGGGGGTGGAGCAAACGGTGTAGAACCTCTGGGATCGGGGTATTGTTTTCCTGGCATTCACGGTTTAGTGCTTTGTCTTCATAGTTAATCTTTAATTGAAATATTTTTTGTTTAGGTTATCTGCTGGCGACGAGAATACAATATTTCATTACGTCATTCATAACACATTTCATGGAATTATCTTGTCACCATTTGTAAATTCCTCCAAAGGAAAACTTCATGAAACAGTTTTAGACAACTTTAACAAAGCTTGTTTAAAGATTAGGAGACATTTCTTAAACAATGTAAGTTCAAGAAGGATTAATATTAAGGTGTTACTCTGAGTGACGAACCAAGCCGGACACTCTACTTGGCCCAGCTGGGATTCGAACCCGCGACCTTCGGTTTACTAGTCCGATGCTCTACCAACTGAGCTACAGGTCAAGTTGGGAGCTGAAGGTCGAATGATAGTACTTAGGTTATTTGATATTTTGAAACAGACTAGTTTCTTCAATATCTGGACAACAGTCTTCGTACATGACGATCAAATAGCCTAAGTACTATCATTCGACCTTCAGCTCGAAACTTGACCTGTAGCTCAGTTGGTAGAGCATTGGACTACACACGTAAAAACGCACAAGCTGTTACAGACCTGCAAGCAAGTTGTTACAAGGCTGTTCAACAGGCTGTCACCGTCATGTGTTCGCACTGGCTGTCCCAGTCTGTTAACATGTCTGTAACAAGTTGTTGACAACTTGTAACAAGGCTGATGACTCCAACAGACTGATGACAAGTTGTTCCAACAACCTGTTACCGCTCTGCACTCAACAAGTTGTTAACAGGTTGATGCTAACAAGGTTGTAGCAGCATCTTGAATGAACAGCATTGTTACAACTTGTTCCCAGCCTTGCTACAAGCCTGTTGCGAACACATCCTGTTGACAAGCTGTGAGATTTTTACGTGTGTAGTAAACTGAAGGTCGCGGGTTCGAATCCCAGCCGGGCCAAGTAGAGTTTTCTCTACTTGTCCGGTATTGTTCGTCACTCACAGTAACACCTTATTATTTTCCACCCGAGTTCACTGTTTCACAATAATCATTCGAAAAAGAAGGATTAATTTCGTTTAGTCGAACCATATAATTATATTATAGGTACTGCTATCAATTAAATAATGTTAATTTACTTTCCAGTCATCATTTAATAAAGACAAGCTGTGTAAAACGCAAAGCAGGTTTTCATCCACGTCATCGGATACCGTTTTTGAAATGGGAGTACAGTTTTGTGTTGTAGACACCAAAAGGCAGGAACCTTTACTAAAATACTGGGTCAAAGGGTAAGTTTCATTTTTTAAAAGAATTGTGGATATCCATCATAGTAGAATTAGTTTTAGTACAGATGCACAATTTCTGATAGTATATATACGGTAAATTATTCCGAAGCCTAGGAGCTGCAGCGTTTTTGAAGTCTGCGGTTTTAACGCATTCTTATATAACGCATATCTAAGAGTATATCAAACACAAAAATAGGCACACAATGCGTACATGCGTCCACTGCTAAAGCCTGCGTCGCAGCCCTAATGACGCAGGCTCCGTTGTGTCGAAGCTTTGCAAAAATTTGCTTAAAAACACACGACTAAATAAACGTACAGGACAACTAAAACATGTTTTGTAAAAAATCACAAGTAACATATATTGGCTTCTCAAATCATTAATAATTCATGAACCGAAAACAAAGGAAATCAGTACCAAAACGGAGGTTTTGATACCGGAGGAAGAAATTACATAAATTAAGCCAACTTTCGCCTCGATTTTCTCTTAAAATACTGATTTGTTTGAGAAGCTATATTTGAAATTTGTTCAAAAACCTCGGCTTCGCCACGGTTTTCAACAAAAGTCTCGGTGTTTGGAAATCCTGATGAAACACTCCTCCTCGTGTATGATATATAACTTATTGGACATTTTATTTAGACAGAAATAGAGATAAACAAAGATATTCATAAATTAGCAACAGATCCATTATGATATCCACATAATTTTCACCGGGATTGTAGCTTTTTGATCACTTCACGTCTCTTTTCCTATAGTAAAAACCTCTTGCAGTGGCAACTATTTTGAGTTATTTCATTTTCCACCAGAAGAATCTTTTACTAAATACCATGATTTTTCTTTAGGAGATTATTAGAAAGTGCAAGTCAGAAGGAATTTTACGTGTGCTATAAAGATTCAGCTGCTCAGAATATGGTCGAACTTGCTTTCAAATTAGGTTTTGGTTCACCTGTCTAATATTACAAAGAAACGAGATTAAATCTTGCAAGATATAGGGCACGTCAAGTGGTTGTGAAGTGAAAATTTCTCATAAAACAAATTTGAAGCTCATAGTCTAAATTCTTACGTTTAAACGGGAGAAACTAAATCGCGGCTTAAGTGTCGCGAACACACTCACATAAATGGTCAGTTTGTTTGGGACCAAAGTAAAGAAAATAAGAACAGGGATTGAAAGATAGTCTAAAATAAGTCACGAGTTATTAGAAATTGATCGTTTATACGAGACAGTGTCTTCGTGACTTAGAGAAGGCGCATCAAGCCGAGACTTATTTTCTCCCGTTTAAATGGCCCTTTTAATTTACCTTCCTGCATGGTGTTACAAAATATAAAGACTGGCATTGAATATACAGGGGAGATGACGTGTGCCGTTAGATTATTAATATTGAAATACATTGTTCTTTTGCATATTTGTCCAACTGCATACGTCATCAAGCACTGTAACCCACAGAAAACGTCGAGAGTTTATAGCTCAACAGTCTAAATCGCAAGAAATGATCGTTTTTCCCCGTAAAGAAGTTTTGCACAGGTCCCATGAGCTTCTTTTTAGTTGAAAAGTTGTATACCCTCAAAGCTTACCTAAGGGGCCGTTTACATGAATCCGGATTGAGTCTCAATCCGGATTGAAATGCGAAGTCAATCCGTGTTTACATGCGAATTGGATTTCTGGATTGAAATCCGTCTGAAATCTGAAATCCGTAAATATTAGAAAATACGCATGCATTGTTTGTTCTAGCCCTCTCTCTCACGTTTTTCATTCCGGAATGAAACTCGCACCGCCTTAAATGATTCCGGAACGAAATGTCAATCCGGAATGAGAACCGGGATTGAACTCAATCCGGAATGAGCTAATCTCAATCCGGATTCATGTAAACAGATAAAGGGGTTTGATCAGAAGCGGAATGAGTTCAATCCGGATTGAAACTCAATCCGGATTCATGTAAACGGCCCCTAAGTGAAGAAATCGTGTTTCCAGTAAATGCAGAAAACCTAATTTGCATAAAATCTGTCACTTACCAGAACACAATTTCTCCAGATACGCAAGCGCTTCAAGTATAAATCTTTTCAATAATCACGCGCACCACTAGAGCTGTGCAATGAACTAAAATGAAACTCACTTTTCATCAAGAAAAAACGTAATTCTCATGATGTAGACTGTGGGGCCACCTTAAAATTATCAGTTAATGCTTTTGTCATGCTGATCTGTTCAAACTTCAGAACCGCTAAAAGATTTTTCGCTTCATAGCCACTTTGTTATAGACCCTTTGCATATGACGTCAAATCCACGGATTTGGAGGATCGAAGTTCTTCAAAGAAATTCAGTTGAGAGATTAACTACATGCTTTCAGTTCACTAAATCTAGACATCATCATAATACATATATTAATATAAATTGTTAAATATGTACTATATTTTTATAATGTGTAATATATTTTGATAAAGTAATGCCGGAATCATGAAACGTACCATGTGATTGTTGGCTTAAAAGTTATCCAGCCTTTAAAGTGTGCCTATGAAACCAAAATTAAGTTTGTTGAAAAGACTTATTTGAAAGCATACTTAAAATGACGGAGAAACTTTTGCAGTTTTTTGAGATAGAGATTTATATGGAAACGGTGATTTTGCAATTTCAGTGATCTTGGCGATCAGTATGCATGCCAGCGGACCATTAAAACAATGGCCGCGGTCAACCATGGCCTCCTTAGCGATCATATGGAAACTGCGACATGATTGTTGATCGTTGCGATCGCCGAGTTAATTTTTGAGCGATCGCCGCGATCGTAGCGATTATACGGAAACCAGGCTTATGAAACGCAACGATCGCTGAGATAGAACATTTCTATCTCGGCGATCACGATCGTAGCGATCGTTGCGTCAGTGGTTTCCAATAGTAGTCTCATCTCTTCATGTTAACATCACGTCAGAAACAACCCCCACGCTCCTTTTAACTCGTTCATTTGCACTAGTGCGCCCGCATTGACGAGAATCATTGTCCAGCGTTCAAATAAAATCACGTGATATGTTTCAACACACCATGTGATTGTTGTTGTACAGCAATGACATGGTATGTTGACCTTTAAGAAAATCCTTTTTATACAGTAGTTATAAAATGCCTGCATTGGAATTCACACTACAGAGTGTATAGTTTAGTAGATAGCGTGTGTATACATTAGCCGAAAATTTGTATTTTTATCAAATATCTAGTAATAAAGATATCTTTATAAACGTTTGATACGGTCATACCCAAATTGAAGTCTAGTGAAATACATTTACTATAGTCAGTATTTTAGTTACCCCAAGCTTCTAGTGTGTTGCCATTGCTATAGAAATACACCACCGAGGTCTGAAACAAATGCTCCAACGCAGTTTAAGTCGGTTTTCTACTTGCGAAAAAATCTATTTTGTAAAACAAATCCAGCCAGGTGAATAATAAGTCGACTTAGTTTAACGCTAATCTGGATAAAATTTGAATAGATTTCTAATTTGTTCCAACCGAAACGAACGACGTCAGTTGTGACGACACCATTACGGACGACGTTGGGTGACTACAGCTACCAGAATGCTTTGCCAGTATTCTAGGGTTTCAGTTAAAAGGATGACTCAAAGGGACCCGTCCAGTCCTTTCGCGGCTTTTCCAAAATGTGTCGTCAAATTTGGTTTTTCCAAATTTGTCGTCAAGTTTCAGTGAGTCTCAAGATTTTAGAAATTTTTTCGATACCCTAGCTAGACTACAACATAAACCCAAACCCTAATCAAAAATCTGGTTTACCCCCTAGCGTTTTGGAAAAAATGTACTTGACGACATTTCGGAATAGCCGCGAAAGACTGCACGGAGGCGGTACGGGTTCTTTTGAGTCGTCCCTTTTACCCGCAACCCTAGAATACTGGCAAAGTATTCTGGTCTAGCTGTAGTCCTTGCAACGCCATCGTATCTGCTCGTTCACCGGTCAAAGGCCAGACATATGGCGGGTAGACCGGTTTTCCAGTGCTGGAATTTTTCTGTCTTGTAATTTATAGTTCCACTAGAGAACTAGTCTCTTTCGCAGTTGTGATCTGTCATAAAACTCACTCGCACACATTTCGTTTCATGAAATTTGCTTAAAAAGCAAAGGATAAACCGAAAATAAACATCTTGAAACTCAAAATATGGGCGAAAACAAGACAACGATAATATTTCGACTTTATTATAAAGTCACTATCAGATTAAGTGTTGATGATAATTACTTGGGAACTCTGCAGAGACTCTGCTCCAGCACTGTGGCTCCAGTGATCCCTTCCCCATTGAGGGGGTAAGGGGGAGCAGAGACGGAGGCTCTTATCTTTAAGTCCATGTATCACCGTTTCACTTGCATGTCTTGTTTCAGCTCACATTTTCATTCCTACAATGAGAAAATCAAAGGCTTTGTGCCAAGCTTTTTTCACTTTGTTGACCTTGTTCCCTGAATGGAGGTTAGAGATAGGTCAAGCAGTTAGCGTTTTTGCAAACGGGGTCTCGGTTACTGCATGTAATAGATCAAATTATCTAGGGTCTTTGACTAATTTGTTTGGGTTAGATTACAATGCAATAAATTATAGGTTGTAAGAACTGTGTAAATGTTATTACATGCTTACAAACATTCACAACAACAAAATGCTGGATATTTTTATTAACACGTATTTATATTTTCATTCTTCTAATTTCTAAATGTCGTTACAGCAAGTTTATAACGATTTTGGACTTTCAGTCCATTGAACAAGATATATTTCATTTAAAAGTTAAAAAGTGCCTAATTGACCAATTACTTAAAAAACTTACTAAATCATATATAGTACTGAGATTTCTGTACAATTAACGACAC
This sequence comes from Corallium rubrum, assembly GCA_964035015.1. Classification (NCBI taxonomy): domain Eukaryota; kingdom Metazoa; phylum Cnidaria; class Anthozoa; order Scleralcyonacea; family Coralliidae; genus Corallium; species Corallium rubrum. The sequence continues at coordinate 24,205,111 of OZ035997.1, forward strand.
AAATAAAACCCGTATATATGTTTAAGATTTCAGGGTTCTCATTGGCTAAACGCTTTTTTCACTAGTGAGAATATCGTTTATACTCTTTCTGTTTTGTTTATATTGTAAATTAACGAACACTTCTCACAAAGAAAGTGTGTTTAACGTTTAAAACAGTGTTCTTGTTTAGCCATTACTGTATCGCTTTTCTCCGTAACTAGCCTGTTTGTAGGTTATCAAATTATAGAATGAGAGGGCCTGCAAGCGGACTACCCCATAACCAATCTCAGTACTCATATAATAAATGGTCTTTGTATGACTTTAAAAGCATGACTTTATAAAAATCATACACATCTGCCATGAAGTAATCTATATTAATTTTATACTTTCATACTATACAATTATATAACCATGACTGTTCAAAATGGTGGCATTTATATAAGAGTAGTACAGTAGAATCCAGCTATCTCGAAGTTGGCTTTATCAAACTGAATGGCATTGGCATACTTCATATGACCATCACTACATTGAACTTCAACTATCTGAAGTCGTACTATACCTAGTACATAATATACTAAGATTTATTTTATTAGTTTAGAGCAACCAAAACCAAAACCGCTAGTCAATGACGACCGTGGAAACAAATTTGTAGTAGACAATGTGATTAGTTACTTATAGCCAACCAAGAAACCTTTATCTTAGCTTGGTCTTTAACCACTATCTGAAACAATATTTTGTTTTCCTTGGGTATTCGAGATAGCTGGATTCTACCGTATCACAATGAGACAATGTCTTAACTCGCTATAATAGTATAACATTGTTTTAATATATTATTAGATTATAATGCAACTTGATGTACTCCTGATTAATAATATAATATCAGAATGGTGTTATCTATTGAGAAACGTTCATTTAAAACAGACTAGCATCGAGTCAATTCTAAAACAAATTCCTGCTGCTAAATCTTAATTTTTTTTCTATAATAATGCATGATTTGCAATATAATTTCTACTTTTCTAATGACTTATTTGTGTTAGGTCACAGCTTACATCCCACAGTTGACGCTGAAGATCTTGATTGTAAGATTCTTCACTCGACTGTACTTCTTGACAGTTGTCATAGTAACGCCCACCAAGACCTTCAAATTTCGGTGATGTAGCCACATAGAGTGTAGTAAAAGCACCTTGTTCAGCAGTCTGAAATATAGATTATTTCTATTAAACAACTACAGAGAAGAAGACGAAACGAAAGGAAAAGACAGCGAAGAAACTCTCCTCCTCAGAGGTTTCCGTGAGGATTATGAGGCTGAGGAAGAAATCTGACAGCGGTTTCTTGTAAAGGACTGGGTGGCTAATCATCCTTACTTGCAGCCAGCGGCTGAATTGCGAAGGACGCAGATCAACGTGGCCGTGTCGAGGCATATCAAAGGCGCTCGAAGCAGCCGCCAACGACGCAGTTCGACCACGGATCACAGCTGAGATGTTAGGTGTTGATTTTCTGGAGGGAGGAAAACCGGAGAACCCGGCGAAAAACCCTCGAAGCACAGGAGAGATCAACTACAACTCTACTCACATGAGTCCAAGCTGGACAACGGGGTTATTCCCAGACGGTCACCCATCCAAGTACTAACCCCGTCTAACCGGGCTTAACTATTTGGTGAGAGGCAGCGCGCTAACAGCACACGCCACCCGTGCTCCCTCAGAATCGTCACGGGAACCGCTAAGGAGGAGAGAGGAGAAGAAAAAGGGTGGAGAAAAAGGAAGAAAAGAGGGATAGAAAATAGAAGCAAGAACTTGTAGAAACACCGCGTTTATTATTTCTTACCAGCAATAAATAAACGTGGTATTTCCACTATATTCTCGCTTCTAATACAGTTTGTCAGCATGCAAACATTCAAAGAATAAAATAAGAAAATAGTTGAGCAGTGAACTTGGCAAGTACAAATGTTTGAACGTACCTTAAACATCCATGATATGAGATATTTCTGGGTAGTAAGCAATAGTGAAGGTACATTCTGAAATATATCAGTATTACCTATCCCAGGATGCAACGCATTAGCAGTCACATGACATCCCTCTGCCATTAAACGTCTTTGTAACTCGTATGTAAATAAGATGTTGGCTAATTTACTTTGTTGATAAGCACCATATGCGCAATAACCACAACTACAAGGGAAAACACACAATATCTTTTAAACTTTGGTGTCAGTTTTCAACTATTATCGCACACAAAACAATTTTATATAAAAACATTCAAGAAAATTGTTGATCAATATGATAATATCAGGCAATGCTTCATTCTTAATGCAACAAATGTTGAGAAAAAAATGCCTGTCATTTGTGAATCATGATCAGTTTGTTTACACCCTGAGCATTTGATTGGCTATTTTTAATCTACCTTCGTCACCTTTTTGGCATAAAAAGCTCTGTTTTATTTGATTTGATATCATCATATTTCCCCTTATAAAAGGCGGTTTTCCACTAGGCGACATTTGTCGACCGACTCGACATTTTTCTTTTGTCTTGGCTAATTAGTTCCACTCGAGAGCTTGCGAGACAAAAGAAAATGTCGCTTCGCGCGACATTTTTCGCCTAGTGGAAAACCGCCTTAAAGGGCTCTGCTAGAAACGTCACCAAAAATCTTGGCAGTACAAGTAAAATCACCCAGAAATAAACGCAGATATATTGTGTTTCCTTCGGTTAATTGTTTTGAAAGTATGCACTGTTCACGAATAAGCTTATATCTTTCTACCATGTTTTTTTTTTTAATACACCGGACAAAATACACTGGACAAATTTTGCTTAATTATGAAATAGCATGATAAAATCCTCCATTTCTTACCTGCTCTTGAGGTTATCAAAAGCTATTGTTCCATAGCGATGAACATCAGATGATACGTTTACTATTCTGGCATAACTATCAGGGAAACCCGAACTATAAAATAAAACACATTCAGACAGTTATTTGATAATCATGGGCAAATTGACGTAAGAAGTTAGGACGATGTTTTTAAACCGTCTTACAGTCGAACCCCTTTTAACGGACACCCCTTTTAAGCCGACACCTCTCTTCAGCGGACACTTACGCGAGGTCTCGGCCATTTCTTTATTAAAACACGAGAGTTACAACCCCTCTTAGGGGGTGTTTACAGGAGGCCGGTCCGAACTCAGGTTGGACTGATCTCGGGTTGACTGTAGTGTTTTTACTAGATATAAAAGTTGTTGCAATTTGATTGGGTACAGTAGCGGGCGGATTTTTACGATATTTGGACCACGGTCGCGGAATCCTAGCAAATTGGCAAAATTGTTTACAAACAATTTAGTACTATGTAGTATTTTGGCAAAACTGCTTCTCCGGTTCGAAACCAAAGGATTCAGACGACTATTACCACGACGAGAGTGAATTATATTTAAACCAAATGTGTCTAAGAAAATATAAGAGAAATAGACGAGGACTACGACGTCGCCGAAGAAGATTTTGTGATGTGTGAAATTCAAGCATGACTCAGGCAAGAATGGGTTAATCAGTGAGTTACTAAGATTTCGGATGACTCAGCAAAACAAGTTAAAAATCACAATAAATTGCATATTAATTGAACTCTAGGTAAATCATGCAACTCTACGTGTAAACATGAAGAGAAACTCACTCATTTAAAACATCAAGAAGAAGTAGAGTTAAGGCAAAGTGACCAAGATGATTGGTTGCAAACTGTAATTCATAACCATCTTCTGTTGTCTCAAATGGAGTAATCATTACTGCGGCTAAACAAAACAAAAATGATAAAACGCAAGAGGAAAAAGGAACGTGTACAAAACATATCATCACTGTAAAATTAGTTTCTATTCAGGTTCTACTTTCTGCAACGATTGCAGCGATTTGTTTCAGTGTTAACCGTGTAACACCCCTTCAGCAACTTCTCTCGCAATATTTTGTCGAGATTGTATTTTGCCTATTTTGCCATGATTTGGCACTCCGAGCCCTAGTCTACCTGCTTCTATCGAAATCCAAATCATTGGAAAATTGCATAAACGCGTTGCAGTGTGTTGCAACTGTAATGCTGCATGAGTCATAATTGCGAGACAAGTTGCATGTAAAATAGCACAAGGCCTTTAACTTCACATTTACCAACATTTAAGAAGAGTTTAATAAACAAACATCTTACCATTATTTATTAAAATGTGAAGAGGTAGTTTTCTTTCTTTAAATGTTGCAACAAATTCTCTAACAGAGGTTAACCTTGATAAGTCCAATTTCATGAATTCAACTAAAAATTTAAAGTACACCAAAAAACTAAATATAAAATAAGAATTACATCAGGCCAGTTATATTTGATGACTTGTTGAGCTAAAGGAAAATATTTTACCTTTAGCATCTGGAGTTTCTTTTTTAATTTGTTCTATTGCTACATTAGCAGCAACACTGGACCTACAGGCTGAGGAAGAATTACGATAAAGTAAACATTAATACAATAAAACAGTGATATACAGTACTTTGTATAGGTATTATTGGTAGGGAGCGGAGGGGAGGTGTAACAAGAGTGGTAACAACTTCGTACATATAGTCTTTCCCACTTCAACTCCCACGAGATTCAATTTGTAAAGTTCACAAAAAAAAATTGAAATACATTTCAAATCTAGCATGAACTGCAAAACACAGGCGACTATCTTAACAATCTGAGCCGGCCGCGTCTTCAAAAGTGCGAGAATAATTTTGTACGCTACAAGAGAGTCATCGTTCTACGTTATCATCCATTTATGTCAGTGAGAGCTGAAACTACTAGTTTAAAGGCTTTTGCATGACTTTTAAGATTAGGTGGGAGTGAGCATGACCTTTCACGCATGCCAAAGGAGCAAGCCGCAAGCGCGGTTGAGTTTGCGCGTCGGCCAACTCGTGCGTTTGCGTAATTATTTCATGGGAATTGAGAAGGAATAATCTAATTGTTTTACATTGTTACGCTTTTATCAATCCGTACAAACGCTACGTACGCACTGTAGATAACATCTATGCTCTACAACGAAATAATGAGTCTGAAGGAGACGCCTTTCACAAATTAGATTCAAAATGGAGATCCGACATTAAGTGATGGATTCAGTTTGATCTGGTAGGGGGTGCAGAGCGAGCGAAGTGAGACCAGGCCTGCGGCGTGACTGAGGCAGGGTGGAGCGCCGCTGAGGGAGTTACGGCAGGGGTCTGGGGACACAGCCCTCGGCAGGGTCCAGGGGCCGAGCTGGTGGTGGGGCTGGGGGGTAGGGGGGCGAAGCCCACCAGAAATTATTTTTTATACCTATTAATACTGTACCTATGAATCATATGATAGCTAACATGTGAATCATATATATCTATGAATCATATGATAGCAGATAGCTATGATACCTAATACCCAGGTCCTATGAAGTTTATGAATGCGTCCTTGATTGTACTTGGATTTGACAAGGCAATTGGCACCTCTGGGGTGCGCACTCCCCTGCAACCCCCCCCCCCCCCTATAAATCCATCACTGCACACAATTACACTGAAGGAGAATACTTGTCATTACTTGATTTTACCGTCAGCATAAACGCAGACGAAAAAGACAACCTGCAGGAAACCATTATTTGTCTATTATATCTCTGCCTTACCTAAAATGGACATAATCCATATTGAAAGGAAGTGCCCCCCCCCCCCCCCCTATAAATCCATCACTGCCAACATTTACACTATAGGAGAATAATACTTGTCATTACTTGATTTTACCGTCAGCATAAACGCAGACGAAAAAGACAACCTGCAGGAAACCATTATTTGTCTATTATATCTCTGCCTTACCTAAAATGGACATAATCCATATCAAAAGGAAGTGGAATTAACGATGCTCCACACAGAAAACAAAGTGCAAACACAATAGAGATCTCGACGATATATTATACTTAAACGGATCAGAACAGAACCTATTATTTGATCCACAACGATTACCGTACAAAATGGCTCTACAGTCTCTCCAAATTCCTTACATCTCAGATGCTAAGGACGACGAGATGCAAAATATTATCAGGAAGAAGACTTCCCATTAACTCAATAAGGATTGTTCACAAAACCACTACGCTTCGACAGGCACACCAACCAACCAACCAACCATCCAACCACCGTTCAACTGTCCAACCATCCAATCAACCACCGATCCACCATCCAGACCTAACTACTTCTAGAAAGAGACTATTAAATAAAGTCTACAATACTGTAACAATTAAAAATTAAAGTGAACAAACCTGAGGGAGGGAAAAAATTAAAAAATCACTAAAGTTAATAAAGTTTCAAAAGTGTGCCCGCCTAAATCTATGACTTCAGCAAATGTTTATTTAAGATAATTACAAGCTGAATGTACATTTAATGATCGAAAGTCTTCCAGAATGTCAGCTTTGTCTCGTTTTCTGAAAGGTGTTCGCGATCCCCTCGTGGACGGAAGGCAGAATCTCGTGTGACAGTCACGTGGGTAACCAAGCCATAACAATACCATATAATTCACCCAGTGCTGTTTTGATTTGGAATAAATAATTAATAATAATGTTACAATACAATTCTCAAATGAGATAGTATATGAAACTACCTTATATAAGAATGTACTTAGTACACTTTGACTAGGAGGAGCATCCAAAAATTTGCTCATTATAGGCAATATTTTTGTTTTTTTCTAAATTAGTTGAAAACAAGACATACATGTATGTACTGTACAGATTAAAGTACAGCCCTCGAAAAAAGTTCGGATTGGCAGAAAACTGCCAACCTAAATTCAATCCAGGTCAGCACCTGTTGGCATTTTTTTCAAGATGGCAGCCATGTTAATTTAACCAATTTATATAGTACAGCACTTGCCTTGTATGAACTGAAATGAGTTTAAACATCTTGGAAAGTGTTTGTCATACACATTTATGTTGCGGTGTTTTACCACAAAGTTTAGGTTTTGTTTCTTCAAAGAAAAATGCAATTGAGCTCAGCAAAAAGTTGCCATCCTCTCAGGCACACGGCCTGCTACAAAGAATTGATTGTCTCTTTATCAGATTGTAAAATATGAAAGGTCTTCATTTAAAAAAAACTGTCCATTAAATCTTACCCATTATCACAAAGGCTCCTAATTTACACAATGCTCTTGCAGTTTCAAAACCAATCCCTTTATTTGATCCTGTTACTATAGCAACCTTGTCATGTTGATCTGGAAGATCTAAAAAAATATTAATTTTAAATTGAATCTAGTATCATCGAGTATTCATTTCGTAAATATTAGATGTTTGCATATAGAGACAAATTGTATAATTATTTTTTGAGGGGGGAGGGGATGGTGGTGGTGGGTTTCTTTTCTCTTTTTCTCACACATTATCTATAAACAATTATTTAAACTACTGACAGAAGATTTTGATTTTAGAAGTTGATGCTTGTAAATATAGTATCACATGACTAGCAGATGCTGCTCAACTACTGTATTAAATACTATCAGGTATTGTATTTTATAAGATAACATGTATACTATGTGAGTCCTGATTGGTCAATTGCTGTGTTTGGATCAGAATATCCAAACATGGAAAATTCCCATTTGAAAATGTCGGACAATATATCATAATATAAAAGAAATACCAAATGGGTTTTTTTCTGTGTTTGGAGACTCTTATCCAAACACTTGGGAAATTGCTCGACTTTTGAAAAGCTAACAACACTTGCCTACAGCTCATGTTTTGTTACGCTTTTCTCCAGTTGAGCAATTTCTGACATGTATAGAGATAATATTCTTTAGTTACGAATATCATGTTTTTGATTACACTACTTCCTATTATGCAACATAATTATGATAAAACAACTGTCTGGACAGGAAGTCCCACTTGATGACTGGAAAATTGTTTGATTTCTATAGGAAATCTTGCAATTTATCGCAAATCGAACTCGTGAGACAGCTGTATTCACAGGATAAAACTGTGCAAACTAATTAAACCATTTTTCAAAAAACCACTGACAAAAAACAATGTCCAAGGGGGGAGGGTGCAATTTTGGCTTTTGCTTTGTCCTAAGAGGGGGGACCCGTTTGACATTTCTTCCGTGGGGGGGGGGGGGGGGAGTATGGATCTTTTCTGGAACGATCCATTGCTTACTCATAAAAGTAGGATGACACTGTTGCTTGCAATATCACAAGACTACACAACATCTACATCACAAAATTTCACATAAAATTCTACGTTTCGAAAACTGACCGCGCAGATAGGAATAGATCAATTGTCAGAGCACTTGCTGTAAGAAATCCTGAGGTATACTCAGGGACGTAGCGAAGCCTTGGAAGTTGGGGGGGTGTATGGTGGTTATTTACCTGATTTGAAAAATATTTTGGAAATTTACCTGAAATTTAACTGCATATTATTTAGGTGGTCTCACGTCAACACATTATTTCCCGTTCCCATGCACCAAGTTCTTTTAACACCGTTACAAAAACAAAGTGAACACCAGGCAGTTCTGAACCTGCATGTACTTATGTATACAAAAATATGTATAACAACAAAAATCAACATTATACATACATTGAGGTACTAATATTTACAAGTTCACAAAGTCTCAAGTCCTAAAATTTCAAAAGCTGAAAACGCACGATTAGTGAATATATATATATATATATATATATATATATATATATATATATATATATATATATATATATATATATATATATACATATGTATATATGTTTTAAAAGTTAGTTAAAAGCTTCTTCATTCGATCGACAGTCGTCGGTTTTTCAAGATTGACCATTTTTTTGCCAGCTTATTGACTTCGACGGCGTCAGTGATATCCTTTTCTGCAGCAAGAATCATGCAATCATTCAAACGTTCCTCTGATATCTTGTTTCTTGAATAGCTTTTCACAATATCCATTAGACTGAATGATCGCTCGTTCGTAACAACGGCTGGAGCGGCTGTTAGAAATAACTTGTAAACCTTGGCAGCTAACTTGTAGAGTCCATGATTCCGGGCTGTTTTAAGAGCGATTTTTGCAGCGATCGTGTATGTCATCGGTTTTGCTTCTAAACCTTCTGACTGGCGTTCATCTTGTTCTCGTTTATGTTCCTTCATCGCATACTCAAAGAAAACTGCCAATTCGCTGTGAATTGCTCCACTTGATTCAGGTGATAATACTGACGGGAACATAGCTACCAATATTCGCATGTCCTCGACTGTTCCTGGCCTTTCTGGATGCAGCACTTTCAGGAAAGGTTCGAACGTGTCTTTGAGAGAGTTCCCTTTCTCCATCAATGTGGTGCACAATTGGTCGATGAACTTGAAAAATTCGGTGCGATAAAAAGTAGGGATGCTTGCCAGCTCCACAGCTGTTGATTCTGGTTGATTGTCTAGTCGTTTAGAAGGCCTCCTTATTCTGTGTAACCTGGAAAAATCAGCAACTGGGTCAGCGCCGATATTCCGAGCCACTGCCATTGCAGCTTGTACTTGGTCGTCGATCGCTTTATCATCCACTCGCATTTTCTGTAGACAATCTTGTGTTGACTCTATCGCAATGAGGGCACCGGCAATATCAACTGTCTCTCCTTGAAGGAAGTCGGCGAGTAGTTTTGTCTTGTACATGACGTTCTTCAGAAACATTATTCCGCAGATGAAGTCGATGTTGACAATGTTGTTAATCAGTGCCAGCGCTTTGGTCTTTGACTCTTTGTCACAGGATCTTGACTCTTTTATTGTATCGAGAGCTGACAGAATAGCTTCTAGACTTCTCCAAACAGCTTCAACAGATTCTGGTCGGGCTGTCCATCTTGACATTCTTGTCTTGGAAAGGTTTCGCAACTGCAGGTAGTTTTCAACTTCATGAGATTTCTGCTCTAATTCTTCATGCCTTTTTGTGCTGCTGGTAAAAAATACGAAAATCTGCTCCAAGACCGTGAACACCTTACCAATTAATGGCGAGGCTGTACAACCGTGCTCTACCACCAGATTTACACCATGCGGAGTGCACTTTGTGTAAGGGATCTTTCTCTCTAACAATTCACTAAGCTTCTGTTGGGCGCCATTAAACTTTCCAGACATACTTGCAGTTGAATCGTAGATTTGGAACATAACAGTAGACAATGGAATGTCAGATTGTTTCAAACACTTCACAATATCATTTGCCTGTCCAGCTCCAGTCTTGTCTTTAGTTACTGCGATCCTCACCAAACGTTCTTTAGGCATGCAGGATTCAGCATCGACATAACGGACAGCAACAGAGAGCTGATCACTGTGACTCACGTCTGGTGTGGTGTGGTGTCTGCCATAACTGAGCAGAAACCAGCATTTTTCACACAAGTGCTTATTCTGCTTCTCACCTCCTCGCCCAGTAGGCTAATGAACTCATTCTGACTTTGTGGACTTAGGTACGTCGTGTGGTGCTTACGCGCAGAACGGTTATCTATCCAGGCTTTCATCACTGGGTTATGGCGCGAAAGAAGTTCGACAATCTGGCGGAAATTTCCGTCTTCATCAGCGTTGTTTCCACGAAATGCCATCCCATTTCTTGCTAAGGTTTTAGCCACGTCAAAGAGCACCTCGATAACTTCTCTGTTCTTCTCCTTTTCGGTTTCACTGTCGATGATGCCTCTTCGCTGCTGCTTTGTCAACAATGTATCGATCTGGCCACCTTCGCGGACAAAGTTGGTGTAGTCACGGAGTGCAGAGGTGTGGGCGGCACAGCTAAAGTGCGTCTCAAGCTTTCCGGCTTTGTTTTTGCCTCGACTACCTTTCATCTTTGACCAGTCATCAATCCCTTCTGTCCATGTTTTATCTGATCTTTCTCTATGGTAGCCTTTTCCAAACACGCTGCAGACGAAACAGTAAGCTTTATTCTCCGTAACACTGTACTCTAAGTAAGGGTAATCATGAAACCATGTTCCAGAAAATGAACTTTGTTTTCCCTTCTTGATAAGGGCAGGATTTCGTGGGTAAATTGTTAGTTGCGATTGGCACGGTCCAAGATGGATCACATATTTTATCTGGTTTCTGGTCAATTTTGATGGTCTTCTAGCAGGATCGTGTTCAACCAGAGTATTTTTCTCAAACATTTCAAACTCATGGCTCTGTGATTGATTCTGTACAGCTTGTAGTCCAGCCACGGCCAAGCTCTTTGTGTCACTGAGCATAGTGACGACCTTGTCGCAAGTATCGACGAGCTCTGTATACACAGATTTCAAGTGGACTGGATTTTTATCAGATGCTTCACTGACAAATTTGATAATTTTTCAGAGCTCCATCGCAACTGTCCCAGACAGCGAAGGTATCTCTCTGTTAGAGACAATTCAGACAAAGAACCAACGTCATCAAGTAGTTCCTCCTCAGCTGGCTCGGCATTTTCATTTTCGGTGTCTTCAGCCCACTCTTCAGTCACCAATTCTGGGATGACGCTTTCTGGTAACTCACTTCCTGTTTCAACATCTTTGCCTTCTTTGGGGGACAATTCAGGGACAGTACGCTCTGGTAGTTCATTTCCAGTGTCTAAAATGGTAACGAACGTGCGTGTATTTGCTGGAGTGTGGCTAGTCGATGGTTTCGATGAGCATTCGATTTGTTGTTGTTCGTCTTCGCCTTCTGTAGTGGTAGAATTAAACGGGGCGACGATAACTTGGTCATTCTCTAAATCTTCGTCTTGCATACGGTTACTTACAGTTATCTGAGATGACAGTTGTGAACTTGCTCCTTTTAATGGTTCACTGGTGACTATATGGTGTCTGTTAAGTCTATAGACTACAAAACGTTAATATAGAAAAAATAAGATCATGCGTTGATGAGAATGAATTTTGTAAATCAGATCAGATGGATAAAGTATACCGTAGAATCCCGCTTATAAGCCCCCGGTTATAAGCCCCCCAGTTATAAGCCCATCTGTTTGGTAATAGCCTGCGAAGCAGACGGTTGTTTTTTGGGGGTGGGTTTATTTTTGGGGGCAGGGTTTATATTTGGGGTCGTGGAATACCGGAGGCGGAAAACCCGCATAGGCGGAATTACCCGCCAGGCGGAAAACACGCGAGGCGGAAAACACGCGAGGCGGAAAACACGCGAGGCGGAAAACCTGCGGGGCGAAGCTGAAAGACCGTCTGCCGGGTTTCGATATGTTTTTCGATATACCAGTCCGCTGGTGGACTGGAAAAACTGATTGGCTAATAAACCATTAACTTGTCATCAGGGATTAACTTGTCATCATGTAATTACTGTAAATCTTTAATATATTATCGTATACATAGACTACATAGTTGCGATGGCGTCGACTGAATATAGTGAATATGTTGACGAAGCTTTTCGTTTGCTGAACTTGCTTGCAAGTCCCACACGGGAATTTATATTGAAGAAGGGACAAGAAATAGCAGTTAACGAGTTGCTGCAAGGGAAAGATGTTTTGGCAGTTTTACCGACTGGATTCGGGAAGAGTTTTATTTTTATCTTGTATTTGTTGGCACGAAATGAGATGTCAAAACGAACCCAGGGAAATGTTCGTAGCTGCGTTCTTGTTGTGTCTCCTCTAAAGAGCATTATATCTGATCAGATATCAGAAGTGACTTCATTTAATTGCACTGCAGCGGAGCTTTCAAAGGAAACTTTGTCTGAAATAATGGAATCCCCACCGCAATTCATATACTGTAGTGCGGATTCATATTCTGTTTTGTCCTTTGCCTTTCTGATTACGTGTACTTTTCTCGCTTGAGGACTTCGCTCAGGAGAACATACAGTGGTCGGTAGAAGGCGCTTTATCCTGTCAGTTGCTTTCACTTCAGCCTCGACTTTAGAGTTGACCAGATTAATTGAGGTTGATATGAATGCGTAAAGCTGGTTGGTATTCCTTATTTTACGCGCGCAAGACTTACAAACCCGTTCCGACAACTCGGAATTTCTGTGAACAGAAATACCAAACTCCACGCAAAGTGCGCCCAAAGTTTTTTCGTTGAGGTCTTTCCTGTTCGATGTTTTGAACAGATTTTCCGAAGACACGTAGGACGTTTTTTCAAAATTTCCAAACTTAACCTTTAGTGGACACTTGCACAGTCTGCAAAAGTCGTTGACACTTTCCGCTTTTGGTTTTCTTCCTTTGGGTACAGTTTTTGTTGGGGTAGCGCTCTTACTCATGACATGTACATCAGCATAAACATGATTCACAAAAACGGTGGTGGGGTCAAAACATCAACATGTCAGGTATCATGTTTCACTTATAAGTGGCTTTCGAAATAATCCGATTTCAAGTAGCAAAGGGGCGTATATCGAAAAACATATCGAAACCCGGCAGACGGTCTTTCAGCTTCGACCCCGCGGGTTTTCCGCCTCGCGTGTTTTCCGCCTTTGCGGGTTTTCCGCCTCGCGTGTTTTCCGCCTTTGCGGGTTTTCCGCCTCGCGTGTTTTCCGCCTTTGCGGGTTTTCCGCCTCCGGTATTCCACGACCCCAAAAATAAACCCACCCCCAAAACAACCGTCTGCTTCGCAGGCTATTTGGTAACAGAAAAGACCTTCCGGTTATAAGCCCTCCGGATATAAGCCCACCTTCCCATTAGCACATTTTATAGTAAAAATAACAACGAAAAAAACAGAGAAACAGCGCAACTAACGTGCGATATTAAGCAAAACGTTGAGCAATAAAGTGCCAACATAGTTTGTCTGTTGCGTATTGAAACCTTTTTTCTATCCCGCTTATTAGCCCCCTGGTTATAAGCCACTCAAAAGTCAAAACCCCTTGCGAAGTTGTATAAGGCAAGCCCAGGGCTTATAAGCGGGATTCTACGTATACTGTATATGTATATATAAAGAATATAATTTTTGATGTCTGTTCAGCTTCAGTTAAACTACGCCGGTCACAAATAAACAATAATATATTACAATATAATCATGTTAATGATGTTATTGCCCATTTTCCCTATTATTATTAACTGAAACTGAACATATATACCATAAGATATAAGGAATATGTAAACTAACCTTATCCACAGGTTTTGATAGTCCACCAAAATTAAGAAGCCGCTGCGATTTGTCGGCTACATCTTGAAACGTCGGTATCAGACCTTCATGTTTTGATCGCTGATGATGTGCTACATTATCTCTGTTTAATACCTTGTCGCATCGCAAGCAAACGACGCGATTTCGATTTGATCGTTCAACTTTCCTACGTTTCATTGCATAGCAATGATTAGTGAATTCAAAATTAACACAACTTTCCCACAATTAGTCAATTATCCGTTCAAAACTCGGCTGAAAAGCGCAATGTAAGTGTAACTCTTAACGCATAAGAAAATATACGCGCGCTGTGTAAATAATGTTTTCTTTGTTATCTTATCGTGTATCATATTTCAAATTTAAACGACTGCGCGAGCGCACGTGCTATTAAAAGCGAATTCGATAGTGTAAACAAACATTTTCTAAGCAGGAAACACAATGGGTTAGGTTAAAACGCGGATGCGGACGGACGGACGGACGGACGGACGGACGGACGGACGGACGGACGGACGGACGGACGGACGGACGGACGGACGGACGGACGGACGGATATGAGGGTAAAACGCGGATATGAGCTTTTTACCCTCATATCCGCGTTTTACCCTCATATCCGCGTTTTACCCTCATATCCGCGTTTTACCCTCATATCCGCGTTTTACCCTCGAGGTTAAAACGCGGATACGGACGGACGGACGGGCGGACGGACGGACGGACGGACGGACGGACGGATATGAGGGTAAAACGCGGATATGAGCTTTTTACCCTCATATCCGCGTTTTACCCTCATATCCGCGTTTTACCCTCATATCCGCGTTTTACCCTCATATCCGCGTTTTACCCTCATATCCGCGTTTTACCCTCATATCCGCGTTTTACCCTCGAGGGTAAAACGCGGATATGAGGGTAAAACGCGGATATGAGGGTAAAAAGCTCATATCCGCGTTTTACCCTCATATCCGTCCGTCCGTCCGTCCGTCCGTCCGTCCGTCCGTCCGTCCGTCCGTCCGTATCCGCGTTTTAACCTCGAGGGTAAAACGCGGATATGAGGGTAAAACGCGGATATGAGGGTAAAACGCGGATATGAGGGTAAAAAGCTCATATCCGCGTTTTACCCTCATATCCGTCCGTCCGTCCGTCCGTCCGTCCGTCCGTCCGTCCGTCCGTCCGTCCGTCCGTATCCGCGTTTTAACCTAACCCGAAACACAATGCCAATTACTAGTGTAGTGCGTCGTCACTCGTCAGGGGGAGTTTAACTAAAATAATATGTCAAGCGCAATTAGGTTTGATCCGCGGCCGCTGCGTACGCAAGAAAATCAGACAAGAAAGAAAATATCTCTAGCCTTTCACATTTTAGCAGATATATCTACCTGATTTTCTTACTCGATTGTCACACAATTTTACCTGATTTTTTCGCACTGTCTCAATTGGGGTAGCACCCCCCCCCCCCCCCCCCCACACACCCCCGCTCGCTACGTCCCTGGGTATACTTTATAAGTGTTATTTTCTGCCGGCTGAGGAACGAAAGAGGCAGAAAATGTTTTTCACACACACTGCTGGGGGACTGGTCTAGAGTGGGGGCAGGGGGGGAAAGGTCACTTTTTGTTTTGCCTCGCTTGGCCTGACCTTTGTTTTCTTCGAGCGTGATTTTATGCAAATTTTGGTGATATATATCGGCAATCTTGGATTATTTGTTCTTCAATTGCCGTGCCAAAGCAAGCTTCTCATCCAGAGCGTTCAAAATCGGGTTCTAGAGCGTTACGGCGCTTGGAACCGTACAATGAAAGTCCAGCAAGCGAAGACGATCGGGGACATGGCTCGCGCCATTCGAGCGGGAAGAAATCGCATCGGTCGACAAGTTCTCACAGTCGTTCGAGGACACACAGTCGCTCTCGTTCGCCAGCAAGGCCGCCGCAGTGGGCTAAAGAACTGTTAAAAAATCAGCAGGAAAATGTGAAGGAGTTAAAGCGTCTGAAAAGCGAGATCGAACGGGGTCGAGCGTCGAATACAAGTAAACCCAACGTACGCGTACCAGAGCCGGCTTTTCGTTATGTTGGCAACAAGACGCAATACGAGTTGAATAACAGCGTGGTTGACAAGATTGAAACGGCGCTAGCGACGAACGACGACCAGGAAAGAACGGCGGCATTAAACGAAGGTAAGAGCTTACTTTCAGAACGGAACAAACATATTTTATTAGCGGAAAAATTCGGCTGGGATACGGTTGAATGCTATACTGCTGAACCTCTTGCCACCGATGCGGACGACGAAAAACGTATTAGAAAGGCGGTGAAGGAGAGCAAGCGCCTACGGGACGAGAAGAAAAAGAAATCAATGCCTTCAAATAAATCTAGGAGGCCGATTTCGTGGTCTGGCGGTTCATCCGAGCAGAAAGGTGTTGTCGATAGAGCCTCGTTTCCATCCTCACGAGGATTTCCGGCGGGAAAGTCCAGCATGACACGTAATTCGAGCGCTGTTTGTTTTCGTTGCCTCAGACCCGGCCACTTTGCCCGTGATTGCAGGGCAGCAAACACTCGAACAGTCACATTTAATGGAGCCCAGCCCAGTGGAGTCTCTTCACAGCCTGCCTCTCAGTGAGTGGGAGAAAGATAACTTTGTAAATATGAATAATACAGATACTGATATTGATGTTGAGGGTTCAAATGTTGTTTCGTTGGTTAATGTTGAAAACTTAGAGATTAACTCGTGTACAAAAGTTAAGGGACGACTACGGGAAAATATTTCATTCTGGGAGCACATTGGGGCTAACAGATGGGTGCTAGAGATTATTCGGGAAGGGTACTATCTACCGTTTATTGACATGCCTGAGAGAGTAGTATTGGCCAACCACAAGAGTGCTTTCGGGGCATCTGGTTTCGTATCAAGGAAAATCGAGAAACTTCTTTTATCGGGAGCTTTAGTTGAAGTAAAAGCACATGAGCTAACTGTTTGTAGCCCTTTGGGTGTAGTTTTTAATAACACTAAGAAGCCGAGGCTGATTCTGGACCTACGGTATGTGAACAAGCACTTACGGTCTTGCAAATTTCAATATGAGGACATTAGAACAGCTGCCAGTTTATTCAAAAAGGGGGATTGGTTTTTCAAATTTGACTATGTGAGTGGATATCATCATGTAGAGATTTTTCCAGAACATACCCAGTTTCTTGGTTGCTCATGGGACGTTAATGGTATCCAAAAATTCTATAAATTCACAGTCCTCCCATTTGGTCTGTCTACCGGCCCATATGTATTTTCTAGAATACAAAGAGCTTTAGTGAAGCACTGGAGGGAGAAGGGGTTCAGAATGTTTACTTACCTGGACGATGGTGCTGGAGCGGAGTCTAGCTTAGAGGAAGCACAGGAAACATCAGCTTTGGTGCAGCAGGACATTGCACAAAGTGGGTTTGTAGCTCATAAAGATAAGTGCCAATGGGAGCCCAGTCAGTCAGGAGAACTGCTTGGTTTTGTAATGGATTTACAGTCAGGTACATTTCGTGTTCCCCCAAGAAGAGTGCAATCCCTTGAAGCAGTACTCCAGGAAGTTGTCTCAAGAGGCTTCATTGCATCGGCTCGATGCCTTTCTCGGCTTACTGGTCTGTTAGTGTCAATGGGACTTGCGCTTGGCCCAGTGGTACGCCTCCGGACCAGAGGTCTATATCGGGAGATCCTTCAAGCCCCATCTTGGGATAATGTGTTTTTGCTTTCGGATGAAGCACAGAGGGAGGTGCAATTCTGGATTGAGAATTTCAGCAATAGTGGATATCCTATATGGTCCCCCAGTCCGAGAATCGAGGTTATGACTTACTCGGATGCCAGTGATACAGGTTGGGGTGGTTATGCAGTTCAGGTTGGTGATCAATCTGCTACTGGTGGTTGGTCGGAGGCTGACGGACAAAAGAGTTCAACATGTCAACATGGAGGGAGATAAGAGCTACTAGGCTAGTATTGGAGTCACTTGTACGCAGTCTTCAAGGAAAGGAAGTGCTTCACAGGACGGACAACATGAACACGGTGCGGATCCTGTCAGTAGGAAGCCGGAGGTGTGATCTACACCAGGAGGCGGTGGAGATTTACAAGTTTTGCCAGGCAAATAACATACGGTTATCGGTTGAGTGGGTGAGTAGGAATGATAATGAACAAGCGGATGCCTTATCAAGAACGGAGGATGCAAATGATTATAGTTTGGACCCCTTAGTGTTTACACGATTGGACAAGCGCTGGGGTCCTCACACAATTGATCGGTTTGCAAGCGTACAGACCAAGTTACTACCACGGTTCTGCAGTCGTTTCCTTAACCCCGGTTGTGAGGCGGTGGATGCCTTCACTATTTCTTGGGAGGGTGATAATAATTGGATTTTCCCCCCACCTTACCTGATCCCACGAGTGTTGCAACACATGGCAGAAGGAAAAGAATTTGGAACACTAATAGTACCAGAATGGCAGTCAGCTCCATGGTGGCCATTATTAGTTACGAGACAAGGATTATGGCAAACCTTTGTCAAGGACTGTTGCAAACTGCAACAGTACGAGGGTATTCTGGTGCCTGGTTCAGCGGCAAGTAGCCAATTCGCTTCTGGTATACCTGCGTACTCCATCGTGGCTTTGAGGGTCAGCTTTGTGAGATGCATAGCATCGGTGAGTATTTGTCAAAGGACAAAAGAGCCTGTTAGGGGCAAAAAGCCTGTAAGGGGCAAACAGCCTGCAAGGGGCAAGAAGCCTGTTAGGGGCAAGAGGCCTGTAAGGGGCAAACAGCCTGTAAGGGGCAAACAGCCTGTAAGGGGCAAAAAGCCTGTTAGGGGCAATAAGCCTGTTAGGGGCAATAAGCCTGTTAGGGGCAAAAAGCCTGTAAGGGGCAAACAGCCTGTAAGGGGCAAAAGCCTGTTAGGGGCAAGAAGCCTGTTAGGGGTAAGAGGCCCGTTAGGGGCAAGAAGCCCGTTAGGGGCAAAGGGCCCAGTAGGGGCAAAGAGCCCATTAGGGGCAAAGAGCCTGTAGGGGCAGGGAGCCTGTAGGGGCTAAGAGCCTGTTAAGGGCAGTTACAGTCTAGATACGGACAGGTTATGCCGTTGTGTAACTGGTTGTGTTTTTCAGTTGCAGTGGTGCAAGTAGTGGCAGAGGATGTGGTTTTACCAGCAAGTCTTCAACCCACACGTTTTGAAGATCCAGATTTAGCCCATTTGGCCCACATGTTACCTGGTATTTTGGTGCAAGACAGGGCAGAAAAAACGGTGAACACTTATATTAGTGCATATCGTAGATGGAAGCAGTGGGCCACGCAACATGGGGTAGTGGCCTTACCAGCAGACCCAGTACCATTTGCTTTGTATCTAGTCTATCTGATCCAGCAAGTCAGATCAGTGGCCTCAATTAACTCAATAGTGTATGGTGTTAGCTGGGTACACAAGAAAGGTGGTTTCCCGGAACCTTCACAGCAACCCTTGGTGAAGCAGATT
Source organism: Corallium rubrum (assembly GCA_964035015.1). Classification (NCBI taxonomy): domain Eukaryota; kingdom Metazoa; phylum Cnidaria; class Anthozoa; order Scleralcyonacea; family Coralliidae; genus Corallium; species Corallium rubrum. Next base: position 24,224,500 of record OZ035997.1, read on the forward strand.
ATGGAGGCAGCAAGGGTATCCTGGCGAAAGCAGCAACGCGAAAGACTCCCTTCGATACGGACTTGGTACGGAGATTGGTGCAACGATTACAGCAAGGTAACCTGGCGGAGCTGCAGTTGGCAACATTGATTTCGTTGGGGTTTTTTGGTTTTCTTCGATGGGACGACCTAAGTAATCTGACATGTGACAGTGTCCATTTTGAAGGGTCACATATTGCTTTGTTTTTGGAGAAACGAAAAAATGACCAGTTCAGAGAGGGTTCGTGGGTATTCATTTCCAGCTCAGATGGACAGCCGTGCCCAGTAGCAGTAGTGAGGAAATTTGTGGAACAAGGTCGCCACAAGACAGGATCCAAGTTATTTCGACGAGTCCAGCATACAAAGAACAGTTGGATACTGAAAGAGCAAGGAATGTCCTATAGTCGTGCCAACCAACTGCTCAAGGTGGAGTTAAAGAAGGAGGGATTGGACGACAGGTGTTATAGCATACATAGCTTACGTTCGGGGGGAGCTTCAGCAGCAGCGGCGTTGGGGGTGCCGGACCGGTTAATTCAACGACAGGGTGGATGGAGGAGTGCAACAGCTAAGAACAATTACCTCAATGAAACTCTGGACTCATTGTTATTAGTAACAAAATCTATTCAAAATTAAGAACACTTATATAAGGTTGTACACTACTGAACTTTGAGGGAGCTAGTACACTCTATGTGTTTTGCTTTGCGGGTGAAGCATCCCACACGGCAGTGTGTGTGAAGTGTTATTTTCTGCCGGCTGAGGAACGAAAGAGGCAGAAAATGTTTTTCACACACACTGCTGGGGGACTGGTCTAGAGTGGGGGCAGGGGGGGAAAGGTCACTTTTTGTTTTGCCTCGCTTGGCCTGACCTTTTCCCACCCACCCACCCTTGGTCAGCCACAGCCAGGAATAATGAGGTTATTGAATTTTATAAGTTTTGGGTTCCAGTTCTGGTAAAGTAGTTGGTTCATGATATTTAGACTGGGACATCTTGTAAATAGTTTGAGAGTTTAAGTTTATTAAAGGTCAGGGTTGCGGGTGAAGCATCCCACACGGCAGTGTGTGTGAAATCCCAGAAGACATTTGACTCACAGACATATGTTAACTAGCATATATATTAAGCTGATGAAAACACAACAGATTTATATTACAAAGACCGATTTTAATTATAAATGATTTAAATTCAAATTGTACACAAGTGACGTACAAATCAAAGATCAATCACTCAAAACTGACGTTTTGAATAAAATCAATAACATACCTTGAGGAGTCACCAGATGACTGAAGTATTCTGATAATAGTTTCTTTACACCTCCAAAATATGTAGAGTACACACCAGAAGTGAAGCCACTTGTAGTTTGGTTCGTAGATGATGTTTCATTACCATCACTCGCAGCCATCACTGAATCGGAAGAGGTTAGATGGGATGACTCTCTGGGACCTTTTCCGAAGATGTAGCCTTACGAAGCATGGATTTTAACGAAAACCTATCCCAATACCCCCCTAACCCTAACCCCCTAACCCTAATCTCAAAAGTGTGGAAAGTGCCCGGCCTTAATATAGTCGCCAATTTGTGGTCCACAACTGTTTCCAAAGATTGTGGGATGCGCAGTAAAGTTCAATACGTCACTTGGCGCAGCCTTCCAAAAAGGTCCCAGAGAGTCATCCCATCTAACTTCTACCCACTGAATCACTCTCGAGTCACGAGCCCACGAGCACAACAAATACTTCAGCGTTGTCATGTGTGAGCGGGTAGGTACTTCATGTTAGGGTACATATAGTGGTTATATATATATTTAATAGTATACGCTTATGACATATAGTGGTACTTACATTATGACATATAGTGGTACTTACATTATAGTTGTTACAACTTATACTTTATTCTTTCCATGCTTTATATACTTTACCTGCTTTATATGCTTTACCTGCTTTATATGCTTTATATGCTTTATATGCTTTACCTGCTTTATATGCTTTATATGCTTTATATGCTTTATATGCTTTACCTGCTATATATGCTTTACCTGCTTTATATGCTTTACATGCTTTATATGCTTTATATGCTTTACCTGCTTTACGTGCTTTATATGCTTTATATGCTTTAATTGCTTTATATGCTTTACCTGCTTTATATGATTTATATGCTTTACCTGCTTTATATGCTTTATACGCTTTACCTGCTTTATATGCTTTACCTGATTTATATGCTTTATATGCTTTACCTGCTTTATATGCTTTACCTGCTTTATATGCTTTATATGCTTTACCTGCTTTATATGCTTTACCTGCTTTATATGCTTTACCTGCTTTATATGCTTTATATGCTTTATATGCTTTACCTGCTATATATGCTTTACCTGCTTTATATGCTTTACATGCTTTATATGCTTTATATGCTTTACCTGCTTTACGTGCTTTATATGCTTTATATGCTTTAATTGCTTTATATGCTTTACCTGCTTTATATGATTTATATGCTTTACCTGCTTTATATGCTTTATACGCTTTACCTGCTTTATATGCTTTACCTGATTTATATGCTTTATATGCTTTACCTGCTTTATATGCTTTACCTGCTTTATATGCTTTATATGCTTTACCTGCTTTATATGCTTTACCTGCTTTATATGCTTTACCTGCTTTATATGCTTTACCTGCTTTATATGCTTTACCTGCTTTATATGCTTTACCTGCTTTATATGCTTTACCTGCTTTATATGCTTTATATGCTTTACCTGCTTTATATGCTTTATATGCTTTATATGCTTTACCTACTTTATATGCTTTATATGCTTTATATGCTTTATATGCTTTATATGCTTTATATGCTTTATATGCTTTACGTGCTTTATATGCTTTACGTGCTTTATATGCTTTATATGCTTTACCTGCTTTATATGCTTTATATGCTTTACCTGCTTTATATGCTTTACCTGCTTTATATGCTTTATATGCTTTACCTGATTTATATGCTTTATATGCTTTACCTGCTTTATATGCTTTACCTGCTTTATATGCTATACCTGCTTTATATGCTTTACCTGCTTTATATGCTTTACCTGCTTTATATGCTTTATATGCTTTACCTGCTTTATATGCTTTACCTGCTTTATATGCTTTATATGCTTTACCTGCTTTACCTGCTTTATATGCTTTATATGCTTTATATGCTTTATATGCTTTATATGCTTTATCTGCTTTACCTGCTTTATATGCTTTACCTGCTTTACCTGCTTTATATGCTTTATATGCTTTACCTGCTTTATATGCTTTATATGCTTTACCTGCTTTATATGCTTTACCTGCTTTATATGCTTTATATGATTTACTTGCTTTATCTGCTTTACCTGCTTTATATGCTTTACCTGCTTTACCTGCTTTATATGCTTTACCTGCTTTATATGCTTTATATGATTTACTTGCTTTATCTGCTTTACCTGCTTTATATGCTTTACCTGCTTTACCTGCTTTATATGCTTTATATGCTTTACCTGCTTTGTATGCTTTATATGCTTTACCTGCTTTATATGCTTTACCTGCTTTATATGCTTTACCTGCTTTATATGCTTTACCTGCTTTATATGCTTTATCTGCTTTACCTGCTTTATATGCTTTACCTGCTTTATCTGCTTTACCTGCTTTATATGCTTTACCTGCTTTATAGGCTTTATATGCTTTATATGCTTTATATGCTTTATATGCTTTACCTGCTTTATATGCTTTACTTGCTTTATATGCTTTACCTGCTTTATATGCTTTATATGCTTTACCTGCTTTACCTGCTTTACCTGCTTTATATGCTTTACCTGCTTTATATGCTTTACCTGCTTTATATGCTTTACCTGCTTTATATGCTTTATATGCTTTACCTGCTTTATATGCTTTATATGCTTTATATGCTTTATATGCTTTACCTGCTTTATATGCTTTATATGCTTTATATGCTTTATATGCTTTACCTGCTTTACCTGCTTTATATGCTTTATATGCTTTATATGCTTTATCTGCTTTACCTGCTTTATATGATTTACCTGCTTTACCTGCTTTATATGCTTTATCTGCTTTACCTGCTTTATATGCTTTACCTGCTTTATCTGCTTTACCTGCTTTATATGCTTTACCTGCTTTATATGCTTTATATGCTTTATATGCTTAATATGCTTTATATGCTTTACCTGCTTTATATGCTTTACCTGCTTTTTATATGCTTTACCTGCTTTATATGCTTTATCTGCTTTACCTGCTTTATATGCTTTATATGCTTTACCTGCTTTACCTGCTTTATATGCTTTATATGCTTTATATGCTTTACCTGCTTTATATGCTTTACCTGCTTTATATGCTTTACCTGCTTTATATGCTTTATATGCTTTACCTGCTTTATATGCTTTATATGCTTTATATGCTTTATATGCTTTATATGCTTTACCTGCTTTATATGCTTTATATGCTTTATATGCTTTATATGCTTTATATGCTTTACCTGCTTTATATGCTTTACGTGCTTTATATGCTTTATGTGCTTTACCTGCTTTACCTGCTTTATATGCTTTATATGCTTTACCTGCTTTATATGCTTTACTTGCTTTATATGCTTTACCTGCTTTATATGCTTTATATGCTTTACCTGCTTTACCTGCTTTACCTGCTTTATATGCTTTATATGCTTTATATGCTTTACCTGCTTTATATGCTTTACCTGCTTTATATGCTTTACCTGCTTTATATGCTTTATATGCTTTACCTGCTTTATATGCTTTATATGCTTTATATGCTTTATATGCTTTACCTGCTTTATATGCTTTATATGCTTTATATGCTTTATATGCTTTACCTGCTTTACCTGCTTTATATGCTTTATATGCTTTATATGCTTTATATGCTTTATATGCTTTATCTGCTTTACCTGCTTTATATGATTTACCTGCTTTACCTGCTTTATATGCTTTATCTGCTTTACCTGCTTTATATGCTTTACCTGCTTTATCTGCTTTACCTGCTTTATATGCTTTACCTGCTTTATATGCTTTATATGCTTTATATGCTTTATATGCTTAATATGCTTTATATGCTTTACCTGCTTTATATGCTTTACCTGCTTTTTATATGCTTTACCTGCTTTATATGCTTTATCTGCTTTACCTGCTTTATATGCTTTATATGCTTTACCTGCTTTACCTGCTTTATATGCTTTATATGCTTTACCTGCTTTATATGCTTTACCTGCTTTATATGCTTTACCTGCTTTATATGCTTTATATGCTTTACCTGCTTTATATGCTTTATATGCTTTATATGCTTTATATGCTTTATATGCTTTACCTGCTTTATATGCTTTACGTGCTTTATATGCTTTATGTGCTTTACCTGCTTTACCTGCTTTATATGCTTTATATGCTTTACCTGCTTTATATGCTTTACCTGCTTTACCTGCTTTATATGCTTTACCTGATTTATATGCTTTATATGCTTTACCTGCTTTATATGCTTTACCTGCTTTATATGCTTTACCTGCTTTATATGCTTTATATGCTTTATATGCTTTATATGCTTTACCTGCTTTATATGCTTCATATGCTTTATATGCTTTATATGCTTTATATGCTTTACCTGCTTTATATGCTTTACGTGCTTTATATGCTTTATGTGCTTTACCTGCTTTACCTGCTTTATATGCTTTATATGCTTTACCTGCTTTATATGCTTTACCTGCTTTACCTGCTTTATATGCTTTACCTGATTTATATGCTTTATATGCTTTACCTGCTTTATATGCTTTACCTGCTTTATATGCTTTACCTGCTTTATATGCTTTACCTGCTTTATATGCTTTACCTGCTTTATATGCTTTATATGCTTTACCTGCTTCATATGCTTTACCTGCTTTACCTGCTTTACCTGCTTTATATGCTTTATATGCTTTACCTGCTTTACCTGCTTTATATGCTTTATATGCTTTATATGCTTTATCTGCTTTATCTGCTTTATATGCTTTATATGCTTTACCTGCTTTACCTGCTTTATATGCTTTATATGCTTTACCTGCTTTATATGCTTTACCTGCTTTATATGCTTTATCTGCTTTATATGCATTATATGCTTTACCTGCTTTATCTGCTTTACCTGCTTTATATATGCTTTACCTGCTTTACCTGCTTTATATGCTTTATATGCTTTACCTGCTTTGTATGCTTTATATGCTTTACCTGCTTTATATGCTTTACCTGCTTTATATGCTTTACCTGCTTTGTATGCTTTACCTGCTTTATATGCTTTATCTGCTTTACCTGCTTTATATGCTTTACCTGCTTTATATGCTTTATATGCTTTACCTGCTTTACCTGCTTTATATGCTTTATATGCTTTATATGCTTTATATGCTTTATCTGCTTTACCTGCTTTATATGATTTACCTGCTTTACCTGCTTTATATGCTTTATATGCTTTACCTGCTTTATATGCTTTATATGCGTTACCTGCTTTATATGCTTTACCTGCTTTATATGCTTTACCTGCTTTATATGCTTTACCTGCTTTGTATGCTTTACCTGCTTTATATGCTTTATCTGCTTTACCTGCTTTATATGCTTTACCTGCTTTATCTGCTTTACCTGCTTTATATGCTTTACCTGCTTTATATGCTTTATATGCTTTATATGCTTTATATGCTTTACCTGCTTTATATGCTTTACCTGCTTTTTATATGCTTTACCTGCTTTATATGCTTTATCTGCTTTACCTGCTTTATATGCTTTATATGCTTTACCTGCTTTATATGCTTTATATGCTTTACCTGCTTTATATGCTTTATATGCTTTACCTGCTTTATATGCTTTACCTGCTTTATATGCTTTACCTGCTTTATATGCTTTATATGCTTTACCTGCTTTATATGCTTTATATGCTTTATATGCTTTATATGCTTTATATGCTTTACCTGCTTTATATGCTTTATATGCTTTACCTGCTTTATATGCTTTACCTGCTTTATATGCTTTACCTGCTTTATATGCTTTACCTGCTTTATGTTTACTGCTTTATATGCTTTTATATGCTTTACCTGCTTTATATGCTTTACCTGCTTTATATGCTTTACCTGCTTTATATGCTTTACCTGCTTTATATGCTTTACCTGCTTTTATGCTTTATCTGCTTTACCTGCTTTATATGCTTTACCTGCTTTATATGCTTTACCTGCTTTATATGCTTTACCTGCTTTATATGCTTTACCTGCTTTATATGCTTTACCTGCTTTATATGCTTTACCTGCTTTATATGCTTTACCTGCTTTATATGCTTTATATGCTTTATGCTTTATATGCTTTATATGCTTTATATGCTTTACATGCTTTATATGCTTTATATGCTTTATATGCTTTATATGCTTTATATGCTTTATATGCTTTATATGCTTTACATGCTTTATATGCTTTATATGCTTTACCTGCTTTATATGCTTTATATGCTTTATATGCTTTACCTGCTTTATATGCTTTACCTGCTTTATATGCTTTACTTTACCTGCTTTATATGCTTTATATGCTTTACCTGCTTTATATGCTTTATATGCTTTATATGCTTTATATGCTTTACCTGCTTTATATGCTTTATATGCTTTATATGCTTTACCTGCTTTACCTGCTTTATATGCTTTATATGCTTTATATGCTTTATATGCTTTATCTGCTTTACCTGCTTTATATGATTTACCTGCTTTACCTGCTTTATATGCTTTATATGCTTTACCTGCTTTATATGCTTTATATGCGTTACCTGCTTTATATGCTTTACCTGCTTTATATGCTTTACCTGCTTTATCTGCTTTACCTCCTTTATATGCTTTACCTGCTTTATATGCTTTATCTGCTTTACCTGCTTTATATGCTTTACCTGCTTTATCTGCTTTACCTGCTTTATATGCTTTACCTGCTTTATATGCTTTATATGCTTTATATGCTTTATATGCTTTACCTGCTTTATATGCTTTACCTGCTTTTTATATGCTTTACCTGCTTTATATGCTTTATCTGCTTTACCTGCTTTATATGCTTTATATGCTTTACCTGCTTTACCTGCTTTATATGCTTTATATGCTTTATATGCTTTACCTGCTTTATATGCTTTACCTGCTTTATATGCTTTACCTGCTTTATATGCTTTATATGCTTTACCTGCTTTATATGCTTTATATGCTTTATATGCTTTATATGCTTTATATGCTTTACCTGCTTTATATGCTTTATATGCTTTATATGCTTTACCTGCTTTATATGCTTTACGTGCTTTATATGCTTTATGTGCTTTACCTGCTTTACCTGCTTTATATGCTTTATATGCTTTACCTGCTTTATATGCTTTACCTGCTTTACCTGCTTTACCTGCTTTATATGCTTTACCTGCTTTATATGCTTTATATGCTTTATATTCTCTACCTGCTTTATATGCTTTACCTGCTTTATATGCTTTATATGCTTTATATTCTCTACCTGCTTTATATGCTTTACCTGCTTTATATGCTTTATATGCTTTACCTGCTTTATATGCTTTATATGCTTTATATGCTTTACATGCTTTATATGCTTTATATGCTTTATATGCTTTATATGCTTTATATGCTTTATATGCTTTATATGCTTTACATGCTTTATATGCTTTATATGCTTTACCTGCTTTATATGCTTTGTATGCTTTATACGCTTTACCTGCTTTATATGCTTTATACGCTTTATACGCTTTATACGCTTTACCTGCTTTATATGCTTTATATGCTTTATATGCTTTATATGCTTTACATGCTTTATATGCTTTATATGCTTCATATGCTTTACCTGCTTTACTTGCTTTACCTGCTTTATATGCTTTATATTCTCTACCTGCTTTATATGCTTTATATGCTTTACCTGCTTTATATGCTTTATATGCTCTACCTGCTTTATATGCTTTATATGCTTTATATGCTTTACCTGCTTTATATGCTTTACCTGCTTTATATGCTTTACCTGCTTTATATGCTTTATATACTTTATATGCCTTATCTGCTTTATATGCTTTATATATCAGGCTTTATCATGCTTGTTGTGCTTTATGTGATAGTTCAAACACAAGGAAGAGCATTTCATCCGATATCCAAACACCTCTAAGTTGGTTAAAAAACTTGGCCTAAGGCCTCGTTTTTCAACCCACTTCTTGGGTTTGGTTATCGGATGAAACACTCTTTCGAGTGTTTGATATGTTGCTTCTCAGACGAATCAGTGTTTAAAGAGAAAATCAAGGTAAAAGTTGGCTTAATTTATGTAATAAGTGATATTGGGCATTTCACTCGATTACATAGCATGTTCTAAGGATTTTTGGGTGAAGGAAAATTCGAGTGTAGAATATCTACATTTTAAGACCAAACCGGATCCAGTTGCGAAAAATGCAACTACACAGGCCTTCCGGCAGGAATTGAACCCACGACCTTGCGATTCTAGTGCAATGCTCTGACCACTGAGCCACGGAGGGCGTTGCCGAGAGCTTGATCGCGAGTTCTGTATATATAATAAGGTGGTAATGCCAGGAGAGAATTGGGTATATTATAAGTGATATTGGGCATTTCACTCGATTACATAGCATGTTCTAAGGATTTTTGGGTGAAGGAAAATTCGAGTGTAGAATATATAAATTTTAAGACCAAACCGGTTATGTAAGTTGCTTCCTCCGATATCCAAACCTCCATGATACGTAATTCATAATTCTCAAACTCATTAGTAATTCATAACATAAAAACAAAGGAAATCAGTACCGAGAATGGAGGTTTGGATATCCGAGGAAGCAACTTACATAAATTAAGCCAACTTTCACCTTGATTTTCTCTTTGAACACTGATTCGTCTGAGAAGCAACATATCAAACACTCGAAAGAGTGTTTCATCCGATAACCAAACCCAAGAAGTGGGTTGAAAAACGAGGCCTTAGGTCAAGTTTTTTAACCAACTTAGAGGTGTTTGGATATCGGATGAAATGTTCTTCCTCGTGTTTGAACTATCACATAAAGCACAAGCATGAAAAAGCCTGATATATAAAGCAGATAAAGCATATAAAGCAGGTAAAGCATATAAAGCATATAAAGCATATAAAGCAGGTAAAGCATATAAAGCATATAAAGCATATAAAGCATATAAAGCAGATAAAGCATATAAAGCATATAAAGCATATAAAGCATATAAAGCATATAAAGCATATAAAGCATATAAAGCAGGTAAAGCAGGTAAAGCATATAAAGCATATAAAGCAGGTAAAGCATATAAAGCAGGTGAAGCATATAAAGCATATAAAAGCATATAAAGCAGGTAAAACATATAAAGCATATAAAGCATATAAAGCAGGTAAAGCATATAAAGCATATAAAGCATATAAAGCATATAAAGCATATAAAGCATATAAAGCATATAAAGCATATAAAGCATATAAAGCATATAAAGCATATAAAGCATATTAAGCATATAAAGCAGGTAAAGCAGGTAAAGCAGGTAAAGCAGGTAAAGCAGGTAAAGCATATAAAGCATATAAAGCAGGTAAAGCATATAAAGCATATAAAGCAGGTAAAGCATATAAAGCATATAAAGCAGGTAAAGCATATAAAGCAGGTAAAGCAGGTAAAGCATATAAAGCATATAAAGCAGGTAAAGCATATAAAGCATATAAAGCATATAAAGCAGGTAAAGCATATAAAGCATATAAAGTTTATAAAGCATATAAAAAAAAAAGCAGGTAAAGCATATAAACATATAAAGCATATAAAGCAGGTAAAGCATATAAAGCAGGTAAAGCATATAAAGCAGGTAAAGCAATATAAAGCAGGTAAAGCATATAAAGCAGGTAAAGCATATAAAGCATATAAAGCATATAAAGCATATAAAGCATATAAAGCATATAAAGCAGGTAAAGCATATAAAAACATAAAGTAGGTAACATATAAAGCAGGTAAAGCATATAAAGCATATAAAGCATAAAAAGCATATAAAAGCATATAAAGCATATTAAGCATATAAAGCAGGTAAAGCAGGTAAAGCAGGTAAAGCAGGTAAAGCATATAAAGCATATAAAGCAGGTTATAAAGTATATAAAGCATATAAAGCATATAAAGCATATAAAGCATATAAAGCAGGTAAAGCATATAAAGCATATAAAGCATATAAAGCAGATAAAGCATATAAAGCATATAAAGCATATAAAGCATATAAAGCATATAAAGCATATAAAGCAGATAAAGCATATAAAGCATATAAAAGCAGGTAAAGCATATAAAAAGCATATAAAGCAGGTAAAGCATATAAAGCATATAAAAGTATAAAAGCAGGTAAAGCATATAAAGCATATAAAGCATATAAAGCATATAAAAGCATATAAAGACATATAAAGGTAAAGCATATAAAGCATATAAAGCATAACAGATATAAAGCATATAAAGCATATAAAGCATATAAAAAAAGCATATAAAGCATATATAAAGCAAAATGCTATATAAAGCATATAAAGCCCATATAATAAACATATAAAACATATAAAGAAGACATATAAAAACATATAAAGCATATAAAGCATATAAAGCAGGTAAAGCAGGTAAAGCAGGTAAAGCATATAAGAAAAGCATATAAAGCATATAAAGCATATAAAAGCATATAAAGCATATAAAGCAGAATTAAAGCATATAAAGCATAAAGCATATAAAGCAGGTAAAGCATATAAAGCATATAAAGCAGTAAAGTATATAAAACATATAAAGCATATAAAGTAGGTGCATATAAAGCATATAAAGCATATAAAGCATATAAGCATATAAAAGCAGGTAAAGCATATAAAGCATATAAACATATAAAGCATATAAAGCATATAAAGCATATAGAAAGCATATAAAGCATATAAAGCATATAAAAGCAGGTAAAGCATATAAAGCAGGTAAAGCATATAAAGCATATAAAGCATATAAAGCATATAAAGCATATAAAGCATATAAAGCATATAAAGCAGGTAAAGCATATAAAGCAGGTAAAGCATATAAAGCAGGTAAAGCATATAAAGCATATAAAGCATATAAAGCAGATAAAGCATATAAAGCAGGTAAAGCATACAAAGCATATAAAGCAGGTAAAGCATATAAAGCAGGTAAAGCATATAAAGCATATAAAGCATATAAAGCATATAAAACATATAAAGCATATAAAGCAGTTAAAGCATATAAAGTATATAAAGCATATAAAGCAGGTAAAGCATATAAAGCAGGTAAAGCATATAAAGCATATAAAGCATATAAAGCATATAAAGCATATAAAGCATATAAAGCAGGTAAAGCATATAAAGCATATAAAGCATATAAAGCAGGTAAAGCATATAAAGCATATAAAGCAGGTAAAGCATATAAAGCATATAAAGCATATAAAGCAGGTAAAGCAGGTAAAGCATATAAAGCAGGTAAAGCATATAAAGCAGGTAAAGCATATAAAGCATATAAAGCATATAAAGCATATAAAGCATATAAAGCATATAAAGCATATAAAGCATATAAAGCATATAAAGCATATAAAGCAGGTAAAGCATATAAAGCATATAAAGCATATAAAGCATATAAAGCATATAAAGCATATAAAGCATATAAAGCATATAAAGCATATAAAGCAGGTAAAGCATATAAAGCATATAAAGCAGGTAAAGCATATAAAGCAGGTAAAGCATATAAAGCATATAAACATACTTTATATAAAGCATATAAACATATAAAGCAGGTAAAGCATAAAGCAGGTAAAGTTATATAAAGCATATAAAGCATATAAAGCAGGTAAAGCATATAAAGCATATAAAGCATATAAAGCATATATATAAAGCATATAAAGCATATAAAGCAGGTAAAGCATATAAAGCATATAAAGCATATAAAATATATAAAGCATATAAAGCATATAAAGCATATAAACAGGTAAAAAAGTATATAAAGCAGATATAAACATATAAACATATAAAGCATACAAAGCATATAAACATATAAAGCATATAAAGCATATAAAGCATAATTAAAGCAGGTAAAGCAGGTAAAGCATATATAAAGCATATAAAGCAGGTAAGCAGGTAAAGCATATAAAGCATATAAAGCATAAAGCAGGTAAAGCATATAAAGCAGGTAAAGCATATAAAGCAGGTAAAGCATATAAAGCATATAAAGCATATAAAGCATATAAAGCATATAAAGCATATAAAGCAGGTAAAGCATATAAAGCAGGTAAAGCATATAAAGCATATAAAGCATATAAAGCAGGTAAAGCATATAAAGCATATAAAGCATATAAAGCATATAAAGCATATAAAGCAGGTAAAGGTAAAGCATATAAAGCATATAAAGCATATAAAGCAGGTAAAGCATATAAAGCAGGTAAAACATATAAAAGCAGGTAAAGCATATAAAGCAGGTAAAGCATATAAAGCATATAAAGCATATAAAGCATATATAAAGCAGGTAAAGCATATAAAGCAGGTAAAGCATATAAAGCAGGTAAAGCATATAAAGCATATAAAGCATATAAAGCATATAAAGCATATAAAGCATATAAAGCAGGTAAAGCATATAAAGCATATAAAGCATATAAAGCAGGTAAAGCATATAAAGCATATAAAGCAGGTAAAGCATATAAAGCAGGTAAAGCATATAAAGCAGGTAAAGCATATAAAGCATATAAAGCAGGTAAAGCATATAAAGCATATAAAGCATATAAAGCAGGTAAAGCATATAAAGCATATAAAGCATATAAAGCATATAAAGCAGGTAAAGCATATAAAGCATATAAAGCATATAAAGCATATAAAGCATATAAAGCATATAAAGCAGGTAAAGCATATAAAGCAGGTAAAGCATATAAAGCAGGTAAAGCATATAAAGCATATAAAGCATATAAAGCATATAAAGCATATAAAGCATATAAAGCATATAAAGCAGGTAAAGCATATAAAGCAGGTAAAGCATATAAAGCAGGTAAAGCATATAAAGCATATAAAGCATATAAAGCATATAAAGCATATAAAGCATATAAAGCATATAAAGCAGGTAAAGCATATAAAGCAGGTAAAGCATATAAAGCAGGTAAAGCATATAAAGCATATAAAGCAGGTAAAGCATATAAAGCAGGTAAAGCATATAAAGCATATAAAGCATATAAAGCAGGTAAAGCATATAAAGCATATAAAGCAGGTAAAGCATATAAAGCATATAAAGCATATAAAGCATATAAAGCATATAAAGCAGGTAAAGCAGGTAAAGCATATATAAAGCAGATAAAGCATATAAAGCAGGTAAAGCATATAAAGCAGGTAAAGCATATAAAGCAGGTAAAACATATAAAGCAGATAAAGCATATAAAGCAGGTAAAGCATATAAAGCACGTAACGCATATAAAGCAGATAAAGCATATAAAGCAGGTAAAGCATATAAAGCAGATAAAGCATATAAAGCAGGTAAAGCATATAAAGCAGGTAAAGCATATAAAGCAGGTAAAGCATATAAAGCAGGTAAAGCATATAAAGCAGGTAAAGCATATAAAGCAGGTAAAGCATATAAAGCAGGTAAAGCATATAAAGCAGGTAAAGCATATAAAGCAGATAAAGCAGGTAAAGCATATAAAGCAGGTAAAGCATATAAAGCAGGTAAAGCATATAAAGCAGGTAAAGCATATAAAGCAGGTAAAGCATATAAAGCAGGTAAAGCATATAAAGCAGGTAAAGCATATAAAGCAGGTAAAGCATATAAAGCAGGTAAAGCATATAAAGCAGGTAAAGCATATAAAGCAGGTAAAGCATATAAAGCAGGTAAAGCATATAAAGCAGGTAAAGCATATAAAGCATATAAAGCAGGTAAAGCATATAAAGCAGGTAAAGCATATAAAGCATATAAAGCAGGTAAAGCATATAAAGCATATAAAGCAGGTAAAGCATATAAAGCAGGTAAAGCATATAAAGCATATAAAGCAGGTAAAGCATATAAAGCAGGTAAAGCATATAAAGCATATAAAGCATATAAAGCATATAAAGCATATAAAGCAGGTAAAGCATATAAAGCAGGTAAAGCATATAAAGCATATAAAGCATATAAAGCATATAAAGCAGGTAAAGCATATAAAGCAGGTAAAGCATATAACGCAGGTAAAGCATATAAAGCATATAAAGCAGGTAAAGCATATAAAGCAGGTAAAGCATATAAAGCAGGTAAAGCATATAAAGCAGGTAAAGCATATAAAGCATATAAAGCAGGTAAAGCATATAAAGCAGGTAAAGCATATAAAGCATATAAGCAGGTAAAGCATATAAAGCATATAAAGCAGGTAAAGCAGGTAAAGCATATAAAGCAGGTAAAGCAGATAAAGCATATAAAGCAGGTAAAGCATATAAAGCAGGTAAAGCATATAAAGCATATAAAGCAGGTAAAGCATATAAAGGAGGTAAAGCATATAAAGCATATAAAGCATATAAAGCAGGTAAAGCATATAAAGCAGGTAAAGCATATAAAGCAGGTAAAGCATATAAAGCATATAAAGCAGGTAAAGCATATAAAGCAGGTAAAGCATATAAAGCAGGTAAAGCATATAAAGCATATAAAGCAGGTAAAGCATATAAAGCAGGTAAAGCATATAAAGCATATAAAGCAGGTAAAGCATATAAAGCAGGTAAAGCATATAAAGCAGGTAAAGCATATAAAGCAGGTAAAGCATATAAAGCATATAAAGCAGGTAAAGCATATAAAGCATATAAAGCAGGTAAAGCAGGTAAAGCATATAAAGCAGGTAAAGCAGATAAAGCATATAAAGCAGGTAAAGCATATAAAGCAGGTAAAGCATATAAAGCATATAAAGCAGGTAAAGCATATAAAGCAGGTAAAGCATATAAAGCATATAAAGCATATAAAGCATATAAAGCATATAAAGCAGGTAAAGCATATAAAGCAGGTAAAGCATATAAAGCAGGTAAAGCATATAAAGCATATAAAGCAGGTAAAGCATATAAAGCAGGTAAAGCATATAAAGCATATAAAGCAGGTAAAGCATATAAAGCAGGTAAAGCATATAAAGCATATAAAGCAGGTAAAGCATATAAAGCATATAAAGCAGGTAAAGCATATAAAGCAGGTAAAGCAGATAAAGCATATAAAGCAGGTAAAGCATATAGAGCAGGTAAAGCATATAAAGCATATAAAGCAGGTAAAGCATATAAAGCAGGTAAAGCATATAAAGCATATAAATCAGGTAAAGCATATAAAGCAGGTAAAGCATATAAAGCATATAAATCAGGTAAAGCATATAAAGCATATAAAGCAGGTAAAGCATATAAAGCAGGTAAAGCATATAAAGCATATAAAGCAGGTAAAGCATATAAAGCATATAAAGCAGGTAAAGCATATAAAGCATATAAAGCAGATAAAGCAGGTAAAGCATATAAAGCAGGTAAAGTAGATAAAGCATGGAAAGAATAAAGTATAAGTTGTAACAACTATAATGTAAGTACCACTATATGTCATAATGTAAGTACCACTATATGTCATAAGCGTATACTATTAAATATATATATAACCACTATATGTACCCTAACATGAAGTACCAACCTGTGAGCGAAAGAGACCACGTGGTGAGTGAAAAGCAACATGGCGGACAAGAAGAAGTTTGATTTGATGGCGCTGAAGATCCGAAATTGATGCGGTAAACTTGTGAATAAGACATAATCATGAGTCGTAGGAACAGAAATCAACTTCCTAATAATCTTCCACAACTTCAAAATGTTATTAAAAGAGATCCCGAATCATACAAAGAAGAAGTAAGTTCGAATTTTCTATATCTGCCAAATTATGAAATTTATAGTTGCTCTGATTTCTGAAGGTTTTTCTCAACCGTATTAGATTTTGTCCGTTTTAATATTATGACAATAAACTATTTGATTTGAATGTACGTTGTGTGATTGTGAATATACGCCTGTAGGAGTGTAAAGTATATATAATGGAGTTTCATATAAATGTAAGTTTCATATATAATGGAGCATTTATATGGAACTCTCTACCCAAAGATATAAGAGAGAGTAATTCACTAACTGATTTCAATCATAAAATTGCTACTCATGTTTTCTAGTTTGTGTATTTACTGTATACATGTACATGTATATGTATGTATGTAGTCATATATATTAACCAGACTGGAAAGTTTGCAAATTTCGCGGCGGAGATCAAATTTTGGCCGCCATTTTCGCGGGCAGATCGTGGAATTTTCAAGGGCAGATCGTGGATTTTGCGCGGGCATGTCGCGAAATTTGCTCCCAATTGCGCGGTCGCGTGGATTTTTTCTCGCAATTTCACGGTCGCGTGATTTCATGATTTCATGATTTTCGCGGCCGCGGCCAATTTTCTTCATGATTTTTGCGGCCACGGCCAATTTTCTTCACGATTTCGCGGCCACATAAATTAGGTCTGAAAATCTCACGATGGATATATCCGTCGCGAAGTACAAACTTTCCAGTCTGGTATATTAAGACTTTAGTTACTTAGATCCTTTTATAGATCCTTTACTATATATTTATTTTTAATGTACCTTAACTTTATCAAACTTTTATACTACTCTGTAAAATATGCATGCACGCCCATCGTGGAAATCAGCTGTTGTTGTCGATGTTAGCGTGAGTAAATAAAATTGATTGATTGATTGATTGATTGATTGATAGAATATTTTTGTTTATTTTTACTTTCTTTTTAAAGTTTCTGCAGCAGTATAGACACTATCAGTCCAATCTAGAGATCTTCAAAATGAATCCATCTCTTGCTAATGTAGTTTTTCAAGATCTGGTGATGTTTCTTAGTCAAGTAAGTTATCAACATTTGCTGATTTAAATACATCCATGTATATGATCCAGACTTCATTCCTTGCAAAGTGCGCGTGGAAGATAAAAACTGGAAAAAAATTGTGCACCAAAAACTTCGAAAAATCAAACCGGAAGTAACCTGCTGCTTGCGGTCAGTGGCTGTATGCGAAAGTAACCAGATATTTAACAAAAGTTAAAGCTCCATTTATGCTTTAAAAGATAATTGTGGTGTAAATCATCTGGTGTGAAGGTGAGAAAAGTGCCTACAGTACAATATATGCATGCGGCGCATGCAGCAATAAATTTTTGCGTGCACCAATAGGGCGTGTTGGTAAAAAATGCACGCGGAAGAACTTCCGTGTGCGTAGCATAAAAAAAAATCAGTTGACTGGACTATTGTCTATTTATTGGGAACTTAGGCCTTTGGGAAATCCCCAGAGAAGAACGTCTATGAATCAGCTCCGTAGCTCTTGTTCTGTGATGTCATCTGTCCACATAGATTCCAGGGATGCTCTCCGATTGGCCAAATATTTATACGCGATATTCAATTGGTTAATTACAACTGCTTCCATTTTGAATGTTTTGTTGTTTACCATGCAGACAAAGGCACTGGACTTTTTGTCTGGTCCACATGCATTAATCGAGACTGTATCGAAGCACGGACTAAAATGAGTTTGTTAATTCTTTTAAAAGCTTTTATAGTCAGCGTAATGTTGTTTGAGAACAATCAAACAGCTGAAAAAGATGCGGGACTGAACTTGTGAATCGCTTCAAACATCATGGCTGTAATAACAGGGTGGTTGTATTAACGGGGGAGTATTACACTACTTAGAATGTATTCAGGCCTGAAATGTGGTCGTAATAATGAGGTGGTCATATTAACCGGTGGTCATATGGCAGGGTTCCACTGTACTACAATTTTTCAGGGTTCTATTCTATACATTTTTTTTTCAAATTCACATATCTTATACATGTACATAATTTAACATTCTATCTAAGGGGAAAAAAAAGTCTTCTGGTCAGCACGCGCGTCATCTTTTTTCTTGTGCGTCGATACTTTTTTTTAAACATTTTTAATATTAATTGACTACAAATGATACCAGTGGATATTAAATATTTGATCAGTCTATTCTCAACCAATGTTTCCTATGAAAACTGCTGGTATGTTTGCGGGCACTGATTGAAGGCTTCATATTTCAATCATGTGTTCATGCAGGAAGCATGCATGTTGGTACATATACAGTACGATGCTACATGTTCAATGTACCATGTGACAAGTATATTATAAGAATACAGTACTCACCATGTTTCAGATGTCTGTTCAAATTCAATCAAGGTTTGCCTTGGGGGAAAAAAGGTGAAAGAAAAAAAAACCTGCATCACCGTGTCGATTTTGGGCATGTGCCCTGACCAGAAATAGAAGACTTTTTTTTTTGCCTACTGTAACTGTTCAAGTTTCATGAATGGCACAAACCTACAGACGATTCAGAGATACTTTAAAATGATTGCATTTGACCGTAGGCCAAGTGATAGCATAATAATGCAGTTTGATATTTGCGCTTATCTCAGTTCAAATAGATTTTTCTCCATTGCTATTCTATACCATTTTTTCTAATTCACATATGTTGTACATACAGAATTAATGCTCTATCTAACTGTAGAAGTTTTGTGAATGGCACAAACCTATAGACGATTCAGGGATACTTTAAATATGATTGCATTTTACCCAATAATTGCCATTTGCTATTTTTGGTGCTCATCTCAGTTCAAATAAATTTTCCCCCGTTGCCATTCTACGATTTTTTCTAATTCACATATGTTGTACAGAATTTAATGCTCTCTAGAGTTTCCAGAATGGCAAAAACCTACAGACGATTCAGGGCTATACTTTAGGCACGTGGTGTCTGGCTCAACTGCATGAAGATATATCCCAATACATCTGTTAGCCGTTAAATTCTATATTTCCGACAAAGTTTTGCATTAAAACACATTATTTTCGAAGATAGGGGATATTGCTGATAAAACTGGTAAGTATTTTTAATGTGACTTATAGTAAACTTGTGAGTGTGATCTACCCGCACAGTTTTTGTGAGGACATGATAAAAAATTATTTTGGTCAGAGAACGTGTACTTTATAAGATCTTGTAAAGATCTTACAAGATTTTCCAAGATCATACTGTAAGATCTTACAAGATTTGGTGCAGATACATGTACGCATAGCATACCTTTTGTTTATATTTTTTTTGTGTGTTTTATAAGCTTCAGAATTATGTAAAATCTTTCACCAAAATGCAGGAAATGGCATTTCAGGGACTCTAGATTTCAAAATTTTCTGGGGCGCATGCCCCCAGACCCCCCTACAGGTTTCTCGATGCTCGCTTTGTCCACCCCAGTTTTCACACCCTGGCACCACCACTGACTGCATGATCAGCTAAATTTGATGAATTATATTTTGGTATCAAGTCCACTGGCAAGGGATGGTCAGTGTATTATTTACTTTAATATACTGAAGTATATTATAGTAGTATATTATACTAGAGCTACAATGGGAATCACGTGAACACATGTAAGCCAATAAAAGCAAAGTAAACAAATAAATTAATATGTAATTTTAGCCTGTGTGCAGGTGCTGACCCAATTTGTGGGTCAGCTACCTGCAAATAGGCAAAGAAACAGGTTATAAATTACTATTTAAATCATCAGAAAAAGGTTAAGGAAAAGGTGTGGAATATTTCTCTAATTTCTCCTGACGAAGGGTCTTCGCTCGAAACGTCGAGAAGATTTTTCTCTGTTTTTCAGGCCAACGTGACTTAACCCTGGTAATAATTATATTATACTAGGAAGTTTTGTACAAAATTGCAGCTTTGATCAATACAAATTCAATCCATTTTATTTGCACTGCACTCACACATTAAGCCTGTTCTACATGTACATGACAAAGTCACACACACATAAAGTTGATTATCAAGTGGCATTAAACACATTGGCCTTGTTTCCACCAATCAAGCGATATCAGGATTCATGTTACCTGTATCAGGAAATACCAGACATGTTTCATCTGAAGAGATGACTGACAATCCCCAGTTGAACTAATCTTATCTTTTCAACTGGCAAATATGAAACGAAGAGTATACAGCGTTGCTTTTACACTGCATGAAATCAATGAAATTCTGGTTCATTTTACTGATATGTCCAGCAAGCGAGAGTAAAATATTATGATTTACTAGCGCATAAGTCTAATGCAAGTGCAAATTATTCTGGTTTTGCGCTTCCAGTTGTTACACCAGCAACACTGTAACTGAAAAGCATTTGCGGTGTGTATACCCATCCACCTATCTTTTGGACGGGCATTTTTGAAAGTGGACAGGCAAAACATGCACGCATATGTAGATATAGGGGAAGTAATTCATTTGGAAACTTCTATATGGCTAAAAACAATATATATTTACAACCAGAGTTTAATATGAAATCTAAGTTTTGCTTCGATAGGTTCAACTTTCATTAAATCAGTTTAGTCATCCTAATCCATAAATTATCGCAAGGATGCTTATTTTAATTATTTTATTTTAATCCGGGGTGGGTGGGGTTTTTTTCAAAAAAGCATGTAAAAGTGGCCGAGGGGTTGTTGCATTGATATATTTCTAGTAAAATAATAAAGGTGAGAAAAGAGGAAGGATTAAATGGATGGTGACAGACAAAAACAAAAAAAACCAAGTAGAGTAGAACCTATGTTAGCATTTAAGGAAGGTTTAAGTTAGGAATAAGCAAACTTTCACGTAAAAGAAGTTCAGATTCAAAAGATCAAGAGCTAATAATTTTAAAGTCGTCGAAAGAAATAGGGTGTCCAGTGTCAAGATGGTGAGAGAATGCTAGTTGCAGGAGGCTTTATTTTTTGCGTTTTCTTCCACGCGTGTGAATGTGCCGGATTATTTCATGGACACACAAGGCAGCCTTGACAAGTAAATTTGTAAACAACATGCGATCTCAGACGTTACTCTACTTACTCTATTTTTCAAGCTGAGCTTGAAGAATTTTTATGTCTAAGTGAACCTCATCTGAAACGCGTGAGACGAATTATTATCTCGTCGCCAAGCTAAAAGCACTTGTTGAAATGGGGTGAAACATCAAAACTTTTGGTGAAAACATTTAAAATATTGTGGCTATTCGCAAAATCGGAATTGCCGTTGTGCATTTAATTAAAATATCTGGGAACATATTTGAGAATTGTTGTAATCAAATATTAAAATATTTGGTGGTTCCCGAATCCCGATCGTATAAATAATTTCCCAAAAACTCCTTTTCGATAATTACGTCACGCTGCATGAAAATGAGGCTCCCAGGCCAAAGTTTCACAATTTTGATTATCATAGCAATCCCGCCATATTTGTTTATGGAAGAAGATGGCTAATAACGTCCAAACTATATATGGTAGAAACACATCGTGTACGTATGTTGTTAGGCATTTCATAAGCTTTCATTTGATGTATATTTTAAGTTTCTGTGTTGTCTGTAACTTTTTAAAATGTCCAAAATGTTCGCACCATTGCTCGTCAAGTAATAAATATGATATGGACTTCTCACAACTGTTGTAGAATTTCGAATACCGTTTTTAAAATATTTAACGTACAACTTTTAAATGTATATCAAACAGAAGATTCTGTAAAATGCTATTTGTGGTAGAACTTTCAAGTTTCTAGCTTAAGAGAAAGTAGTTTAAAAATGGGAAAACTTACTATTATCTTGGTCTGACGGAATTGTTAAGTTTGTTTTGTTTAATACAACCACGATGCAACTCAGACCAAGATAATAGTACGTTTTCCCATCAGTCTTAAAATACTTTCTCTTAAACTAGAAACTTGAAAGTTGTACCGCAAATAGAATTTTACAGTATCTTCTGTTTGATATATGTTTCAAACAATATCTGAAGTTCTACAACAGTTGTGGGAACCATTATTATTACTTGACGAGCAATGGTACGAACATTTTGGACAATTTAAAAAGTTACACACGTCACAAAAACTTAAAATATACATCAAATGAAAAGCTTATGAAATGCCTAATAACATACGTACACGATGTGTTTCTACCATATATAGTTTGGACGTTATTAGCCATCTTCTTTCATAAACAAATATGACGGGATTACTATGATAATCAAAATTGTGAAACTTTGGCCTACTAGCCTCGTTTTCATGTAGCGTCGGAAAGGTGTATTGCAAAAACCACGTGAAGTTAGCTGCCAATTCGCCAGCTGCCAATTCACTGCCAATTAAGATAGCTGCCAATTCAATTTCGCGATGACGCTTCCAGGGGGGAGCGCTCGAGCAGCAGTCGGCTTCGCAGAATAATCGGTTTCGCCGGTCTTTTAACTTGTTCAATCCAACTTTAACAAAAAATAATAACTCACAATCGATAATTTAAGACATTTACGTGCATATAAACAATACTTCTTCAAGTAAACTTATGTTTTAAGATTGCTAGACTTTAATATATTCTCCTTCGAATTAATAACAAACTATTAGTCTGACAGCCGAGCAGTAATTTGTCGCTACAATGTTTTCTGATAGGTAGATGGGAAATCCGAAAACAGCGTTAGATTCCCCGTAAAACTCTGCATCGATCAGTATGAAGCTCACCTTTACAATTTTAAATTGATTGATTTGACTCAAGTCCAAACACAATTTTTCTGTTTACGCGCGTTAAAGTGCATGACGTATCAAAATATAGTGTTACACAGTCTTTTCAAGCTACAAAATTTTCTGATCAGTAGATGGGAAATCCGAAAACAGCGTTGGATTCCCCGTAAAATTCTGCATCGATCAGTATGAAGCTCACCTTTACAATTTTAAATTGATTGATTTGACTCAAGTCCAAAGACAATTTTTCTGTTTACGGGCGTTAAAGTGAATGACGTATCTAAATATAGTGCTACATAGTCTTTTCAGGCTACAAAATTTTCTGAACGGTAGATGGGAAATCCGAAAACAGCGTTGAATTCCCCGTAAAATTCTGCATCGATCAGTATGAAGCTCACCTTTACAATTTTAAATTGATTGATTTGACTCACGTCCAAACACAATTTTACTGTTTACGCGCGTTAAAGTGCATGACGTATCAAAATATAGTGCGACACAGTCTTTTCACGCTACAAAATTTTCTGATCAGTAGATGGGAAATCCGAAAACAGCGTTAGATTCCCCGTAAAATTCTGCATCGATCAGTGCGAAGCTTACCTTTACAATTTTAAATTGATTGATTTGACTCACGTCCAAACACAATTTTACTGTTTACGCGCGTTAAAGTGCATGACGTATCAAAATATAGTGCGACACAGTCTTTTCACGCTACAAAATTTTCTGATCAGCAGATGGGAAATCCGAAAACAGCGTTAGATTCCCCGTAAAATTCTGCATCGATCAGTGTGAAGCTTACCTTTACAATTTTAAATTGATTGATTTGACTCAAGTCCAAACGCAATTTTTCTGTTTACGCGCTTTAAAGTGCATGACGTATCAAAATATGGTGTTACACAGTCTTTTCAAGCTACAAAATTTTTTGATCGGTAGATGGGAAATCCGAAAACAGCGTTGGATTCCCCGTAAAATTCTGCATCGATCAGTATGAAGCTCACCTTTACAATTTTAAATTGATTGATTTGACTCACGTCCAAACACAATTTTACTGTTTACGCGCGTTAAAGTGCATGACGTATCAAAATATAGTGCGACACAGTCTTTTCACGCTACAAAATTTTCTGATCAGTAGATGGGAAATCCGAAAACAGCGTTAGATTCCCCGTAAAATTCTGCATCGATCAGTGTGAAGCTTACCTTTACAATTTTAAATTGATTGATTTGACTCAAGTCCAAACGCAATTTTTCTGTTTACGCGCTTTAAAGTGCATGACGTATCAAAATATAGTGTTACACAGTCTTTTCAAGCTACAAAATTTTTTGATCGGTAGATGGGAAATCCGAAAACAGCGTTGGATTCCCCGTAAAATTCTGCATCGATCAGTATGAAGCTCACCTTTACAATTTTAAATTGATTGATTTGACTCACGTCCAAACACAATTTTACTGTTTACGCGCGTTAAAGTGCATGACGTATCAAAATATAGTGCGACACAGTCTTTTCACGCTACAAAATTTTCTGATCAGTAGATGGGAAATCCGAAAACAGCGTTAGATTCCCCGTAAAATTCTGCATCGATCAGTGTGAAGCTTACCTTTACAATTTTAAATTGATTGATTTGACTCACGTCCAAACACAATTTTACTGTTTACGCGCGTTAAAGTGCATGACGTATCAAAATATAGTGCGACACAGTCTTTTCACGCTACAAAATTTTCTGATCACTAGATGGGAAATCCGAAAACAGCGTTAGATTCCCCGTAAAATTCTGCATCGATCAGTGTGTAGCTTACCTTTACAATTTTAAATTGATTGATTTGACTCAAGTCCAAACGCAATTTTTCTGTTTACGCGCTTTAAAGTGCATGACGTATCAAAATATGGTGTTACACAGTCTTTTCAAGCTACAAAATTTTTTGATCGGTAGATGGGAAATCCGAAAACAGCGTTGGATTCCCCGTAAAATTCTGCATCGATCAGTATGAAGCTCACCTTTACAATTTTAAATTGATTGATTTGACTCACGTCCAAACACAATTTTACTGTTTACGCGCGTTAAAGTGCATGACGTATCAAAATATAGTGCGACACAGTCTTTTCACGCTACAAAATTTTCTGATCAGTAGATGGGAAATCCGAAAACAGCGTTAGATTCCCCGTAAAATTCTGCATCGATCAGTGTGAAGCTTACCTTTACAATTTTAAATTGATTGATTTGACTCAAGTCCAAACGCAATTTTTCTGTTTACGCGCTTTAAAGTGCATGACGTATCAAAATATGGTGTTACACAGTCTTTTCAAGCTACAAAATTTTTTGATCGGTAGATGGGAAATCCGAAAACAGCGTTGGATTCCCCGTAAAATTCTGCATCGATCAGTATGAAGCTCACCTTTACAATTTTAAATTGATTGATTTGACTCACGTCCAAACACAATTTTACTGTTTACGCGCGTTAAAGTGCATGACGTATCAAAATATAGTGCGACACAGTCTTTTCACGCTACAAAATTTTCTGATCAGTAGATGGGAAATCCGAAAACAGCGTTAGATTCCCCGTAAAATTCTGCATCGATCAGTATGAAGCTCACCTTTACAATTTTAAATTGATTGATTTGACTCAAGTCCAAACGCAATTTTTCTGTTTACGCGCTTTAAAGTGCATGACGTATCAAAATATAGTGTTACACAGTCTTTTCAAGCTACAAAATTTTCTGATTGGTAGATGGGAAATCCGAAAACAGCGTTGGATTCCCCGTAAAATTCTGTATCGATCAGTATGAAGCTCACCTTTACAATTTTAAATTGATTGATTTGACTCACGTCCAAACACAATTTTACTGTTTACGCGCGTTAAAGTGCATGACGTATCAAAATATAGTGCGACACAGTCTTTTCACGCTACAAAATTTTCTGATCGGTAGATGGGAAATCCGAAAACAGCGTTGAATTCCCCGTAAAATTCTGCATCGATCAGTATGAAGCTCACCTTTACAATTTTAAATTGATTGATTTGACTCACGTCCAAACACAATTTTACTGTTTACGCGCGTTAAAGTGCAGGACGTATCAAAATATAGTGCGACACAGTCTTTTCACGCTACAAAATTTTCTGATCAGTAGATGGGAAATCCGAAAACAGCGTTAGATTTCCCGTAAAATTATGCATCGATCAGTATGAAGCTTGAAATTTAGCAACACCCCCAAGTAATGGAAACAATGTTCCGGATCAAATTATTCAAATATTTGTTTTTGTATTGTATACCACACAAACTGCATCTAGCGGCTTCCGCAGAAGGACAAACCAACCATTGATTTACGCGTATTGCAAATCTGTGCAATGTTGTTTTTTTCCGATTAAATTTTTTTTTTAAATATTTCGAAATATCGATATTTTAATAAAATATTTCAGAGTTGTACCACTATTCCGCAAAATTAAGGTGTTTAATATGCTATTGTTCCCATATTATTTGACATTCCGATTTTTACCGAGACGAATAAAATTTTCTCGACACGACACACTTCCTTAGCATTTATTCTACCTATAGCTAATGATAAAAACAAGCAACGATGGGCAACTAATTAAATATCAGGTAAAACAATTTTATTTGACAGGGAAGAATAGTTTTTACAATAAATACAAACCATGCCAAAAAACAAAATTTATAACAAAAAAAAAATTCTTTATTACATATCAAGACAGTATATTTAACTATAGAAATACATCAACGCAACAAACTCCTCACACGCTTTTACACGATGGGCCAATCACTGATTTAAATCACGTAAATCTTCAGAAAATAACAAAAAAATCACAAATTAAATATCGAATAAAAAAATCGAGAGAAAAATCAAGAAATCATGACAAAATCACATACCCTCTCTTTCAAATAAGCATCCGATTAGTTTTTCTTAAAATATTATAACGCCCCCGTCTCATGTAGTTCTCATAAATGGCTTCTGTCATCAAACCGAAGTAAATATAGTGCAGTAAAATCGGACTGTCAAGATAAAGCAAAAAAAACAAATCTTTATTCGAAAATATTCAATCAATAAAAAAAACTTGTATCATGCTCCAGTCGTCCCATATACACAGCAAAAACAAATGATACTCCCAAAGACTAAAGCGACCAGTAATGGTTTCAATATATAATTTCAAAGCTCATGAACAAAAAAGAAAACAATAATTTACGCTCTGTATGATTGTAAAATAATATTCTTTTTACATGCATGGACGTAGTGAAAATGATCTTATTTCAGATTTTGAAATCGTTTCTGTTTAACAATGATAGAAAAATCAACGTATTAAAATTAATAGCTCGAAAACTATATATAAGTGATAATCGAACTAAAATAAAACCAGTACAATCTGATAACCATGAGAAAATAACGGGCAAGGTTTCAGTAAAAAATATGAAAAACAAGACACCTGCTCAGGCGTTCACTCGAGCTGTACTGATTAATGGGAGGCCGCCTGAGAAGTGGGAGGGGGGGGGGGCACCGCCAAAACGGGGCACCTTGGTTATTTTCAAAATAATTGCATAATTTCTTGGTCAGAGGCATTTCTTTTCGAAATAGAATACTTCAATTAGCCCCAATGTGCTGGAAATTTACATTATATCATATTTTACAAATAACTCTTTTACGTCCTCAGACAAACGCGGCGCAGTAACTCTTTTCTATACAGCAAATAGCAATGTTATACTTCTATGAAAAGGGTACATTAATTCTTCCCGGGATAGACAATATACCGCAGTTAAATTTAACCACCACATGCAACATTTATAAAAAGCGAATTTTTATTTGAGAAAAAGGGCACATTTTCCAATTTTGAGAAACGTGGGGGGGGGGGGGGGGGGGGGGGGGGGGGCATATGCCCCCAATGTCCACCGCTTCCACGGCCTCTGATGGCCGCTTGGCCTAGCCTGTAAGTATGCATAGGCTATTTCGTGGCTGAGTTGTGGCCTATGCACGGAACAGTGCAAGGCCAACAGGGTGCACATAATCGTTTATTAAAAAGTACAAAATACTCGGAGACAATCTGAAGCGATTTTAATACGAAACAATACAAAGTACAGTGCAGAATTCAAGCGACATAGATCTAGAATATAGTTTTATAGAAAAATATTTTGAAACAAAAGGTTATAATACCCCGTTTGCTATGCGTGTGTTCATTGGTCATTGGTCATCACAAGGAGATTTTCATACTGGCAGATGCAGAAATTTATCGGAAATTCAACGGTCTTTTCGCATTTCCCATCTACCGATCAGAACATTCTGTAGCTTAAAAAGACTGAGTAGCACTATATTTAGATACGTCATTCACTTTAACGCCCGTAAACAGAAAAATTGTCTTTGGACTTGAGTCAAATCAAGCAATTTAAAATTGTAAAGGTGAGGTTCATACTGATCGATGCAGAATTTTACGGGGAATCCAACGCTGTTTTCGGATTTCCCATCTACTGATCAGAAAATTTTGTAGCCTGAAAAGACTATGTAGCACTATATTTTAGATACGTCATTCACTTTAACGCCCGTAAACAGAAAAATTGTCTTTGGACTTGAGTCAAATCAATCAATTTAAAATTGTAAAGGTGAGCTTCATACTGATCGATGCAGAATTTTACGGGGAATTCAACGCTGTTTTCGGATTTCCCATCTACCGATCAGAAAATTTTGTAGCGTGAAAAGACTGTGTAACACTATATTTTGATACGTCATGCACTTTAACGCGCGTAAACAGAAAAATTGTCTTTGGACTTGAGTCAAATCAATCAATTTAAAATTGTAAAGGTGAGGTTCATACTGATCGATGCAGAATTTTACGGGGAATCCAACGCTGTTTTCGGATTTCCCATCTACTGATCAGAAAATTTTGTAGCGTGAAAAGACTGTGTAACACTATATTTTGATACGTCATGCACTTTAACGCGCGTAAACAGAAAAATTGTCTTTGGACTTGAGTCAAATCAATCAATTTTAAATTGTAAAGGTGAGGTTCATACTGATCGATGCAGAATTTTACGGGGAATCTAACGCTGTTTTCGGATTTCCCATCTACTGATCAGAAAATTTTGTAGCGTGAAAAGACTGTGTCGCACTATATTTTGATACGTCATGCACTTTAACGCGCGTAAACAGTAAAATTGTGTTTGGACGTGAGTCAAATCAATCAATTTAAAATTGTAAAGGTGAGCTTCATACTGATCGATGCAGAATTTTACGGGGAATTCAACGCTGTTTTCGGATTTCCCATCTACCGATCAGAAAATTTTGTAGCCTGAAAAGACTATGTAGCACTATATTTAGATATACGTCATTCACTTTAACGCCCGTAAACAGAAAAATTGTCTTTGGACTTGAGTCAAATCAACCAATTTAAAATTGTAAAGGTGAGGTTCATACTGGTCGATGCAGAACTTTACGGGGAATTCAACGCTGTTTTCGGATTTCCCATCTACCGATCAGAAAATTTTGTAGCGTGAAAAGACTGTGTAACACTATATTTTGATACGTCATGCACTTTAACGCGCGTAAACAGAAAAATTGTCTTTGGACTTGAGTCAAATCAATCAATTTAAAATTGTAAAGCCCGGCGCACACTAGTGCAAGTTGCACGCACAGATGTCATTCGTGACCAATTACGTAGGACGAAAATCCTAGTGTGCGGGGAAAATATACAGGATTTTTGTCACTCGTGTCGTGAACAACAAATATCAAACATGTTTGATATTTTCTGTCATTCGTGACAAAAATTCCTAGTGTGCGGCAAAAACCTAACTCGCAACTCTTCGCAGCAAAGAAGTGAGCATGCGTGTTATTCCCCCAAACAACATGGCGGATAGTGAACAAGATGATTTGTCAGACGACGAAGATATCTTGCTATTTATTTTGCTGATACGGAGACGTCGAAGACGTCTGAGGGCGGCTAATCGCCAGTTATGGACGAAACGATGGATTTTGAGAAGACAAAGGCAAGGAGTCTATGATAATCTTATTCAAGAACTGAACGCAGAGGATCCTGAAAAATTCCGTCAATATCACCGGCTTGATAGGCAATCCTTTGAGGATATCTTACGTATGGTCTCGCCGTATATTTCTAAACAGCGTTATCTCGTAAATCTCTGTTTTTGAAGTCAGATGACCGAACATCATACAAACAGGGATATTCGGGCCAGATATCTACCAATTTATCCTCCAAAATTGCTTC
Organism: Corallium rubrum; assembly: GCA_964035015.1. NCBI lineage: Eukaryota > Metazoa > Cnidaria > Anthozoa > Scleralcyonacea > Coralliidae > Corallium > Corallium rubrum. Next base: position 24,255,213 of record OZ035997.1, read on the forward strand.
GGTGACCAGTTCACTACGAGGTTCACCAGTATGTTCACTATCCGCCATGTTGTTTTGGGGAATAACACGCATGCGCACTTCTTTGCTGCGAAGAGTTGCGAGTTAGGTTTTTGCCGCACACTAGGAATTTTTGTCACGAATGACAGAAAATATCAAACATGTTTGATATTTGTTGTTCACGACACGAGTGACAAAAATCCTGTATATTTTCCCCGCACACTAGGATTTTCGTCGCACGCAATTGGTCACGAATGACATCTGTGCGTGCAACTTGCACTAGTGTGCGCCGGGCTTAAAGGTGAGGTTCATACTGATCGATGCAGAATTTTACGGGGAATCCAACGCTGTTTTCGGATTTCCCATCTACCGATCAGAAAATTTTGTAGCGTGAAAAGACTGTGTAACACTATATTTTGATACGTCATGCACTTTAACGCGCGTAAACAGAAAAATTGTCTTTGGACTTGAGTCAAATCAATCAATTTTAAATTGTAAAGGTGAGGTTCATACTGGTCGATGCAGAATTTTACGGGGAATCTAACGCTGTTTTCGGATTTCCCATCTACTGATCAGAAAATTTTGTAGCGTGAAAAGACTGTGTCGCACTATATTTTGATACGTCATGCACTTTAACGCGCGTAAACAGTAAAATTGTGTTTGGACTTGAGTCAAATCAATCAATTTAAAATTGTAAAGGTGAGCTTCATACTGATCGATGCAGAATTTTACGGGGAATTCAACGCTGTTTTCGGATTTCCCATCTACTGATCAGAAAATTTTGTAGCCTGAAAAGACTATGTAGCACTATATTTAGATACGTCATTCACTTTAACGCCCGTAAACAGAAAAATTGTCTTTGGACTTGAGTCAAATCAATCAATTTAAAATTGTAAAGGTGAGGTTCATACTGATCGATGCAGAATTTTACGGGGAATCCAACGCTGTTTTCGGATTTCCCATCTACTGATCAGAAAATTTTGTAGCCTGAAAAGACTATGTAGCACTATATTTAGATACGTCATTCACTTTAACGCCCGTAAACAGAAAAATTGTCTTTGGACTTGAGTCAAATCAACCAATTTAAAATTGTAAAGGTGAGGTTCATACTGATCGATGCAGAATTTTACGGGGATTCCAACGCTGTTTTCGGATTTCCCATCTACTGATCAGAAAATTTTGTAGCCTGAAAAGACTATATAGCACTATATTTAGATACGTCATTCACTTTAACGCCCGTAAACAGAAAAATTGTCTTTGGACTTGAGTCAAATCAATCAATTTAAAATTGTAAAGGTGAGCTTCATACTGATCGATGCAGAATTTTACGGGGAATCCAACGCTGTTTTCGGATTTCCCATCTACTGATCAGAAAATTTTGTAGCCTGAAAAGACTATGTAGCACTATATTTAGATACGTCATTCACTTTAACGCCCGTAAACAGAAAAATTGTCTTTGGACTTGAGTCAAATCAACCAATTTAAAATTGTAAAGGTGAGGTTCATACTGATCGATGCAGAATTTTACGGGGATTCCAACGCTGTTTTCGGATTTCCCATCTACTGATCAGAAAATTTTGTAGCCTGAAAAGACTATGTAGCACTATATTTAGATACGTCATTCACTTTAACGCCCGTAAACAGAAAAATTGTCTTTGGACTTGAGTCAAATCAATCAATTTAAAATTGTAAAGGTGAGGTTCATACTGATCGATGCAGAATTTTACGGGGAATCCAACGCTGTTTTCGGATTTCCCATCTACTGATCAGAAAATTTTGTAGCCTGAAAAGACTATGTAGCACTATATTTAGATACGTCATTCACTTTAACGCCCGTAAACAGAAAAATTGTCTTTGGACTTGAGTCAAATCAATCAATTTAAAATTGTAAAGGTGAGGTTCATACTGGTCGATGCAGAATTTTACGGGGAATTGAACGCTGTTTTCGGATTTCCCATCTACCGATGAGAAAATTTTGTAGCGTGAAAAGACTGTGTAACACTATATTTTGATACGTCATGCACTTTAACGCGCGTAAACAGAAAAATTGTCTTTGGACTTGAGTCAAATCAATCAATTTAAAATTGTAAAGGTGAGGTTCATACTGATCGATGCAGAATTTTACGGGGAATCCAACGCTGTTTTCGGATTTCCCATCTACCGATCAGAAAATTTTGTAGCGTGAAAAGACTGTGTAACACTATATTTTGATACGTCATGCACTTTAACGCGCGTAAACAGAAAAATTGTCTTTGGACTTGAGTCAAATCAATCAATTTAAAATTGTAAAGGTGAGCTTCATACTGATCGATGCAGAATTTTACGGGGAATCTAACGCTGTTTTCGGATTTCCCATCTACTGATCAGAAAATTTTGTAGCGTGAAAAGACTGTGTCGCACTATATTTTGATACGTCATGCACTTTAACGCGCGTAAACAGTAAAATTGTGTTTGGACGTGAGTCAAATCAATCAATTTAAAATTGTAAAGGTGAGCTTCATACTGATCGATGCAGAATTTTACGGGGAATTCAACGCTGTTTTCGGATTTCCCATCTACCGATCAGAAAATTTTGTAGCCTGAAAAGACTATGTAGCACTATATTTAGATACGTCATTCACTTTAACGCCCGTAAACAGAAAAATTGTCTTTGGACTTGAGTCAAATCAATCAATTTTAAATTGTAAAGGTGAGGTTCATACTGATCGATGCAGAATTTTACGGGGAATCTAACGCTGTTTTCGGATTTCCCATCTACTGATCAGAAAATTTTGTAGCGTGAAAAGACTGTGTCGCACTATATTTTGATACGTCATGCACTTTAACGCGCGTAAACAGAAAAATTGTGTTTGGACTTGAGTCAAATCAATCAATTTAAAATTGTAAAGGTGAGCTTCATACTGATCGATGCAGAATTTTACGGGGAATTCAACGCTGTTTTCGGATTTCCCATCTACTGATCAGAAAATTTTGTAGCGTCAAAAGACTGTGTAACACTATATTTTGATACGTCATGCAAGTAGCTTATCCTAGACATCCAGCGGCGGAAGTGACGTCACGCTTTCATACCGGAAGTGAGGTGTGCGCACAGGCTGACGTCACAGGGGTGTGCGCACAGGCTGACGTCACAGGGGTGTGCGCACATGATGTGACGTCATTAGGGGTGTGCGCACAAAGAATGCTGACGTGATAAGAATTATGCGGTGTATATCATTAACGTACCGCGGGCTACTTTTCGACAGCTATTTCGGAACGCACTCGGGTTTCCTTCGGTCATCGTCGTATTATTTCAAGATGGGTGAAGATCGATAAATAAAAACAGTATTGGAACAGTTTGGCTTGCTTTTTCCCTTTCTTTTTTAGTGAATATGAGGAAAAAGAAACGGTGCGACATTTGCGGAAAACATACATCGAATTATAAACGCCATAGACGAATACATACTGGGGAGAGACCTTTTTCATGCAAAGAGTGCGGTAGAAGTTTTACAGAAAAGAGTAACTGTGAAAAACATGAACACATCATTCATTCGAAGGAGAAACCCTAGAGCTGTACGTTATGTGGAGAGAAATTTGCTCGAACTAATAATTTAAAAAACATTTACAAACATATGAAGGTAATAAACAGTACTTTATAAGTTTATGTACACTGAATTACTTACACCGATGTTTTATAAGTTTATGTACACTGAATTACTTAGACTGATGTTTTATAAGTCTACGTGAGAATTTTCTACCATAACTAAACACTTAATAAGTATACTGTTCAGGTTTTTACGTTGTTTATTTATGTAAATGGTTACACGAGAAAGAAACGTCATGTGGTTATTTTCAATGGGTACCTGAACCAGCAAAGTCGTCCCGCGTTGAAGAGCCGTTCATTTTTGTGAGATGAGAAGATGAGCACATGCTCATAACTGCTCTGAGCACTTGCTCATTTGCTCATAACTGCTCTGAGCACTTGCTCATTTGCTCACAACTGCTCTGAGCACTTGCTCATTTGCTCACAACTGCTCTGAGCACTTGCTCATTTGCTCATAACTGCTCATGAGCACTTGCTCATTTGCTCATAACTGCTCTGAGCACTTGCTCATTTGCTCATAACTGCTCTGAGCACTTGCTCATTTGCTCATAACTGCTCATGAGCACTTGCTCATTTGCTCATATTGGCCCGATCAGGCCCGTTTTGGCCCTATAAGGCACTATACGGCCCGATGGCGACTGACGTCCTAACCTGGGCAAGCCCAGGCTTGTCATGCTCCAGGACTTATTATTGCTTAAAAAATGAAACAAGACACAATACAATTTTGATAAATTTTTATTTCACATAAGCATTACATCGACTGATCATCATCACTATCTGAAAAACGTCCTTGATCTTCTAAAAGCTGTTTCAAAAGAAACTTTCTTTTGTCAACCGCTGCAGATAAAGCTTCATCAGGATCAAACGAGTCTTCGTTCACAAGTGTCTGCTTCGTTTCCATGATCTTTCCATGCACAGGATCCTTTTTAAGTGCTTTCATCCAATGTAAATTATCCACGTAAACGTCAGCGAATTCTTTCTGAAGTTCAGGGAGAATTTTTTCAAAGGCTTTCTGCTTAGCTACACTTTCTTCTTGCCCTTCCATTTGCAACGTTTTTAATAGTTCATCATATTCTGGCCGAACCGTCACTTTTGCATCATCAATCATGGTTACCCAAGGATCAATCTCTTCCTTTATTTCACCATCATCTTCGGAACCCTGACTGTTTTCATCATACGACGAGCTTGACATTTCTTCATCAGATTCCATATCAGGCTCCTCAGTGTCAGTGTATTCCCTTGACGGACAATTGTTTTCGTGCCGTCTTAGATTATAGCCTTTATTAAACATTTTCCCACAATATTGGCAGTTCATTCTTTCAGCTCAGACAACCTGTAAATGACGAGTAGGGACGGAAAGTCCTCATTAATAAACACCACTTGATTTTTGGACTAGGAATTTCTTTCGTCCATGCTTTCTATAGTTATTTCAACTTTAGCAACCGGATAAAAATTTATCAAAATTGTATTGTGTCTTGTTTCATTTTTTAAGCAATAATAAGTCCTGGAGCATGACAAGCCTGGGCTTGCCCAGGTTAGGACGTCTAGTCAGCAAACGGGCCATCGGGCCGTATAGTGCCTTATAGGGCCAAAAGGGGCCTGATCGGGCCCATATGAGCAAATGAGCAAGTGCTCATGAGCAGTTATGAGCAAATGAGCAAGTGCTCAGAGTAGTTATGAGCAAATGAGCAAGTGCTCAGAGCAGTTATGAGCAAATGAGCAAGTGCTCATGAGCAGTTATGAGCAAATGAGCAAGTGCTCAGAGCAGTTGTGAGCAAATGAGCAAGTGCTCAGAGCAGTTGTGAGCAAATGAGCAAGTGCTCATGAGCAGTTATGAGCAAATGAGCAAGTGCTCAGAGCAGTTGTGAGCAAATGAGCAAGTGCTCAGAGCAGTTGTGAGCAAATGAGCACTTGCTCATTTGCTCATAACTGCTCATGAGCACTTGCTCATTTGCTCACAACTGCTCTGAGCACTTGCTCATTTGCTCACAACTGCTCTGAGCACTTGCTCATTTGCTCATAACTGCTCATGAGCACTTGCTCATTTGCTCACAACTGCTCTGAGCACTTGCTCATTTGCTCACAACTGCTCTGAGCACTTGCTCATTTGCTCATAACTGCTCATGAGCACTTGCTCATTTGCTCATAACTGCTCTGAGCACTTGCTCATTTGCTCATAACTACTCTGAGCACTTGCTCATTTGCTCATAACTGCTCATGAGCACTTGCTCATTTGCTCATATGGGCCCGATCAGGCCCCTTTTGGCCCTATAAGGCACTATACGGCCCGATGGCCCGTTTGCTGACTAGACGTCCTAACCTGGGCAAGCCCAGGCTTGTCATGCTCCAGGACTTATTATTGCTTAAAAAATGAAACAAGACACAATACAATTTTGATAAATTTTTATCCGGTTGCTAAAGTTGAAATAACTATAGAAAGCATGGACGAAAGAAATTCCTAGTCCAAAAATCAAGTGGTGTTTATTAATGAGGACTTTCCGTCCCTACTCGTCATTTACAGGTTGTCTGAGCTGAAAGAATGAACTGCCAATATTGTGGGAAAATGTTTAATAAAGGCTATAATCTAAGACGGCACGAAAACAATTGTCCGTCAAGGGAATACACTGACACTGAGGAGCCTGATATGGAATCTGATGAAGAAATGTCAAGCTCGTCGTATGATGAAAACAGTCAGGGTTCCGAAGATGATGGTGAAATAAAGGAAGAGATTGATCCTTGGGTAACCATGATTGATGATGCAAAAGTGACGGTTCGGCCAGAATATGATGAACTATTAAAAACGTTGCAAATGGAAGGGCAAGAAGAAAGTGTAGCTAAGCAGAAAGCCTTTGAAAAAATTCTCCCTGAACTTCAGAAAGAATTCGCTGACGTTTACGTGGATAATTTACATTGGATGAAAGCACTTAAAAAGGATCCTGTGCATGGAAAGATCATGGAAACGAAGCAGACACTTGTGAACGAAGACTCGTTTGATCCTGATGAAGCTTTATCTGCAGCGGTTGACAAAAGAAAGTTTCTTTTGAAACAGCTTTTAGAAGATCAAGGACGTTTTTCAGATAGTGATGATGATCAGTCGATGTAATGCTTATGTGAAATAAAAATTTATCAAAATTGTATTGTGTCTTGTTTCATTTTTTAAGCAATAATAAGTCCTGGAGCATGACAAGCCTGGGCTTGCCCAGGTTAGGACGTCAGTCGCCATCGGGCCGTATAGTGCCTTATAGGGCCAAAACGGGCCTGATCGGGCCAATATGAGCAAATGAGCAAGTGCTCATGAGCAGTTATGAGCAAATGAGCAAGTGCTCAGAGCAGTTATGAGCAAATGAGCAAGTGCTCAGAGCAGTTATGAGCAAATGAGCAAGTGCTCATGAGCAGTTATGAGCAAATGAGCAAGTGCTCAGAGCAGTTGTGAGCAAATGAGCAAGTGCTCAGAGCAGTTGTGAGCAAATGAGCAAGTGCTCAGAGCAGTTATGAGCAAATGAGCAAGTGCTCAGAGCAGTTATGAGCATGTGCTCATCTTCTCATCTCACAAAAATGAACGGCTCTTCAACGCGGGACGACTTTGCTGGTTCAGGTACCCATTGAAAATAACCACATGACGTTTCTTTCTCGTGTAACCATTTACATAAATAAACAACGTAAAAACCTGAACAGTATACTTATTAAGTGTTTAGTTATGGTAGAAAATTCTCACGTAGACTTATAAAACATCAGTCTAAGTAATTCAGTGTACATAAACTTATAAAACATCGGTGTAAGTAATTCAGTGTACATAAACTTATAAAGTACTGTTTATTACCTTCATATGTTTGTAAATGTTTTTTAAATTATTAGTTCGAGCAAATTTCTCTCCACATAACGTACAGCTCTAGGGTTTCTCCTTCGAATGAATGATGTGTTCATGTTTTTCACAGTTACTCTTTTCTGTAAAACTTCTACCGCACTCTTTGCATGAAAAAGGTCTCTCCCCAGTATGTATTCGTCTATGGCGTTTATAATTCGATGTATGTTTTCCGCAAATGTCGCACCGTTTCTTTTTCCTCATATTCACTAAAAAAGAAAGGGAAAAAGCAAGCCAAACTGTTCCAATACTGTTTTTATTTATCGATCTTCACCCATCTTGAAATAATACGACGATGACCGAAGGAAACCCGAGTGCGTTCCGAAATAGCTGTCGAAAAGTAGCCCGCGGTACGTTAATGATATACACCGCATAATTCTTATCACGTCAGCATTCTTTGTGCGCACACCCCTAATGACGTCACATCATGTGCGCACACCCCTGTGACGTCAGCCTGTGCGCACACCCCTGTGACGTCAGCCTGTGCGCACACCTCACTTCCGGTATGAAAGCGTGACGTCACTTCCGCCGCTGGATGTCTAGGATAAGCTACTCATGCACTTTAACGTGCGTAAACAGAAAAATTGTCTTTGGACTTGAGTCAAATTAATCAATTTAAAATGGTAAAGGTGAGGTTCATACTGATCGATGCAGAATTTTACGGGGAATCCAACGCTGTTTTCGGATTTCCCATCTACTGATCAGAAAATTTTGTAGCTTGAATAGACTGTGTAACACTATATTTTGATACGTCATGCACTTTAACGCGCGTAAACAGAAAAATTGCGTTTGGACTTGAGTCAAATCAATCAATTTAAAATTGTAAAGGTGAGCTTCATACTGATCGATGCAGAGTTTTACGGGGAATCTAACGCTGTTTTCGGATTTCCCATCTACCTATCAGAAAACATTGTAGCGACAAATTACTGCTCGGCTGTCAGACTAATAGTTTGTTATTAATTCGAAGGAGAATATATTAAAGTCTAGCAATCTTAAAACATAAGTTTACTTGAAGAAGTATTGTTTATATGCACGTAAATGTCTTAAATTATCGATTGTGAGTTATTATTTTTTGTTAAAGTTGGATTGAACAAGTTAAAAGACCGGCGAAACCGATTATTCTGCGAAGCCGACTGCTGCTCGAGCGCTCCCCCCCGGAAGCGTCATCGCGAAATTGAATTGGCAGCTATCTTAATTGGCAGTGAATTGGCAGCTGGCGAATTGGCAGCTAACTTCACGGGGTTTATTGCAAATTGCTGGGTCATTGCAGTATACAGTACTAGATTTTACTACGGCATTGCCACTTCGAAAGATTACTTGAAAACTGAATAAACGTGTGTTTGAAAATGTATATGCACAATCAATGAATTTTTAGAGGTTCGATTACGCAATACAAAACATGCGTGACATGAATAGGGGGCGGAAAGGAAGAATCAATGATTTGTGTCAGGCTCTCTTTCAAGAGAGACTGATACTCAGGTTAATACAACCCCCGAGCGAGATTTGTGCAATTTGTTGGTAATTAACCATGCTGAGTCAGCTGAGAATTAATAAACTGTTACGATTTACTTGTAAGTTTTATTTATAGTAACTCTCTCTGATTGGTTAATGCATGCATAATGGTAACTCTGTAATTATATATTTAATCTTTAACATTTTTAGTTCATAAAATAAACCTATAGTTACGTAGTGAGTTATTTTTCTAAAAATAGTTATATTTGACAAAGATGTTCACAATTTATTGTTAAAAAAATTGTTATGGGCACTTTCAAGCCATTAAATACAGTAGGCGGCTTTGGTTGTTTTAAAGCCAGTTTATTGCTCAAGGCGTCTTTGCACTCATTATTGCAAACATATTTCGTTTAAAATAGGTGCGTTATCAGCAATGCAATTAAAAAGTGCTCGATTTACCTAAAACAAAGTTTAAATATATTTACAATCACTCGATTGCGCATTTATTTATATGTGTAGAGTATATAACTCATTAACTTGTGCAATATCGCCCTTCAATGAACGGGCATCGCGTTAAATGAGAATTAACACGTGTTTGTGTTAGCCTGTTGCGTAATCCTTAACGGGTTCTACGCGTAATTAGGACCTTTTATTATTTTACCAATTGCTGTAGAAGTACGCGTTCTTTAATTTCGGCACAAAAACAAGTATTAGAGAAATGATCCTAGGTTAAAAAATCCGAAATTCTGTATATCAACGTCTATTAAAGGCAAGAAATGGACAAAACGTATTGAAACTTGTTCTAGGTTTTCATTGGCAATCATATTAAGTACGATATTACTATATATATATATACTATGGTAAAACGCGAAATATTTGCGGAAAATTATTAGAGATATACAACTTAACACAACGGTTGCCATGACAAATGTTACTACGTGCACGGTTCTCACCACGGTGGCACTGAACACCGTGGACGTTATAGTTTGCTAATTTACGCTTGTTTCTTTTCAAATAGTCAGTGCTGCTGTTTTCTAGTATCATTTGCATGGTATACTTTACATTTAATGATTTGTTTTTTTTACCGGTATTGCATCGGCAAAATAAAATAATTTAGAGGTAAAGCGGCGACGGTTATCATTCTTATTCAAAACTAGCATATCACAAGGCCGGTATGTAGCAAATGTCATTTTACACAACAATCTGTTCTAATACATGTTTTTCTGGTGGTAACCGTAGTGAGAATCGTTACGCAAGCTGGACAAGGTCGTGTTTGTCATTAGGTGATAAGCCTTCGGGGCACAAAACTGTGAAGCGATTGAAGACATCAAGTGGGGTTCATAAAACGTGTGTTAGAGGCTATAAGATTGAGTTCAGTCATGAAATTAATGAGTTTTTCTCCATTGCGATTTGTGTCGTTGTTGAATGTGAACACAGCGTCTTTTTTGACAATTTTAGAAATCACCACAAAAAAAAAGATTGATATTATTCGTTTATAAAAAGATATTATTCGCCTACCAATCTTCAGTTCAAAGTTCGACTGTTCTTTTACTCTGGCCAGTATTTCATGTTTGGCAGAGAAGCGAAGGTTTCATGTGACTTCATGGTGCTCGAACCTTCTGACTCAGAAAAGTCTTTCAACAAGCTAACAACGGTAATAAAAGATTATTATGGCGCGAGAGACTGGAGAGAGAGCTTTACGTGCTTTTATTATTGTATATTTTTTTAATTTCTTTAAATTTCTATATCGGGGATAAGTTTGAGTTTCAAAGGGCCACGAGTTTACAAAATATTATATAAAATGCATAATTATTTATAATTTCCAAGAATAAGATAAAATGTACTGTATATAATACCTACATGTAAATTACAAATATCAATAAGAATGACAAATTAATAAATTTACACTATTTATAAAAAACACTGCATGTAAGTACTTTGCTTATACTATAGCATTTGTGCTGATTAATGCGACATTCAAACTTTATATTCGAGGGTGGAGATAATGTTGTAATTGTTGGTTTTGGACTTCTTCATCCTCACATAAATAGTTTGAAATGACGAGCGTTTACGAAGTAGTTGTTGGTGGCGTGCTAGAAAACGAATGTCTTACTGCAGTCATTATAAGCTTTGTTGTCGGAGAATTATTTCCAGGTTGTTCAAACCAATCAACACACTAAAAATATTACTCAATTTATTTTCCATAAACTATATTCTTGCTGTTTCTTCTTAGCTGTCGTCAGCTGAATTTGAGAAATTACTATAGATTATTTTCACGATCACGTCACGGCGGCTATATATTGGCGGACCGAAACAATGAAATGGCGGCCATATTGGCGTATAGCACCATCTTTATTCTTTGAGAATTTAGCTCTATTATTCAAATATTTCGTATTGTTTCACCACCCCCAATGAGGCCGCCGTTCACGAGAGTGAAAACGATCCATACGTTTTTAGCGCTTTTCTTGAAATACATGCGTGACAAAGAGAAAATTCTAAAGTCTTTAATCTTTATTCGCAACGTAATGAAGTTTACTTAAAAGTTTAAGTGTATTAAACTACTCCTTAATAGTTCATGAAGAAAATTCAAAAGAAATGAATGTTTAAACAGGTGTTGTAAATCGGATACAGCATCGCTTAATAAGAAGACAAGAAGAACTTTAATTAGCACCATTAATTACATCTTTTTCAGCAACAAAAGTATACATGTATATACCATATGGCACAGGTTATCCGAAATAACCATTGTTAATCGAGTCAGCTAACCTCCTACTTTATTTGAAACATTGTGGGGTCGATATTTAAGAATAAATCAGTAATATATTACAAATGCAAAACAAAATGCTAATTAAAAGACGTCAATTCTAATTTAACAAACACTTGTAGAACAGCCTTTTTACAGTCCCCGTCCTTGCCAAAGGAGTGGGAGTGCACAAAAGCTAGGTACAAGGCTGATATGAATTTATTGTATTAATAAAAAAAAAATTAAAGATAGATTTGATGAGGTTTTTATATCCTCATCCAAATCATTCCATATTTTTGGTCCTTGAAAACGAAGAGAACATTTTCCATAATTCGTTCTAACTAAGGGTATACAATAGGAGCTTTTTGAAGCTAATCGCGTATTGTTAAGCTATGTTTCATTCTAACAGGTAAAAAGAAATTCTTAAAGGAAACAGGAAGTTTGTCATTGTAGAAATCGTGCATGAATAAAGCGTTATGGAGGAAGACTAAATCAGGAAGTTTTAATAAACCAAGATTTTTAAATAGAGATTCAGTATGTTCATCGAATTTAGAAAACGTTATTATACGTATTGCTCTTTTTTGTAACAAAAGGCTGTAAAGTGAAAGCATATGTATTACCCCATACAATTAAACCGTAAGTAACGAAAGGATATATTAATGAATAATATGATTGATTAAGTACTTGAGGTGTAAGTGTAACATAATGACGAAGTTTTAATAACATACCTTAATGCTTCTTTTAATCTTTTTGGAAATGTTGTGAATTTGTGTTTTCCAATTTAAATTTGCATCAATATAAGTACCTAAATATTTTATATGCTTCTCTTGTTTCACAACCATTTGATTTATATTAATAATTTTGGAATATATGTAATCTTCTTCTAAAACATCAATGCCGTATCATGCAGATATACAACATACTAATTAGGACCCATTGGCTCAAATTGAGCATTTTCCTTGTTTAAATAATTTGTTTTTGTCTTTTCTACAACTGCTAAGTATTCATGATATAAACTCATCGTAGCTTAAGTAAGATACAATATTCGCGTCCGAACTGTATGGGATTTACAATGGCTCACCTTAATGGCTCGCCGTTGTAAATTCCATACAGTTCGGCCGCTCATATTGTATCTATTACATAACTCCATTGAATGATTTTAGGTTTCTTACTGTTTCCCAAGTGAGCTAGAAGAATTTCCTCAAGAATTAAAAGATATTTTACAACGACACTATCTTGTGATGAATCCAGAACTAAGAATGGTAAAGTTGAAACTTATCTTGAAGTTTAATATATTTAACAATTAGACAGAAAACGAATGGTTATAGACAACGAGGTTGTCGTTGTCTAATTGTTTTAGTATGAAATTTCTCAACAAAAGTTAATTCAGTTTTCGACTATAACTTGTTCTTGGAGGCTTGTATATTAATACACTTTTAATCGACAACAACAAACGTTCAAAGATTGTGATTTGGTTTATTTTGGACGTTTCCCGTAGTTAAAACGAAGTTTTTATGTACAATATTAAACAGTATATTTTTATCCATTCGATGTGTAAAGATGCCAAAAAGAAAACTATTTTCCTAAAAATAACATATTTATATCCATACAGTACATTGTATATAGACTTACAGTACTATATAGCTCTGACCATGGTTATAGGAAAATATTTACTACACATGACAGCGTATAGTTAATTCTTGGCATGCTTTTAGGTTCTTTGCAGAAGTTTGATTTTACTACGAAATAAGGGACTTTTATCCCCAACGAGGTAAAGAATTTCATAACTCACACTGTTTAAATATCTAAACAACTATACAGTAATGTTGAGAAGAGGTCGTAGTAGAGTGTTGCCGCATTAAATTTGGCCGTATGTGAAAATAATACTTTCATCAAATAACTCTTTTGTGTCGAAGAGATTACCAGAGCAGTATCTTGTATTACTCATCATTCTATGTATGATAAATTAAAAAAAAAAGTTTGAATGATAACTGAACAGTATTTAATAAAGCACTAAAAAAACAAAACAAAAATCAAACAACAACAACAAAAAACCAACTAAACGATTGAGAGTAAGGTTAAACACTCTCTTCCGAAGATGTGCTCACTTGATGTATGGAGATTAATAGTATCTGATTGGCCTGAACCTCATCTCAGCAAACCTTATCTAACCAAACCTTATCTAACCACACCAAATAGTTTTGGAAATTTATAGACAACTGTCTTTGGAGAAGCTTTTGGGATGCGCAGTAAAGTTTAATACGTCACATGGCACAGTCTTTGGAAGAGGGTGATTAACTCTGTCGTTTAGTGCTTTCCTGGCTGAACGGGTCGAGTATTTCATTTTTATTTTTCAATGGAATGTTGAATGATAATCAGTCAAAAAGAGTAACATCTTTCTTGAAAATTAAACGTGTTATTGAAAAATTGACAGTAATATGAACGTGTTTTCTGATTGGCTATAAGCAACTAATCATACTGTCAATTACCAATTTGAGTTTTTGTTTACGTTAGGTGATGAAAACCAATCAAAAACCTGCTTAATATAGATGGGGGCGACCTAGAATTGATGAACTCTATGAAGTACTTACATGTTTTATTAATTATTACTGTATAATAATTGACGGTACCGAACGAGATGGCGGCGGTACATTTAACCATAATGCTTTGCGACGTCAAATCAGCTCAAATAACAACTAAACATTGTTTATCATGCTAAAATGGATTAAACAAGCAAAAACTTCATTTCTGCCAAAATTAGTCGATTTAAAACCCTATCTTCTGCAGTTAAATATTGTTTCTTGCAGAATAATCACGCAAAGGATTGTGGTTAAGTGTACAAGACGCCATCTTTTTCTGTACTGTCAATTATGATACCTTCCAGTAAAGGAAGGTCTTTGAATTTCTTCTTATCACTTATTAGATTGCGTCTTTCTGTTTTATGTTGACACTTTTGATAGCTTGTTTTCTACATCACGATGATGTTGTTACGGATTGTCATTGCGGTAACCATAATTATTGATCTTTTTTCTAGTCTTTTGGAGCTGTTTTTCTTGCTGTTTCGCTGTAAAGACAAACTTCTTCGTAAGGTAAACTAAACTACTGCGTTGGTAATTTATTTGTAAAAAAACTAAACTAGCTACGTTGAAAATATGCCTTCCCAGTGTGTAAGCTCCGTAATCTTAAAGTGCCACTAACCCCCCAAAAATGTTTTTCGCAAATCTAAAAGCCCTTATTGAGTGGATTAGTTCAGTGAATAAATTATTGGTATTGGACATTTCTTTGGTCGTCTGTAGACCACCAAAGTTGCAAAAATTGGCATATGCATGTCCCATGGCGGAGAAGGAAAGGGAATGGGTCTATTCCTGGTGTGACGTCAGACAAGTCAAACAAGGAACTCCTTTGAGCTCTGTCTGCTGAATGCATAGAATTTTTACATTGAGTTAGTTGGGAAAATGAATTTTCAACCCAAAAAATTCTATGTATTCACCAGACAGAGCTCAAAGGAGTTCCTTGTTTGACTTTTCTGACGTCACACCAGGAATATACCCATTCCCTTTCCTGCTCCGCCATGGGACATGCAGATGCAACTTTGGTCGTCTACAGAAGATCAACGAAACGTCCAATACCAATAATTTATTAACTGGCTAATCCACTCAATAAGGGCTCTTAGATTTGAGAGAAAACATTTTTGGGGTTAGTGGCACTTTAAACAAAAAAAATCCTTACAGTAGTAAGCCCCTCGAAAGTACGCCCATGCGCACTGTGACAGGTCCGACACAAATGATCATCAATAATAAGACGTCTGAATATAAGCCTTTTTGAGGATAAGCCTGTCGAAAATACATGTAAGCCTGAAAAAAGTCTTGAAAAGGGCGCAGGTTTGTGGAGCTGACTTTTGAAGTTCTTATTAATAACATCGGACTCATTTTAGTTTGAAATTGTTACTATATAGCTATATGTTCAGGAAAGTGATAAGAGTAATATTATTATCCTATACTCTTTTTCTTTCAGACTCTATACACTCACATTGTGACAGATATTCGTAATATTAACGCCAAACATAAAAACAACAAAGTAAATAATGTAAGTATTAGACTTCCTAAATTTAATATTTTTTTCCATCTATAGTGAACTGCGTACATGTATGCATTATTTATATTTGATCTAATTAAATTTAGGAAGCTTCTTCTACTATTAAATATACTAATCAACCCTAATGCTCTTAATGTTCAATTTCTTATCTGCCACTCAACAACACGTTCGTACTAGAGCCTGCTTATATGACCTTAAGCTTCCTAAACGAACATTTCTCTACAGCACGTCAATTCCTTTTACGCCTTAGATAGTAATTGCAAACAGCTTGCCATGTCACCTAACTACTACTAAACGCAAAGGCTGTAATTACTTTCTTCATAAACTTACCTGTATTAACCATCTGGAAGACCTTTTTTGCGTCAATTGTAATTTTTTTATTGAATTGTAAATGTGTTTCTACCTGACTAGTTTATCACTTGACATTATTTCCATATGTAGTGTATTAGTTATGTCTGTTGTATTTCTAAATATTGTAATATTGTGAGGGCCGTATGTTAGATAACCTTTACAGTTAATACGTCTTTTCCCTTGTAAAATAAAGTTTTATTCTATTCTATTCTATTCTATTCTATTCTATTCTATTCTATTCTATTCTATTCTATTCTATTCTATTCTATTCTATTCTATTCTATTCTATTCTATTCTATTCTATTCTATTCTATTCTATTCTATTCTATTCTATTCTATTCTATTCTATTCTATTATTAGTAGAAGTAGACGCATTGCTGTCATATACAGTTATACACAGATGTCACTCACTGTATTTTCTGTTCTTTACTCAGCCTTTGGATGTTTTTTTGGTTTGTTTTTCAGACATTGCAAAATTTTATGTATACGATGTTGAAAGATAGCAATTTGTTAGCAGCTAAAAAATCATTAGACGTAATGATTGAATTGTACAAGAAAAATATCTGGAAAGATAGCAAGACTGTTAACGTTATAGCATCTGCTTGTCTGTCTGATCTTAATAAGGTGAGTACATTTGATGTCTAGCAGTTAACCCTTTGAACGCTAAAATATCTTTTTACTCTGTATTTTAGTATTTTATTTTGCATGGCTATATATCACCACACGATTTTACTCGATCGTCACTAGAAGGCTGCTAGCTAGGGTTGAAAGGATTGGAACCTCGCTATAAGCCTCTGAAGGCGGAATTCCCTTTAGTATACTTTACTCTAGCTAATGCCAGACTATTTTACTCGTATTTTACAAATTGGGTCAGCACCTGCACACAGTCTAAAATTGCATACTAATTTATTTGTTTACTTTGTTTTTATTGGCTTACATGTGTTCACGTGATTCCCATTGTAGCTCTGCTATAAATACGCGTGACCACATGTGAGTTGTTTACTAATTTCTCCTGACGAAGGGCCTTCGCTCGAAACGTCGAGAAGATTTTTCTCTGTTTTTCAGGCCAACGTGACTTAACCCTGGTAATATTTTACTCGTCACTGCCTGGGAGACCGCTATAGAGTTGAAAGAGTTTAATACTTCTTTTGAACACAGTTATTTTTTAAACTTCGTTATGTCTTGTTATCTTTATTTTTTCCCTGGTCTTCAGGAGGGTCGCGATAACGGGACTTCACTGCATGCTAAAATATACAAAACAACGGATACTCCGAATAAGGTTGACCTGAGGTTGACATTATAATTTAACGTTTCAACTCAACGTTTCAACTCGCTTCAAGTGAGTTGAAACCTTGACATTAAAATTCAAGTATATTTATAGTTTGTATCTGATACATGTATAGCTACATATCACGGGCAAAACCCACGTTCAGTCTATAGCATGTGCAATGATATAAGAAGTGGCGGAACATTTTTTTCTCATGCATGGTCCAAGAAGAAATCAACTTTTCCCATAATTGCTGCGTCCATAGCAAAAATCTTTCTTCAAAATGTCTTTCTCTGCGTCAACAAGAGTTGAGTATTGTTGCTGTCTAATTGTCAGTATAAAATTGGCCAGCTATAGAAATGAAATCTACAGTTATATAGAAGAGACAGTTCTCATGCAAGTACTGAAAACAAATTTTAAAATGCTTCGCTGTGTTGTTGCAGATTTCTGTGACCGCATTAAAGTTCTTGCTTGATAAAGATGAAGATGAAGCTGAATCAGATACTGATAGTGAGGTGCGTTGTTTAGTTATTTACGTGTTTGTTTGTTTGTTTGTTTGTTTATTTGTTTGTTTGTTTGTTTGTTTGCTTGCTTGCTTGTTTGTTTGTTTGTTTGTTTGTTTGTTTGTTTGTTTGTTTGTTTGTTTGTTTGTTTGTTTGTTTATTTATTTGCCTGCTTGTTTGTTTGTTTGTTTGTTTGTTTTTGTTTGTTTTTTTATTTGCTTGTTTTATTCTTTGTTTGTTTGTTTGTTTATTTTCTTGCTTGATTGTTTGTTTGTTTGTTTGTTTGTTTGTTTGTTTGTTTGTTTGTTTGTTTGTTTGTTTGTTTGTTTGTTTGTGTAATTATTTACTAAACCCATTTTTGTCGAGAGTGCTCAGTTATTATTTAACTTTCAGTCTAAATCTTCTTGTCCAATCATTGCAGAAACAGGCTTGCAGCTTGCAGCGAATACCTGCATCAAATTAAAAAGAAGTTGCAGTCATGCAGTGTTCGTTTTTCTTTTTAATTAGGTGTGAGTAGCTCGCAGCGATCCTGATTCAGCGATGACTAGAAAAGAGGCTTGTATATACTGTCAAGTATATAGCGACTACTTCGTCATCAATAAGCGCACATATTTTTAAGGATATTGCTTATAGTGGAACACCGTCAAGACACAAATAAGTAGTATACATTGCGGTATTTCAAATTTCTATGAACAAAAGGAAGGAACATAATATTGGAATTCTACGATCTCTAGTGCAACACGAAGATAGTGACGAGAAAGGATGCTAATATCGTGTCAATATAATATATACCATGCAGATTAATTACGAATCAGAATGTACACAAATCGAACCTGCAATTTTTCGAATACTAACCAGAAGCGCTAACCATGATTGAGCCACTAACTCAGATAGCAGACCGAGGTAATTGTATTACAGATTAATTAACAGTAGAGACAGATATGCCAGATCGGAGATGAGAACTGAGTGTAAATGTTCTTTGAGACATTTTACTTTTCCAATGGTTAGGGCGTCTCACCGTCGATGAGAAGGTTCTACGTTCGAGTCCCGCTTGAAGGGATTCAGAAATTTTTCTGGATTAAATTTCTCAATTATGCATTAATATTCTTTTAACATGTACATGAAGCTAAATCTCTTGTCTTTTACTCCATTGTTGTGAATGTAAATGTTATTAGACTGAAGGTCCAACGGTAAAGCAGCTTTTGCTTGCCAATCGAGTGTGCAAAAAAACGAAAAAAAGGGAAAACAAATTAAAGAAGACACTATCAAATATGAAGGTTGGTAATTTGATTTAAACAATTTGCTATAATTACCTAGAAGATTTTGATTTTTTGTTGCAAATTCTTGATGTTTTTAAAATTTTAATAGAAAAAGAAGAAAAAGGATTTAAAATCTGCCACGTTTTCAGCATTGTTTCTAATAAATGACCCGCAAGGTAATTCAATTTTTCGTGATATAGTGGCCTAAGAATTTTCGCTATTGATAAATTAAATAAATAAATCTGAATTATTATTATATATACACCATTGAACTCTAAGTATAGACTGGAACGATAACTCGCTTGCACGTTTGAAGCCAAAAATGGCGGACATGGGGGCCGCCATGCACGTCACCCCCAGTCCCTTTTACTTTGTATAATTTATTAATTAACTGGCGGTTTATGCTATGGAAACTTGACTTCTATTTTAAACTTGTCGATAAATTTACTTCATTACTGTAAGTGGTTATTGGAACAATAGTTATTTCTGTAGTATGTAACTTTGAAGTTGATTAAATTAAAAAAAATTTAAAAAATTAAAATTTCCATTGTTTGGACAAATATAAAGAAAATATATAAGAATCCTAGGTTTAAAATGAAGAGTTTGTTTATAAAAACAGTTAGGTTTTAAATTTCTAAATTTTCAGTAGGAAAACCCCAACGAAATGCACTTTACCAGATGTTAACAGCTCTGGAGTTACTCTTCGTTTCGAAAAATGTCAGATTTAGCATTTCCACAACTGAAACTTGAGTTAAAGCAATAATTTAGCATTATCTTATTACGAATTCTTCGCATGACAACCTTCAAACGTTTGAGATAACAAAGAAAAATAAGAAAAACCTGATTTCCCGTGCGAGTTTCGGACTCGAATTTTCCTTTTGTTCGGCAGATATTTCGTCGTTCAATCCATTTCCGTGGGTAGAAATTGTTCAGGTTCTTCGTTATCTAAAAATGTCAGGTCTAAAAAAATTGTAAGTGGTTGTTTTTTTGCAGCAAGTTTTCAGTTTTTCATTGTGCACTTCATAGGTTCCCTTGACGTGCATGGCTACCCCCAGCGGCCGGAAGTTTGATTTCACCCAATCATAGGGCCTCCGTCTCATGGAGTTAGCGTTCCAGCTTACTTTTAGAGTTCAATGATATACATACATAGATAAATATAAATTGAGGAAAAAGTTTATGTAAATCAGGACGAACCTGTATATGCGATTTACAGATATTGATTAAATATCCATTTGTTTTGAATTTTCTTCATGAGTTATTACTTATATAAAGTTTCTAGTTTGTTCTTTCTCTATTCGCCATACATTCATGTAGGGTTTTCTGAAAAACTTTTCAAAAAGTTAGAGTCGTCTACAGAAAGATTTGAAGTTCGTCTTATGATGATGGATGTCTTAGCTCGGTTGGTTGGCGTTCATCAGGTTGGCTGATTTGTATGACATCTTTATTAAATACTATATAAACTTCAGACGGGGTATAGTTCTTACTACTACAATATTTCTTCAATTCTGAAGTAAAATTGTGCATATACATCAGACATACAGTAGCTTGGCGCTATTCTGGCTTAGTGTTAGACTATGAACAGTAACTTAATTTTTAAGCTACGTTCAAAATTTTTCAAATCAGAATATGTTAGGAATATATTTGCGTATATATACATATTAAAACACTTTTTTACCTCCGCTGTAACGAGGCTGCAATATAACTAACCAACGACCTTACTTTTCTAGTTATTTCTTTTCAACTTTTATCCATTTCTTCAAAAATATCTTCAGCCTCACCAAAAAGGTCAGTTCTTTTTTTCTTTTTTTTCGTTGCTTGCTTGCTTGCTTGCTTGATTGCGTTTCTTGCTTGCTTGCTTGCTTGCTTGCTTGCTTGCTTGCTTGCTTGCTTGCTTGCTTGCTTGCTTGCTTGCTTGCTTGCTTGCTTGCTTGCTTGCTTGCTTGCTTGCTTGCTTGCTTGCTTGCTTGCTTGCTTGCTTGCTTGCTTGCTTGCTTGCTTGCTTGCTTGCTTGCTTGCTTGCTTGCTTGCTTGCTTGCTTGCTTGCTTGCTTGCTTGCTTGCTTGCTTGCTTGCTTGCTTGCTTGCTTGCTTGCTTGCTTGCTTGCTTGCTTGCTTGCTTGCTTGCTTGCTTGCTTGCTTGCTTGCTTGCTTGACGGGGATTTCTTTGTTCTGTGGGCTATGCATGCATTTTGTTTTATTTGCTTGTTTGATCAATATTTTAATTAGAAGTTACAAAGATGTTGACATTTTATGCCCAAGCTTCGCACGAACTTGTTCCCTCTGAGGTAAACTAATAAATAAATTAATGTCTAATCTGTAAGACGATTTTCAGTGATAAATTTACATTTTAATTTTCAACTGGGACTATTTACCAAAAATGCAACATCAAGGCTGTCCACTCACAGTTAATATTTAAACCTATACTTTAAATTGTCTTTTCAATAAACTTAAGTTAGTAAGGAGTGAAGGCACTAAGAGTGGATGCGAGAAAGACTCGACACTGTAAATGCGAAATATTACTGCAATATATACCCATGCATTTATACGTCATCGGCTTAATAAAATTAAGCCCAATTATTAACGCACAGAGTAGATAATAAGATAGATCTACCTACTCTTAAGGCTACAGTAAGCAAATAATTTGAAGTTTAACATGAAAAAACCTAGAATGTACTCATTGTGCTAACCGTTCTAATACATTCTTGCTCTCGGCTCTGGGATGGCTTAATCCAGATTTTTTTAGCCTAACTAAACATCGTGTATATTGTAAAAAATCTGATTTTGATGTATAGAGTTTATAATATTTAAATTTACAACAAAAACTCAAATTCAACATCTTCAAAATGAATGTGAATGATGGCCGTCAAAATCTTTATAGAAATCTATTGGTTTACTAAATTGTTTGTCTATTTCTGCGAATATTTAATTTATGCATTGATAAATTATTGTACATTGACTATAGACCATACTATCATCTGTATGCAATGATATTTTATTCTTTAATCTCTTTCTTTTGTTGCATTAACATATTGTTGTTTTGTGGCAGATTGTAGAGCCAGGACTTAAAACAATTGTTAACAATTTTGTGACGGAAAGAAACTCAAACGAAGTTATCGCTGTTGGGTAAGAAACATTTTCTTTTTTTAGTCGAATATTGACATCAATTCCTCTGTCTGAAACGTTTAAATCTAAACATGATTTGCGAAAAGTGGTGTTTCTTTTGTTCTGGACTTTCATTTCTCTCTTTCTGTTGTCTCTCCATTATTAAAGAGCATTTAATTTACGTACACTGGGTATAAAATGAACGCTTACGAAATGAGTGAGAATACAATATTTACAAATGTAGTTTTATCTAGTGGCTAAAATACCTGTAAAAATGTAAAAATACCTAAACCACTACAGTCAAACCTCTATTTAGCGGACACATTTGGAACCTTGTTTAGCTGGTTACTTAAAAGATGTAACCTCTTATGGGTATATTATAAATGATATTGGGCATTTCACTCGATTACACAGCATGTTCTGAGGATTTGGGGTGAAGGAAAATTCGAGTGTAGAATATATACATTTTAAGACCAAACCGGGAGCAGTTGCGAAAAATGCAACTACACAGGCCCTCCGGCAGGAATTGAACCCACGACCTTGCGATTCTAGTGCAATGCTCTGACCACTGAGCCACGGAGGCCGTTGCCGAGAGCTCGATCGCGAGTTCTGTATATATATAATAAGGTGGTAATGCCAGGAGAGAATTGGGTATATTATAAATGATATTGGGCATTTCACTCGATTACACAGCATGTTCTGAGGATTTGGGGTGAAGGAAAATTCGAGTGTAGAATATATACATTTTAAGACCAAACCGGGAGCAGTTGCGAAAAATGCAACTACACAGGCCCTCCGGCAGGAATTGAACCCACGACCTTGCGATTCTAGTGCAATGCTCTGACCACTGAGCCACGGAGGCCGTTGCCGAGAGCTCGATCGCGAGTTCTGTATATATATAATAAGGTGGTAATGCCAGGAGAGAATTGGGTATATTATAAATGATATAATGATATAATGGGTTACAGTATAAATATAGTGTTTTATAATGGTTCAGGTGTCCGCTTAAGATAGGTGTCCGCTGATAGATGGTCTATTGTAGTTTACCTTAAGAAATGGCAATACTTCAAACTGTTCAATCTCTTGTATTCCTCAGTATGGTTTTAGAATCACAAAAAAATGGCAACCGCGTTGTTTTATGTACTATTTAAAACACGTACTGCTAATGTTTTATGGCTTCAAAAACTATCCATATGATTTCGAAGAAAAATCGAAGAAAAAGTTCATCGAAAATAGCGAGCGTGTCTGTATCACATCTCCTTTGTATTTTCCTCATGAATTATTGAGTTTTTGAATATCCTTTAACGAAATCAAAGCACGTGGCTAATAAGTCATGGCTGAGCATTGCTATGACCTAACAGGGTGTCACGTGGTGCATATTACCCAATCAGAACTCACAAAATACAACAGTGTACGAAAATTGAATATTATTAGCCATTAAAGTTACTTCTATAGCTTGGCCAATGAATGTCGCACTTTGTTAATAAACTTTAGATATACGGTGTTTTTTTCTCACTGGGCCGTAGATGCACTATGAATTAGAAGTTATGTAAATTTTCTTCTTGATTTAGTATCAATGCCGTGAAAGAGATCTGCTGTCGATGTCCATTAGTGATGTCTGAAGAACTTCTGAGGGACTTGGCCGAGTATAAGAAGTCAAAAAATAAGAGTAAATTATTTTAATGTTTTATCTATAGTAATTTTTATGACCTCTAATTATCAGTCCTACACTTTAAAGATAAATTTACTGCATCCTTTGGCAGTTGAATAAAATACTAATCCAATAGTACCGAATGTTATTTTATTTTCAGTCAGATAATCCGATAAATTCAGATGTTAAACTTTTCAGTTTTACTGTCACATGGGCCCTTGATTGGTTCTGAAAAATTGAAGACGATTTCAGTCAGTAGGTGCCCGTAGTGGGTCAGTGGGATATCCTGAACAACAAAAATGTGTTGTTTTTTATATATGTATATATATTGGATCAATTGCAAACATCTAACTTGTTTAGTGTTAATCTGTTTATATATATATATATATATATATATATATATATATATATATATATATATATATATAATACAGAACTCGTGGCCAAGCTCTTGGCAACGGTTTCCGTAGCTCAGTGGTCAGAGCACCACTGCATTAACATCGCAGGGTCGTGGGTTCAATTCCTAACCGGAAGGCCTTGATGTTGCATTTTTCGCAACTGGTCCCGGTTTGGTCTTATAATGTATATATTCCACATTCGAAATTCTTCTTCACCAAAATTACCTAGAACATCCAGTTTAATCGTGAAATGCCAAATATTCCTATTTTTCAGGTGTATTTAATGCATCGAGATCTCTGATTCAGCTGTTTCGTAATCTCAATCCAACACTTCTTCACAAAAAGGATAGGGTACTGCTTTGATGATTTTTTTGCTTGCTTGCCGTTTTATATTTTGTTTTTTTCTTTCTTTCTTTCTTTCTTTCTTTCTTTCTTTCTTTCTTTCTTTCTTTCTTTCTTTCTTTCTTTCTTTCTTTCTTTCTTTCTTTCTTTCTTTCTTTCTTTCTTTCTTTCTTTCTTTCTTTCTTTCTTTCTTTCTTTCTTTCTTTCTTTCTTTCTTTCTTTCTTTCTTTCTTTCTTTCTTTCTTTCTTTCTTTCTTTCTTTCTTTCTTTCTTTCTTTCTTTCCTTCCTTCCTTCCTTCCTTCCTTCCTTCCTTCCTTCCTTCCTTCCTTCCTTCCTTCCTTCCTTCCTTCCTTCCTTCCTTCCTTCCTTCCTTCCTTCCTTCCTTCCTTCCTTCCTTCCTTCCTTCCTTCCTTCCTTCCTTTCTTTCTTTCTTTCTTTCTTTCTTTCTTTCTTTCTTTCTTTCTTTCTTTCTTTCTTTCTTTCTTTCTTTTCCCCATCCATTTTTTTTCTCTTTTTTTCTTTCCGTAATAAGACCAATACACTGGTGATCAAAATTAACGAGCCACCTATATTTCTGCAAGTTTTTCCAACTTTTTCGTAATGTTTTCAGAATCCAGTAGAGTTCTATTAGAAGTTCAATATTTGATTTGAATTCCTATATCTCAAAGACAGTGTATTATAACATTGCTTTCCTTTGGGAGGCTCATGAATTTTGGCCACCAGTGTATCTTTATAGTACAATAAAAGTAGCGTGCTGCGTAGGCAGTGTAGAAACAACAATCGAAATATAGTAAGGTTAGATATACTTCCGAAACAGAGAACGTAGGAGTCTAACGTTTCGAGCGAAGGCCCTTCGTCAGGGCCTTCGCTTGGCCTTCGCTCGAAACGTTAGACTCCTACGTTCTCTGTTTCGGCAGTATATCTAACCTTACTAAATCTTTATAGTGCCATGTTTATCCCGAAATATATGCTGAGGTTTTCTCCCGTTCAGTCTTTGATATGCTTTGAGTAATGACAGAACATTTTGATTTGAAACTTTTTATTATTAATTAATTTTATACTACCACTTAGTTTGGTGTCATTAGAGGTACATGTAATGACAATACTTGTAAAGATGCATTTCAATGCACTATAGGGTAAAATGACTGAAGAAGAAAGAACTTCACGTCCTAATGAATATGGTGAATTGTCCTCGAAAGACTACGTTCCAGGTGCCGAGGTACTTCATCCACTTTTATTTTACCACTTTTTCAGCTTGCGCTGAAAGGCTACCGTGTTCAAATAATTTTTAATTATCTTATGACATACCCAAAATTCATTGTTCCGAGAGATGCAGTGAGCAGGGCTTTGTAGAGAGGGAATTTGTGGGGTAAAAATCCTCATTGCCATTAGTATGCGATTCCTCGGATAACTACATGTCACGCTTTGCATATGTAGTACGGGTATTTGTAAACACTTTTACTTATTTTATTAAATCACAACACTTCGATACACAAAGCCCTGTTTTCATCTCAGACCATCTTGTCTTATCTTACACTCAATATCCCTATAGGGGGGGGGGGTACTCAATACCAAATCAGAGTAACCCCCCTATAAGGAGGTACCTATTATTACAAAGTAAGAGGGGTACTCTGCGACACATACAAATGAGATTAATACTGCTAATTTAAACAGCATTTTATCGTTTATCAGAAATGTGTTTAACCTTGCTTTCAATCAGCTATTGTCTTCTCAAGTAATTTTGGGTGTGTCGTGGGATAGGATGGTCAGTAGTTAACGGTCACTTGTGTGATATGTGATTTAACATCGTTCGTGAAGCTTAACAGTCACTCGGGGCCATTGAGCTTCACTCGCGATATTAAACCCCATGTCACACTCGCGACCATTAATTAACCTATACTTATAGATGTGTTGTATTTGTGGAAGATAAATATTTAAAGTCAGTCAGAGAAATTCACGTCATCTTATAATGACTTCTATAGCTTTTTTATTCTGGTTTATTACTATACAGTCACATTTGTTCTCTACTTTCTCTTTCTATCACCAGTTCTTAGATGACAATGCAGAAATTGGAGAAATCACAGAAGAAAGTAATTATGTGACTTTATTTTTACGTTAATTCGTTCACTATACACTTGCTGATTTATCATCACAAACATAATTATATTGGTTTTAATATTTGACACATTTACTCTCACGATTGAAACTATTACCTGTTTCTTATTTATATTTGCATAATATGGTTTCACTTTGTTATCTAAAACTCTATGCAACCATTTTGTTACAAGTAGTGAACATTGTTTTCCTCCAATTACAAATAAGATCTGACTGGTTTATATTTCACTTTTAAATGAATAAATAAATAAATAAATAAGTAATATATATATATATATATATATATATATATATATATATATATATATATATATATATATATATATATATATATATTAAACACGAAAAGGAGAGTTTGATCTGATATCCAAGCACTATGAAGTGTGTTGGAAGTACAGTAAAATTTTGTAACAAACTTTGACTTTAATCCATCAGATTAAACATTAGTTTTTAATGCAAATGATACAATATGAGCGGCCAAAATGTATTTTATTATACAACCGGATCTTAGTTGAGTAAATCGGAAGGAAAGTTTTTGTCCGTTTACCTTGAACGCCAGAGGGTTTTCATAGTGGCGAGATAAATTACTCTGATCTTAATTCTTACTTTCTAATATATATTTTTTTGTGATGAATCAATTTTGAAGGTTTTAGCTGATCCTAATTGTTTTCTTTTTTTTAAAACTATTATTTAATCAGGATAAAAACCCGTCAGCAAAACCTGATATCTTGGGTGTCCCGAGTAATAAATAGAATTAGTTAATCCCCGAGCCCGGGCGTAGGGCCGAAGGCCCGGAGCCCGGTGAGGGTGCTAATCTCGACATGCGTGTAGTCCACTTTACACGCGTGTAGAAAAAGCGAGGGAGACGAAATCTGGGAAATAGTTTATTTATATATATATATATATATATATATATATGTTTGGTACGGTGTCACGCGGTAAGAATGGTTGGACACTGGACAAATAGTATTTTGCTTTCGTTTATTAAATCGAAACGAAATGGAGCACGAAGAAAAGAAGGATACAAACAACCCGTTTAATATATCTTGAAGAGAAACCAGAGAACTTGAAGAAACCAAACGCCGTATGGTAAACAAAAACTCGATCTGAATTGCAGTATTTGTGGTCACTCCGTGGTCAAATCGTTTTAAAGTTAACGGTAGGATTCTTGTTGTTTTCAAGTTTTCGCTTAACCTAAACAATATACTGCTTTACGTTTTCGTGCTTCCCCTTTGCTCGTCCAAAGCATAAATCACCTTAACTAAAGCTAACTTAAAACACTACCGTAGACTTTATGTGGACGAGATGTTTTGGCTGTATTTCCAAATTTTAGACTGAAACGTTGTCTGTTTAATACTTCTTTCTAGAATCCGATTCAACCGAATTGTTTTTATCTCGGAGTCTGTTATAAATGTAATTTTTGAGCTGTTGTTAGTTGACTTTTAATTCTGCCTTTGCAAAACATGTATGCATAGGGAAGCCATTTAAAGCTTGTTAAAAATAATCCCTTTTGAAACCTCCAAAAAAATATTTTGTACAACCAGAATTTAACAATGAAATCTATGTTTTGCTTTGATATGTTAAATCAGTGTTTAGTCATCTTATCCATAAATTATAGAATTATCTTGAGGATTATCATTTGTTTTTATATCTGTTTGTTTTATATTGCCTGTATATCAGGTGTGCTTATTTTAATCAAGGTGGGTGGGTGGGTGGTTGGGTGGAGGGTGTTTCAAAAAAGCATTTAATAAAAGTGGGCGAGGGGTTGTTGCATTCATGTATTTCTAGTTTACAAAGTAAGAAAGTGTAAAATATAGAATTACAAAATTATATATACGATTTACATTTGTAAAAACTATGGTCAAATAATTAACATTTGGGCAGTGACTTTTGAGCTTGTCTCTAAAACTATCTAATGGTTATTCTAACTTCAGTTCCTTAGGTAATAAATTAAATTCTCTGGCACTTTTTAAAAACACAGATTTCTTGGCGATTTCTGTTTTAACTTGAGGCAAAATTAAATGACCATTTCCTCCAGTGCAGTAAGAATGGTTAGTTACTTGAAAATAATTCTTAAAGAATACAGAGACTTCTCAGTTAATACATTTAAAAGTAAAAGTTTTAGTGTGCATTTTGCAACGTGCAGCCAAGGACATCATCCCAGTTGATGAAAACGAGTCAAAAAGTCCCTGACTGGAGTCTTTCTTTAGTACCAATTTTGCCACATGAGACTGTAGTTTCTCTTTCCTTTTCTCTCCTGCGAAGTAACCAAATTTCTGCAGATGATGTCACGTACATCTAGACGAGGAAGAACCATGGACTTGTAAATCTTATCTGCCGCAAACACTGTTAAGTAAGGTCTTATTCTTCTCAAAACACTGAGCTGCCCGGATATTTTCTTTAGCAGACGTGTTGTATGCTCATGCACGCTGGTGAGACGCTAGCGGTTTTCAGAGAGGCGAGCTAGAAAGTCCTGATTCTAATGCTAACTTTTTAAAACTAGTCTTATATTTTTTAGTACTGAATGCAGATGAAGATGGTGATAGTGAGGTGGAATGGAGTGACGCCATTGATACAGATGATGAAGAAAATGACTTGGAAAGTGAAGATAATAATGAATTGGACCAAAATGATGATCCTGAACAAGAGGAGGTTGTATTATTTAATATATATGATGTAGATATGTGATCAGTATGAGACAACATTAAAAAAAGTTGAATCTGATCTATAATCTTTATTAAAAATCAAATTTTTGATTGCTGGCCTGTGATCTTTATCAGAGTAATAAAAAGGATATTTTTTTTACAAAGCCAGCACCGTGTGTAACCTTGTATATTGAAATATATATACTGGAATACTTACATAGTGTTCCTAGAGACGTATGCAACTATGAGTAGAAAAACATATAGGAATTTATATCTTAGAAATACCTTGCTCGTTTAATAGTGTCTATATAAATATGCTCTGCTCTAGATCTGCTTGTCATTTCTAGCGTATATTGAATACTGTATAGTGTATTGAATAGTGTATCTTTGTATCCTGATAGATTTTTGTTACCTGTCTGTCTGCCTGTTTGTCTGTCTTGGTCTGCCTGTTTGTTTGTTTGTTTGTTTGTTTGTTTGTTTATTTATTTGTTTGTTTATTTGTTTGTTTGTTTGTTTGATTGACTGACTGACTGACTGACTGACTGACTGACTGACTGACTGACTGACTGACTGACTGACTGACTGACTGACTGACTGACTGACTGACTGACTGACTGACTGACTGACTGACTGACTGACTGACTGACTGACTGACTGACTGACTGACTGACTGACTGACTGACTGACTGATTCATTCATTCATTCATTCATTCATTCATTCATTCATTCATTCATTCATTCATTCATTCATTCATTCATTCATTCATTCATTCATTCACTCATTCATTCATTTATTGTTTGGTTTGTCGGTTTTTCTGTTTATTTGTTTTGTCGATATGCCTTTTCGTTTACTTGTGCAAGTTTTATTTTTTTGTTGTTTGTTTATTTATTTATTTCTTTGTATGTCCGTTAATAATATATTGTCATGTTATGGTTTACAGAAATCTGACAATCATTCTATGGCTACGGAGGAGAAAGAAAGCGAAGAAAACTTGGAGACTAAAGCTTCAAGGATAAGTCAAACAAAAGTTAGTAGACTTTTAGTAAAAGTAAACTTTTAGATTAAAATTTATGTTGTCAGTGTTTAAAACTTGCGTCCCTGGATACGAAGTTAATCAGTGACTATTAAAAAGTAGGAGTAAATCGGAAGGAAAGACCCACGTTCTCTCAGAGGGAGGGCTCACTCGAGATTAGATTACCATATTTTCTATAATTTACCAGAGGAGGAGGAAAATACTACATTTTTTACTTGGGGGAGCTTGATAGAGGGAGGGGATAAAAGTCTTGTGGTCCAAGAAACCCCGGTGTCTGTGTTGCGAGTAGAGATGAGCCGATTACGAAAATTGCCGATTACTGAAGCCGATTATTTGGTGGCCGATTAATACAAATAATCGGCCGATTAATCGGCATATGCCGATTAGTGCTACGTTGTTGGTTACCAGTCCCTGCGCAGTTTCGCAATGTTGTAGGGATTGCTAAATTGCAACAAGATTTGTGAAATATAACAGAAATGTTTCGTGATGATTAGTTTTGCGTGTTTTGAGAGTCAATTTCGTTTTGTTTGTCCGACTTTCAGTTCTATAAGTCGGTATGCGCTACGCTATTAGTATTTGGCAAATTGTGATGTAAAAACAAAATATTATCTGCTTTATGCGGTGCTAGCCTGTTTCGTTTGTCCGTGGAAATGTTCCCTGCCTCGCTAAACATACGCTCTGAATAAACACTTGAATTGGGAGGCTCATACTTTAGCACAACTTTAAACAAGTTTAAAATTTGAACTTTTAAAAGCGTTTCACAAATCTTTTGACAGACAAGAGTTCCGTCGTTCCGGTTCATTGTTTCCGAAGTTGGCGACAAACTTTGTTTTGATGCTCGCTATTTGATCGGCTGCTATACGTAACGAATTTGCAGAGTTCGTAAACTTTGGCAAACGTCTGACTGCGGAACTCTTCCGTCAAGAGTTGTGTGAAACGCTCTGTAATCATTGTGAAATAAGGACTATTGTGTTTGGGCCTATGCAGTTACGAGTAGTATAGGACATGAGGGTACCGGCGCACTTTTTTTTTCCCCAACAAAGACAGCCCCCAGATGATCAGATTTAGCAAGGAGGGTTGTTTGAAACGGTAACCTTTTTTAAAAAATTTTTTAAGTATAAGAAAAAGGGACGAAAAGGGACCCAAACCAAAAAAAAATATTCTGGAATTCATCAAGAAAGGATGTTTGAAAGGGGAAAAAAATTTTCGCGCCTCCAAAAACCCATTTTCGTCTGCTTATACTTCAAAAAGTGAAAAAAACGGCCCACCCCTTTCAGACGCTTTTGTTGGATTTGATATGAAACACCTCAAAGCGATCATAATCCCGTCCTCCAGCAGGTAGTAGCTTCTACGCATGCTCAGTCCCACGCGTGGGACTACACATGCGCAGTTGCCTTTGAGCGTTTAGGTGTCCGTACGCGTAGGAACTAACCCCGTCTTCCAGCAAGTATCTCTTATCATCGAAGCATGAGAGTGATATTTTATTAATTTCGTAACTACCCAGCTTATGTTTCACACTTCGAATGGTTTTCATTTTTTGAAACACTTGTTTTTTACCAAATAGTGTGTCTTTGTAGTTCTCGTGTTTGATTTGTTTCTTAGTGACACTCTTTTTAATTCCCTTCGCGGTTTTGCCACCTGCTCCGTTGTCTTTTAAGTATGAATACATTTTACTTCTGAGACCAATGAACTCAACTATAGGAACGCCAGCCGCTTCGTCCTTCATCTTCCCAATAACCTTTTTGTTTGAATTGTTGTAGTAAGGTGAGCTTTCTGAATAGTCCGAGTTATCGAAAATATTTTTATTAGCCCAGAAGTCTTTGTAAACGTCTTCTGTTTTGATTTCATATGTCAGGCTGTCCGTATCTGTAAACAACAACTTAGCATCGTTTCCATATTTTTCTAATATATAGTTGTAATGGAAATCGTACATCAGTACCTTCGATAGATCTAGAATACACATACCGACATACGCCGGTCGGTTTAACGTAAGAACTTCTTTAATTTTGTGAACGGCAACAAGGTTCTCGTTGAATATTTTAGCGGATACAAAGGTTGGTTTGGAAGCCAGCCTCAACAGCTTTTCTTCACACGTGACCAACCGAACATCTACGCGCTTTCTCAAATTCTCCATTGTTTTACCGAAGACGCTGTTGTTCATCAGCTTGAAGAAGTCCTTTTCAAAGGCGTTCCTGGCGGCGGTTCTCTTCACCGTGTTGAAGTCGATGTACTGCTTCAGCCAAGGGGACTGATCGAACAACAAAACCCGGTGAACTTTCTTCACCCTCATCCCAAGCCTGACGTACAGCTCTAGGTTTCTGTAGTGGACGACATACCTTTCCTTATGCATCAGGTTGGTTACTAGTTTACTGACACCACCAACGCTGACGCCGAACTTCTCTTTGATTTTGAGACAATAGTCAGACAGCATTTCTTCCTGTATTTCCGTCTTCTCAGGAGCTAATGGATAGTCGTTATGTAGGTCGTGGAGTTCAGAAGGATATTCAAGATCAATTTCAAGTATCATTCCAGTTCGGCTGTCGTCATCCGGAAGTTCCCAGTCCAGGTTTTTCAACTTACCTTCACTCATCCACTTAAATCCGCCAGTCGGAAGGCACTGACTCATGGCCCAGCCATACAAGTTGTTAGCGTCCAGATACATTATGTACTTCACAGCCTCGTTTTCGTTATACCCCTTCATATACGGATTGTTTGCTTTCCCATATCTGTTGGCTATATAGCTAACCCCACCTCTCATCCCTTTCTCGATGAACTGGAACATGTCGATGTCAGTCATCAGCTCCAGCTCAATCCCAGTCATCTTCAGCATAGCGTCCCATGCCAACCCAGGTGAGGTGAAATAATGACAGGGGTCCAGCTTATAGTACTGAACACAGGTCTTCCTAAAGTTCTCAAAGACGTCAGCTAACAGCAACACATCTGATTTTAGATACACATCATGGTAGTCCCCCATTGTACTCATTCCAAACGACTCCCAAACCTTTAAAGCGTGTTGGTAATCGGTGTCTGATATCTCCTCATCATTCAACACGCTATAAAACTCACTCTTTGGTGGTAACCCCGTTTCCTCAAACCGACTGAAGTTGTCCATATAGTCATAGGGGTAAACACCCTTCGTTCTCATCAAGTCCAACCTTTCACCAAATTCTTCAGCTGTGTATCTGAACGCGTCCCCCGGGAGATTTCCAACCAATTTTTCCAATGAACTACTCATGAACTGAAGACTGTCCAGAAACACGAGGTTCTTACCTAACATGAAGGCCATGTACTTCTCCATATTATTCGGAATGACATTAATTTCCTGTCCAAACTTTCCGATTTCCCCCATGATGAGATGACTATCATAACCCCTTAGGTTGTGTAAGATAACTGGTATCTTATCTGTTAGTCTGTGATTTCTGTTACAAAGCTGGTGGGCTGATCCCCGATACCGTCCTGTTACATGACAATGATCCCGGACCCTAACGTCCTCTGCTGTGTACTCCCGACCACAGATATGACACTTTCCAGCGTCCCTAAAGTCCACCCTGTCGGAATCATTCAAAACCATGTCCTGGTTGAAATGATCTTCTTTTGTGTTTTTACAATACTCCACCTCTTCCAACATCTTTCCGATGAACTTGTTGACAGCACCAGGACCTCTGTACACCTGGACATCCTTACTGTATCTATCGTCGTAACAACAGACAACCTTGTACCCATAACCACAATCAGTATGTTTCTGATACCTCTCCATGTATGGTCTCTTCTCTTTCTCCTCTCGGTCTGACTCCGACACCTCCGGTCTGTCGACCTTTTCCGTGATCGCCTCGAAGTCAGCGTACACAACAAACGGAACGTTTAACTGTTTGTGGAAATTATTGTACTTCAACACGTTCTTACCGGGGTCAGGCATCCTAACGGCTTGTTTACCATTCACACTGATACACACAACCTTATGCCTATCCAGAACCTCCGCTGAACTGAAACATTGGAGACAGTAAACACAGAAGTGTTTTTTCCTCTTATGTTTTGTTTTGTTGTACATAAACCTATCAAAGTCCTTGATGAGGACGTAATGTCTGTTGTTTTCGTTGGTTATAATCAGGAGGTTCATGAGGTCGGTGAACCGTTCCTCTGATACGTAAACCGGAAAGGTTAGCCCGTTTTCATAACCAAAGACGTTGATACGTATCTCATTCTGTTTCTCCACCCGGTTGTACTGTTTTTGAGTCACAGGGAAGCTGATTCCACTGTAATCCAAGTCGTTAACATGGTCCCGGTACTTTGTGACCCTTTGTGGGTCTTTTGGGACAGGAAACTTATGAGCCAGATGACACCACATAAAACACCTGTCATCATTATTCTTAACGTTGATCAGCCCCTTCCGGCTATTCTTCAGCTCCTTTGGGAGGTCGACGTATGACGAGCCTTCCAGTGGACTGTACACAGTCAGATTAACGTAGTGACCGTCTACTGACTCCACTGTCCAGCCAGATCCCTCGCTTATCCATCGGGCTATTCTAGCCACCACCTCCTCATTCGCGGTGTCAACGTCCTGACCGATCTCATCACCGTTGATTATAGTCCTGATGTGGCTGTTGAAGTGAGCCGTCTTATAAGTTGTTCCGCCGGACACCTCCTTCTCAAGCGTTACAACCAGCGTTTCAGCGAACTTCAGCCCCCTCATCTCAGCCAGCTCCCGACGTAACAGCCGTACCACATCATCCCTGAGGGCGTCTACCTGTTCCAGTGGGTGTTGGGACACAACAGCACAACTGAACGACTTGGTCTTACCCCTCAAGGCTCTGTCTAACTGATTTATGTCATAACCGATTAGTCTCTCGTAGAGACGGGGGTCTATATCATCGGGATAGTCAAACATGTCAGGGTCTAAGTCGTCGTCTTGGTGGATCATGACATCTGGGTCGCTCATCGTTATAACAGGGGTGATCACATTTCGTTAGGTGTCGCTCCAACCACCTGATGTAGAACCTGTCCGGGGTACGATCCCAGCCAAGCTCCTTATAAACAATTCCGAACAGATTGTTATCGAACAGATCCTTTGTTTTCCCTTTTTTGAGATCCTTTAGGTTACCCAGTAACCCAATCCCTCTTCTTGAGCACAATCTGATGATGTAATAATTGTATCTGGACACATTACGACCTCTTATCAAACCCTTACTTCTCATCACCCGAAGAACCTCGGAAAAGTCGAATAAGACAGCGTCAACGGTTGTATCCCTGACAACTCTGGTGAGTCTCTTCCTCATCCAACTATTCCTCGAATGCTCACTTCTACGACCGGCCGCCCGGTATCTCCCGACGACATATCCATACTCCGTGTCACCACATCCTGGACAGGAATACATCTCAGTACTCACCTTCACACGAAATCTGAAACAATCTCCACACCACAACTTCGTACTACATCTGGGTGGATCCCAAGCCGGGGCTACTAACTCAATCCCCATCTGCTTACAGACCCATTCAACGCTTGAAGACGATAAATCCTTCAGTCCTTTCGGTAAGTCCGACCAGGAAACAGACATTATAACTAAACCCTAACGAATTCCTTAACCCCTACAAAATAAACCTAGATACCAGATACCCGCCAACCAGACCGACAGACCCAATAAACAGGGTCTGATACTCTTTCATCTCACCTGATGGTTTGTAATAGTCAGACAACTCAGGCTTTGGTTGGAACGACCCAGCGACCTCAGCCTGCCTTAACCTGTCCTTCAGCAGATCCAGAGCGTGATTCGTTGTGTTGATGTCAGCGTTGGCGTCAGACAGTTCCTGTCTCAACCTCTGTATCCTATCCTTCTTACCCACCTCACTCTCATACCATTTCTCGTTTGCCCTAGCCAACTGCTCAAGGGCGTGGTTGTGTCTCTTAATCTCAGCCTCATATCCGGTGTGATTTAACTTTGAGAACAGGAATCCAGCGCCCGCGAAGGCCAAGGCGTTAAACAGTCCACCAGCAACCACACTAGCCATATATAAACTAATGGATGTTTGGCCGGATTAGTCCGTTAGAGATTAGGAATTTTTTGATTGTTTCATAAGTTATATGGACGCTGTAGTAGAATGGGATCCTGAGTAGGGGATAACCATGTGATCTAGCGTAGTCGTTTTTCATTTTGTCATGTTGTTTCAGTTTATCAAAGCGTTTCTCAGCCTCTTCCTCGGTAATACTCCCCCACCGGGTGGGTATGAAATGTTGTTCGCCGTCGTGCTCAATCAGTAGGAAACCACAGCTTGTAGGTATCGCGAAGTCGTATCTTAGTAGACCACCTCCCAACCCGGTTAACCCATCGAAAGTCTTTTCCCTAATGTACCCAACTGTACAACTACGTAAGATGTCCTCAATGTCTCTTTCTCCCTTAGACCCACGACTTTTCGTAGTGGTAACAACTTTTGTTTCTGTCTTTGTGTATGTTTTAGTTCCGGCTTTTGTTTCGGTCTTTGTGTA
Organism: Corallium rubrum; assembly: GCA_964035015.1. Taxonomy (NCBI): domain Eukaryota; kingdom Metazoa; phylum Cnidaria; class Anthozoa; order Scleralcyonacea; family Coralliidae; genus Corallium; species Corallium rubrum. The sequence continues at coordinate 24,292,087 of OZ035997.1, forward strand.
TGTTGTGACGGATTCACATACTTCATCTACTCCATGTACTTTCCCACGGTGTTTTCTCATATCATTCCCCCTCGTGAACGTCCTCCCACAGTCCTCACACCTGTAATTTTTCTCCCTGTTGTGAATTTGTCTGACATGCTGGGTAAGATTTCCCTTTGAACTAAATTTTTTCCCACAGATCTTACAATTCATTTAACTTCTGGTCCCAACTTTACCCTAACCCCCCTGAGTCAATTCGGCCGGGGAAAAAACATCTACTTTGTTTTGAACGGATCAACTGGTAAATACCCCTTTGACTGAGCATATTTAATCCCAACTGTACTAATTCCAACGGCTAGAGCCAGCCTAACGGTACCCTTTACAGATTCAGGAGTACCCAAAGGTTACCTCAGGACCTTCTTTGAAGCCATGGAGACCGCCACAGCTCCACCCGTAATCAGTAGAGCGTCGTAGAGCTTGTTCATCAGTTCTTTTCGGTCGGTTGACATTATACTAACACATATTTCATTCGTCGAAGGTGTCTAAGACCGGGGAAGTCCGGACGCGGTTCTGTGGCTCGACAGTTCCCTCCATTACCTTCTCCTCATCAATAGTTTTCAGCCTCTGAACCTCCCTTCTCTCCTGCCTCATAGTGTAATAAAGTGAGGCCCCACCGATAACCAACCCAACGGTTCCGATTAGATATCCGTAATAGGCTGACCGACCACCAACCCCAGGACCAATCTCAGCCACCAACCGCTCTCTGGCTTTCCTCTCCTTGGCTACCTTCGATATTTGAGCCAGTCGTTTACCAGCCTCCACCCGTTTCGGATCCTTAACTTTCTCCGTCTTAACCACTGATGTTATCTTAGGGACTTCCAGGTTTTTTTTCAGACTCGTCAGCCATCTATATACACTAATCTATGTTTCATCTGTGAGGTCATCTGTAGGAATCTCTGAGGTCGTCTCTGGGAAGTTTGTGAGATCATCTATAGGAATCTCTGAGGCTGTTTGTGGGGAGTCTGTGGGATCATCTGTAGGAATCTTTGAGACTGTCGGCCAGACAACAACAGACTCAGTCACGTAGTACTCTCCCCTACGGTTCCTCCTAACACAATGTCTCATCACCCCGGTAGCTCTTCTAAGGGCGTGGAAGATAATCAGTATGGGTCGTCTAAGTCTCTTCGGAATCTTCATATAAAATACGGGAGGTCTAGGATCATACCGTATACCTGGGGTATAATGACTGAGACAAAGTTTGGTGCTCGGCTGACCGCCCTCGACGGAAACATCGGTGTTGGAAAGACAACGTTCGCTATACCATTCGCTGTAAGAAATGGTTATTACCTTGCTGAGGAGCCAGTTGACGACAATCCATACCTCGAAAGGTTTTACGCCGACCCTAAGACCTGGGCGTATGAGATGGAGACCTGGTTCCTCGGTGAGAGAATCAACGTCTACCTAGAGGCTCTGGAGTTAATCAACGAAGGGAGGAATGTGATCGTAGAGCGAACACATCACAGCTGTATGACTTTCACTAAGAATTGTTGGCGTAATGGGTGGATAACCGACAAACAGTTCTCTGAGTATTCCCAGGTCTTCCACTCACTAAACAATCTACTCCCAACCCCTGACGCTCTACTATTCCTAAAAGCCTCAGTTGACACCTGCCACGACCGGATGCTCAGAAGAGGTCGGGAATGTGAAGCCGGTGTGACTAAGGATTACCTCAGGTGTGTGGGGAGGTATATGGGGGAGATGACTGAGGACATAGCCCTTAAGGGAACTAAGGTGATTACCCTCGACTGGGAAGACTTCGGTCCGGATGAGTCGGAGGTAGTCGATGCCCTCAGTGGGATCCCTAGCGGATTTCACGGTTGGATGGCTCGTGTGGGTGATCGGGACGTCTACATACCAGAGATCGTCAGTCAGGTCCGCCAGGCCCGGCAGGCTCAGCTGAGTCGTAAGTCCTATGATACCGTGTGATCATACTGTCGGAATGTGGACAGACCTCAGTCACAATGTCGTCGAGTACACGGACATCGGATAGGAAGACAGTCTCGTCGTAGGAGACCCCACGTAGGAAGCTTCTGATTTGTGTTAGAACCTTGTGGTAGCTAACGTGAGCAAATTTACAGTTTTCCAGTCTGCCAGACATCCCCGACTTGGTTACATACCCCTGAATCAAAACGCCAGGACCGGCTATGGTTCCGAGGATCAATGGATTAGCTGTAACACCACCAGCTATTCCCCCAACCACAGTCAGCCCAATAGAGACCGTCTCGAGGATCATCTTCAGTCTCCTCAACCTAGTGTGTTTCCACTTGTAACAAGTCGCTAGCTTATGGTAATACGAATAGAGTCGGGTTAGTTTGTCCACTTCAGCCGATTGGAGGTTTTTACCAATGTGGTTGAAGCTAACGACGCTTTTCCTCTTTTTCCCCATTCTAATTACAGGTCATATTCAACCATAACCTCCTTACAGATCCTCCCGATCTCGGGTTCTCCCAGACGACCCTCTACGATCTTCATACCGTAAAAGTTAATGTCTGAATAAAAACTTTTTAAGCTGTTTACCCCGAACACATTCAGATAAGATGTCCCTATCTGATCGATGTCACACATAGTGTATGAGTCCCTCAGTGTCTCACCATTTATCCTGACGTGTGACACTCTAAGTCCGGATAGCCAGTGGGCAGATATTAGAACCTTTTTCCCGATGAACTTCGCTGGAATTGTACACTCATGAAACCTAGACGGTGTCATCCCACCAAAAACCAGTTTATTACTCACCCCAGCTTTAAACCCAAGGCTTCTACCATCGTTAACATTGACATTGGAAACGATTGTTTCCCAGGTACCCGACGCCGATCTCACGCCGTTCCTCTTTACCACAACGAAAACTGAAACATCAGTGAACATAAATCTGGGCACGTTAGCGTGGAAGGCTGTTCTTATCGAGGACTCAGGGTAAAGGAAGTGGTGATCACCGGCGGTGTTAAGCTGTGGGTTGATACTATGGGGTCTCCAAAACATGGTTGAGTGGATCTCACCGTCCCTATCCTCTATGTAATCAACAAAATTGAGTTTGGAGACGGCGTTCTTACTGGATCTGGTTACGTTCAGATCAAAGATGACCTTGTAGTCGGGGACGGGCTCCGTATGAAGGACCTCTTTTAGTTTATCGTTGAGTTGTTTATTAGTGATCGGTCTGTTGTAACCATAAAACAGACTCATATACTATAGGACGTATTTACTGAAGAGATACCCAGACACAGCTGTTAGGACCAATAGGATTCCCAACTCATTGTCTGGCTTTGATTGTTTGTCAGGTGTATGGACGGTTGGTTTGTCAGGTGTGTGGACGGTTGGTTTGTCAGGTGTGTGGACGGTTGGTCTGTCAGGTGTGTGGACAGCTGGTTTGTCGGTTTCTCCGTCAGTGTTGTCTAGTGTTTCCAGATGTGGACCGCTTTCTTGGTGTATCTTTGGTGGTTGTTTGTGAACACCCTGATAGTTGACCTTAGAATTAATACCAAACCTCATGTTTTCCGACGCACGTCTGAGTAAGTTGTTGTATCCTAAGATTTTCTCCTTCAGTATCATCAGTGATCCTGGTACTAACCACGTGTCAGGGCTAATGGCTAGGTTCTGGGTGACGTTAGTATCTGATATTGCCCTGTTCATATTCATATTCAGAATCCAGGTGCTAACGCTGTAGTTAACGACGGCATCCTGTACAAGGACCCTGAATTCCTGCTGTGTCTCAAGACTGCCAGCACCTTTGTTAACAACGCTAACCCTTGTTTTAGCCTGTGAACCGAGAACGGCGTAGACATAAGCCTCGATGGACTCATTCAGATACTGCAGACCTACCCTGGTGAAACCATTTGTCCGTAAAGGGATGAACCTTCTGTAGTGTGTCTTATAATCACTATTGAGACGCCACATCCACTCACGGAACGAACGGTTGTGTTTGTAACCAGAGTGAGGATTAATCAGGAACTTTTTCTCTCTGGGTATGTTCGCCATGTTGTCAATCACATCGTGTTCGACGCCAAACTCTCTCATTAAGTCACTCTTCTTTTCGGTTATGAGACGTCTTAGTATACGCCGCGTGGTGAAATAGAGGTGGAAACGCATGATCGAGGAGACCACTGGATAGACATCGTCTGAGAATTTTAGGTGTTCTACCCCAACGCCACAGCAGTACGAACTGAGATAGACAGCAAAGATGAGTTGGTAATAAGGTTCATTGTTATTCCACCATACCGCGATGTCCGTCCGGTTCCCTGGGTTTAGGACTGGTAACTTTGCCATAAAAAAGTCTTGACCGTTAACGTAGATCTTGAAATTGTTAAGGTCGTAGTCTATAGCGTTGTTTGATAGATATGTAAACTTCGAGAAGTCGTGTTTCCCCTCAATGTCACTCTCCCAGTGTCGTTTACCCTGAACCTTCTGTACCGTACCACCACCAAGCCATATCTTAGGGAATCTGGGTGGTGGTTTATTTATTGTTAAGTACTTGGTGTGGTTCTTATTGTTCTTAAACTCCGCGTCACCAGTGTAGATGTATGAGTCACCGACAGGTCCAAAGAACACACCAGGTTCTGACTGACCGAAGACTGATTCAGTTATGAATTTAGTTCTATCGGCGTATGGGTATTTGGTGAAAAACTCTCTCAGGGTCTTATCCATATATCATAGGTTAGGTTATATGGACGCTGGGGTTGGGCTGGAACAGGAATTGAGAGATATCTACTACAATCCAAAAACAGGGTATCAATCAGCTGAACGATTGTACCAGAAGGCGGTGGGGGAAGGTCTTGATGTGAGTAGGAAGGTAGTGAGGGACTGGCTAAAAACACAGGACACGTACACGAGGTACAGACCGGTTGTGAGGAGGCATAAGTTCAGACAGACGTTCGTCAGCCACCTTGGTGAGCAGATACAGATGGACCTGGTTGATATTTCGAAGTATAGGAACCAGAATAGAGGGTATTACTGGATTTTGACGGCTGTTGAGATTCTGAGTCGGTATGCTTTCGCCGTTCCCGTTTACAGGAAGGACACGAAAAACATGACTGGGGCTGTGGCTGAGTTGCTGGAACAGTTCAAAGACCGATTTGGTGACTACCCCGATCTGGCTCAGTTCGACGATGGAAAGGAGTTTTATAACGTTGGTGTGAAAGGTCTGCTGAAGGAACGTGACATCGAGTACTTCAGTACGTTTTCGGACAAGAAAGCAGCAGTCGTCGAACGGTTTAACAGAACACTTAAAACTGCTATGTGGAAGTATTTCTACACAAAGGGGACTTATAGGTGGTTTGATGTTTTGGACGATCTCGTTGAGGGTTATAACAACACAAAACACAGTGTTACCCTCCTAAAGCCCAAGGACGTCGGTAAGTCAAACGAAAATCAGGTCTGGAATACGTTGTTCGGTCATCATTTTGGTGATCACCCTCTGCCTAAGTTCCGGGTTGGAAACACTGTGAGGGTGTCAAAGTATAAGAGTATATTTACAAAGGGTTATGAGGCTAACTTCACTGAGGAAATCTTCAGGATTACGAAGGTCATCCGTGGTGACCCAAACGTTTACGAGATTGAGGACGCTGAGGGTGAGCCGATTATCGGAAAGTTTTATGAGGAGGAGTTGTCGCCGGTGGATAAGAAGGATGACGTTTATAGGGTTGAGAAGGTGTTGAGGAGAAAGAGAGTTGGTGGAAGGAAGATGGTGCTGGTCAAGTGGTTGGGTTATGGTGATAAACACAACTCATGGATACCCGAGAGTGACGTACAAAACCTGGGTTAATGTATACTCGGGTAATGAGGCTAACATTATTCATTGAAAACGGTGAGAAAACTGTCTACTTCGAACAACCTATCATGGTGACAGGTCCAAAACCACAGGTGATGCTGAAGAAAGCTACGGTATACTGGAACTACAACAATGTGGTGTCAGGTCTGAACGATTCGGTGTCGTTTGATGGTAAGGAGGCATCCGCTCCTGAAGGTTATTTCAGCTTTGACGCGTTGGAAACGTTCGTTAAGGGTTTGGCCGGGACCCACAGTGGGACGGTTGAGTTCGGAAAGAATGTTTACAACGGAACTTCTAAGGTGAAAACGTCGGAAAAGCTGAAACTCGGAAAGATGGGTCTTCTTTTGGGTTTTGGTGAAAACGATGTGATAAATGGTGGTGGTGGGTGGACAAATAGTCCGAATCAGGTGGACATCAACAGAGGGTTGAGGTATGTCAAAATCTCGTGTGACGCTGTTGAGAGTGAGAGAAGTCTGGACAATGGGAGGAGGAGTGATCTGATTGGTACTCTTCCGATAACCTCTGAGCAGAGTTTGAAAGGAAGCGTACAGCGCTACACAGACATTGAGTCGAAAGCTGAGATCCGTAAGGGTGTTTATGGTAAGATGACCTTTAGGGTTCGTGGGAATAATGATCATTCAGTAGGCCGACCGGTTGGGATCGGAGCTTTTCTGCTTGAGTTGTACATAGGCTAGTATATAATGGCTGATGGAGAAGTCAACATCGGAATGGATGATCTTAACAAAGAGGAAGAGAGAGTAGAGGGTGAAGAAGATACCGGCAAGACGAGCTTCATCGATGGAGATCAGAGAAGAAGACTGGATGATCTGACAGGCCGCCCCACGTTAGGTTCAGATGATATGACACGCGTAACATCAGACGAAAGTGTCCCTAATGTTGGCCGTGATTCTGGAGCAATGAAGAGGGCTATCATAGAGGATAAAAAGAAAATCTTTAAAGAAGAAAAGGATCTCGGATTTACGGTGAGTGTGGGGGACGGTAAAGCATCTGGGGAACTGCTCGAACAAACTGAATTTACTCTTGGTAAAGGTAATAAACCTGTCAAAGCGACTTTCAGAGGTAAGGTAGTTATGGTACGTAAGACAGGTGGTGGGATTAGGCGTAGTGGAGATCAAAAAGTTGATAGATATGTCGAGGATTTTGATAAGCTGATAGAAGAAGCTAAAGCTGAGCACTCTAAAAAAATTACAGGAGCCGTCGAGGAGATTAACAACGACCCTACAACCTCTCAGGAAGTTGTGGATGACGTAAGGTCATGGACCAACTCAGCGATCAACGATCGGGTTGAGGAAAGAGTAGAGAATCTACAGAAGGAGGCGGAAGAAATAGCTATACCCAAACAGGAAGTAAGAGAGTTCGCTGGGACACTCCACCCAAAAGGTACGGATATGGAGAAGCTTGAGACTCTTGAATCTCTTGAAGGACAGATCAATCTCTACAGATTAAAGGCACTGAGAGAAGCTGACCCTGCTAAGGAACAATTCTACAAAAGCGCCAGAGAAGCAGCGGAATTAAAAGCAGACAGCATAAGAATGAGAATTGGTGAAAGACCTAAATATGAGGAGGCTATGTCTATCCTAAGCGATGAAGTGAGAAACAACGACCTAAATAGGTTGGAAAGGTTTAAGAAGTGGGCTAAGAAAAATATGGTTGGCCTGTCTGCCATAGCCATCACCATAGCTGGGATCATAACCACAATAGTTGTGGCGGCTAGAAGGACTGTCTCGGGGGGAGCAAGAGCTGTTGGTGGTTTCGCTAAGGCACTCCCTAACCTAGGTAAGAGTTTGGGACCTTTGTTAGCACCACTGTTCAGTGTGATAGCACAGGTTCTGACTTGGGGAGCAAAAGGGATAGCATGGTTAGCCAACAATCTGTGGGTTCTTGCCATAGCTATGACGTGGTTATTGTATGACTATTGGAAAAACAGAAAATAAAACCTGTTATGTAGTATATGACCAACAGAAGTCAGACAGAGCTGTTACCTGGATTTAGACGGGCGAGAATGTCGGAGATTAAGGGACTCCGGACAAGACGCACAATCACCATGAACCCCAACAAAGTCAACCCTGGTGAGGACCTCTACATCGACATACCAAAGCTAAAACCTGATAGCTGTTTGGTCCCGGGTAGCTTTCACCTATTGTTCGACTTCAAAAACATGAACACCAAGTCGTGGTTCCTAAACAACCTTTCCAGACTTCTGGTTGAAAGGCTGGTCGTTAAGCTAGCCGGCGAGACTGTTTACGACAACACAGGTGAAAGTGTTCTTGGTGTATACAGGGATCTCTGGTTACCGAAGAGTGTGAGGAATCAGATGGTTGGGTATGGAATTGGTCCAGAAAACCTGAGAAAGTTGATGTCTGAGGACGACAGTGGGGCCTCCTCTGGGGACGTTGAGAAGGTAGCTGACGCTCTAATGCTCACAATCCACGGAGTGAGGATGAAGGTGAGATTGGATAAGATCCTCGGGGACCACGGACTCTATGCTCCCTTTGAAATGTACAACAACTTCCGCTATGTCATTAGCCTACCGAAAGCGAGTGACATCATGGTGGCCCAGTCAAGTGAATCTGTTGATGGGTACACACTGGAAAACCTTGAATTGGAATATGAGACGATTGATAACACCGACATCGCCAGTGAAATAACCTCACTATACACAGCTGGTCGATCGTTGTCCTACGAACACGTCACGTTGATGAAGTCAACTGAATGGCTGGCTGGATCAACCCTAATCAACGAACACATTAACCTTCCACGGAAGTCTATGAAAGGGATCGTGATGATATTCACAAATAAGATCCGAACTGATAGTGAGGAATACGTCTATCCAAACATCGAAAGTGTTAAGCTAACGATTGAGGGTGTACCCAACGCTGTCTTCAGTCAGGGGACCCCAAAGAGTCGGTTCTACGATGAGGCTAAAAGACTATTTGGTGGAAAGGAAAACACAGATCAGTTTATGACAATCCAGAAGTTCTACAAGGACGCTTTCGCTCTGGCGATTGATCTGAGAAGTATTGAAGACCGTGATAGTGTCGGAACTGGGAAAAGAATTGTTAACACACAGTCTGGGGTCCTGATTGAGATTACTAAGAAGGCGACTGTGGCTAACATAGTCTGTCGGATCTTTGTGCTGAGTGATGGTTTGGTAAACATGGTAAATAAGAATCTAAAATCAATCCAGTATTAAATGGACCACCCATTCAATATGTTGATCGTGGGTATGACAGGTTGTGGAAAAACCTGGTATCTCCTGAAGATGTTAGAAGATGAATACTCCGGGTTCTTCGACTACATCGTTCTGCTCTGTCCAACGTTCAGCTGGAATAAAACCTATGGTACTTGGAAATACACCTCCGACCCAGACTTCATCGCTGTGGATTGTGGTCAGGACGACGTTGAAATTGTGCTAGAGTATATTGTTCGGATATTCAAGGGATCTAAAACATTGATAGTCCTCGACGACTGTGCCAGTGGGCAACCCGTAAAGAACAGAACAAGTGAGTTGGTTAAATTAGCCTTCAGCGCCCGACACTACAATCTGTCAACTATTGTAATCACACAACAACTAACAGCTATCACAAAACCCTACAGGGAGAATATCAGTAAGTTGGTAACGTTCTACAACCCTAACAAAACCGACATGAAGGTCATCACTGATGACTACCTTGGTGGTTTAGACCGTGAAAACGTTATGGGGATAACTAAAAAGTTAAAAGAAAACAAATACGCTAGGCTTGAGATTATGTTAAGGCATCCATACGCGTATAAGGTGGTCATCCCAAAATCTGATCTGTAGTAAGATGGCTGAAAAGAAAACTAAAACGGTGAAAGTTGAAAAAAAAGTCAAGACACCCGCTGTGGGACCAGCTGAGGCATCTGTTGAGGAGCCAGAAACGGGAATACCTACCGAAATCCCCAACTTAGTCGATGAGCTCGTCAATGATCTGAAAAAGACTGGGGAAACCAACCCAACACCTCCACCAACCGATGACACCAATAGTAAAAGGAGTGAGCTAATAAAATTATCAGAAAACGGTGAAATAACTCAGTCAGTTGGCTACATCAAAAAAGCGTCGGTAAAGGTTGTGGATAAGCTATACGCTGAATATGAGGCCAGAAGGATGGAAAGGGCTAATGAATTCCTGACTGATATGTTAATCAGTAGATTCTCCAATGTTCTCGGTGGTTTGGACGCCGTAGAAAGCTCTAAGGAGCTAGACAATGAATTACAAAAAGACAAACTGTTGAAAAGTGACGTTGGTAAAGTTGTAGCCATGATCACACCGTATATACCATGTCTCGGACTGCTATCCGGAGGTATAACTGTTGGAAAACATGTGTATCAACACAAAACAAAAGTACCCGAACAGAAATCGGGGAGTAAGTGAAATGTGTGTTAAAACAACAACCCTGATCGCTTTGAGGTGTTTCATATCAAATCCAACAAAAGCGTCTGAAAGGGGTGGGCCGTTTTTTCACTTTTTGAAGTATAAGCAGACGAAAATGGGTTTTTGGAGGCGCGAAAATTTTTTTCCCCTTTCAAACATCCTTTCTTGATGAATAGAATTTTTTTTTTTGGTTTGGGTCCCTTTTCGTCCCTTTTTCTTATACTTAAAAAATTTTTTAAAAAAGGTTACCGTTTCAAACAACCCTCCTTGCTAAATCTGATCATCTGGGGGCTGTCTTTGTTGGGGAAAAAAAAAGTGCGCCGGTACCCTCATGTCCTATACTACTGTTACGGACTTATGGTGTGTGTGTTTGCGTCGTTCATGAAAAGCTTTATTTGAGACATGCACCGATTATTTTGCCGATTATTCAAAATAATCGGCCGATTACCGATTATTTTAAATTGGCCGATTAATCGGCTTTGCCGATTAGTTTCCGATTAATCGGCTCATCTCTAGTTGCGAGTTTAAAGAAGTAAAGTGGTGATTCGGCAGTGTTTTGGATAGAGCAAAGTGAAAAGATTGTAAACTGCCGAGAATGGTTTTTCATAGATGAAGGACTCCGCTTGAGAAGACTTTATCTGATGCAAGATTCTGCTGGAAACGTTAGTATTTCGTTGCTAAACATTTCGGTAGTTTAATACATTTTCACTGTACTAACTGCTTTTCCTAAAAACTTTGATAGCAAAATACAACTGTCAATAAAGCATTAGGACTTTTTACAACTGCCAATAGGCATGCAAGGAATTAAAACTTGGAGAGATGCATTACAGTCACCTTTCAAGCTTTTTGTTTACTTCGCACCCATCAATTGCGGGGTTTTTTACCTATTTTTTCTACATTAAAGTCACGACGATTTAAAAAAAAATAGTTGTGATCCGTCATCAAATTTTTGCAAATATTTGCTTATTGTAATTTTGCTCAATAACAAAGTTAACGTATTTGTTTTTATTTGAAGATATTTTCAAACGAAGATTTCAAGAAAATGAAACTAACAAAGGTGGTCAATGAAGTTAACCCAAAAGCTGGAAAGAAAAGAAAGAATTATTTTAATAACCCCGAGGAACTATCTGAACGGTAAAGTGATGCAGTAATGAAATACAATAACTTTCCTGTAAAAAATATACCTATTGGCAATAAATGCATACATTGTAATAGGAATACTCAACTCTGTTTGAACTCTCTAAATATAACATTTCTGCAGCTTTTTTATAAATGTTTTTGAATTTTTTCTAGGAAAGAACTACTCTCAGTTGATGACATTGAACAAATTTATGGCAAGAAACGAAAGAGCGATAAAGACGAAAGGATAGCATCAGCTAAGGTATAACATGCAGTTATCAGGTTTTGATGTTTTCTTTGTTCGTTCTTTCCTTTCCTTTCCTTTCCTTTCCTTCCCTCCTCCCTTCCTTCCTTCCTTCCTTCTTTTCTTCCTTACTTTGTTCCTTTTTTTCTTTTTTCCCTTCTTTCCTCTCCTTCCTTTATTCATTCTTTTCTTCCTTTCCACCTTTCTTAATTCTTTCTTTCATTTCCTTTTCTTCAATTTTCTGAACTCCGTGTTTGACAATCCTAAACATTGTTATATAAAAGTATTTGTAATTACATAATTAGATACGTAATTTGTAAACATTATCTTGCTGTCTTGTATTTAAGTCTGGTAGAGGTGATGTGAAACACACGTTCCAAAAGAATAGATGCAATGAATTTACAAGCACAACAAATAAGGTAACCTGAGATTATTGACAGTACGAAAAGGGGGAGGGCTCATTCGAGATTAGATTGCCATATTTTCTATAATTTACCAGAGGAAGTGGAAAACACAACATTTTTTACTTGGGGGGAGCTTGATAGAGGGGAGGGGACTTATTTTATTTTTGCATAATTGGGGGGGGGGGGGGGGGGTGTAGCAGGATGGCTTAGAGGGAAAGGCTTAATACAGGAGAAACGTGACGTGTCTTTTATAAGATTTCACGTGCACGGGAGAGAAATGTTTTATGTAAAGCGCCAGAGCCTTACATACGTTGTTTTTCAATCTTTTATTTTTCAATCTTTTATTTTTTTTAGGAGAAAAGGAAAAATAAAGCATTTATGATGGTGAAGCATAAAGTGAAAGGAAAAACGAAACGTTCATTTCGGGAGAAACAGGTTAAATTTCATACCTATTTAATTTTAGATTTTGACGTGTTTATAAAATCTGGTTTGTATATTATGTGAAACAAGCATGTGCACAAAATAACACGACCAAATAGACCAAATAGGTTGCCACTAAAAGGGATGACTCAAAAGGACACTCCCCCCAGTCTTTCCGCGGCTTTTCCAAAAATATGTCGTGAAATACACAGCCAAAAATAGCACAGGTTGTTACAGCAATGATGGCTGAACAGTACTGTAACAAGGCGGCTGAACAGTAATGTAACAAGGCGGCTATCATGCGTGAACAGCACTGTTGAACGAACAGTATTGTCCAACAGTATTGTTCATCATTGTTCCAACAGCATTGTTCAGTAATGATGAAGCAACAGTAGCTGTTCATGGCTGTTGGAACAGGAGAGAACAACACTGATGGAACAGCATTGTTCACTGTTGTTATAATATGGCTGTTCAGTACTATTACTTCATCATGCCGTAACAATCTGTTGTATCATGCATGAACAACACTGTTGGATCAACCATAGTTAATAGAAAATATACATGGTTTGGAAGCTCACAAAAGTCATTGTTTTATGTTTTTGTTCAGGTTTATGGAAATTTTTGCACTTTCATGGTTACTGAACATATTGTGTTTTCTGTATAATGAAGCAATCATCCAATAGCAACGTTTGGCTTCAATCACTCAACCGTACTGTTTAAATATTAATAAACCTAAAACAAAGGCTTTTGCACCTTCGTGTACCTTTCAAGATGAGTCGTAGCTTGATTGTTAACCGCTTTGAAGTTTGCCGGGTTTCCAAACCATGTATATTTTCTATTAACTATGGATCAACACGGTTGTACAATGTTGTTTCCACAGGCGTGAACAGTGTTGTTGGAAAAAATAGCGTATAAAGTACGCACACGCGATTTTCTCGCGATTATTTTGGCGAATATACGTTTTTCCAAAAAGCTAGGTGGTAAATCAGATTTCTGACTAAAATCTTGAGATCTAGATTTATGTTCTCTATGACTTTTGAGTCATCCATTTCAGTGACGATAAAAGAAATTGCTCAGTATTCATTATTCCTAAGGCTAAGAAGGGGGTGGTATAAAGGAGAATAAGTACCAATATCATATACTACGGGAGCTACATACCCTGGGTACATGGAACCCAGGGTCGGCTATTAAAACACGATCTTGTGGTTTGTTAAATCAGTTGAGTTGGAAGATGCTTGACGAAATATGGGAAAAGATAACTAATAATTTAACCCGACCTTACTTAGTGATTAAATTGAAACATTAGGAGGCGTGTGAATCAGTCTATTCGTGCATTTGTAAACCTAAAACAAATGTGTTTTGTAAAAGAGAGCGTTGCTTATAGTGGAATAAAATTGCAGTTGCCTGAAACTCTCTATCAGCTGATACCAAATTGGCATATATTATTAGTATTTTAAGAATTGATATTTTTAAATTTTTTTGGATTTTTTTTTTTTTTTTTGGGGGGGGGGGGGGGGTACATTATTGTATATTTATACTAAATTATTTTTCTAAAATTTGGTCATACTGAAAAGAAAGTTCAGAAAAGCTCGCTTAAAGCACCGTTACTCTCTTTTGTTTACAGATTGCATTGCGAGACTCTCTTATCAAGAAAAAAAGAAAGACTAAGTTTTAAAGATTATTGTGATGATGCACATGAAATTGTAAACATAAATATAATTATGTTATGGTGAGAAGAACGAGGAATCCGTTGTAGAATGAGAGAAACAAACTGCGAAAATTGACATGATGTTAAAATGTTGAGTTTAGGAATTACATGATGTTAATTATGGGACTTATCTTTCTTTGTTTCATGAAATCATTTCCTGAAAATGGCTATAATTATGCGTGACGTATGATGACGTAGTTTATTGAACTATAGGTTGCTAACTTATTGTTACACTTAATTTTATAAAATACTACGTTTCAAAATGTCGTATTAAACTGGAAAACTTTACAAAACTACAAATATCTTTGCAGACTGGGTGTATGAAATCTTAAACGTATATGTACCATTCTGATGTAACATTATTACAGCAGGACATTGATAAGGTTTCCGATTGGTCTTCGAAATGGCAAATGAGCTTCAACCAAAAAAAAATGCCAGGCATTGTGCATTACACGAAAAAGAACCCCGATTGTAAATGAATACACCATTGGTACCCATCATATATCACTGACCACCAATCAAAAAGAATCTGGTCAACAACATCAAAGACCAATAAAATGCTTGGATTCTTATACAGAACAACGGACTATCGCTTCGACTAAACTGTTCGTCGCGTACTGTATCTGTCTTTGGTTTGGTCTCATCTAGGTTATGCCAGTGAAGTGTGGTCGCCACTCACCATTGGAGGCCTACGAATTGTTGAAAGAGTGCAAAGAAGAGCAACCAAGTACATTTTAAGAAATTCCGCACTTGCTTCCCAATCTTACAAAGACAGACTCTTGAAGCTTAACCTCCTCCCTATTTCCTTTTGGCACGAAATCAGAGATCTTGTGTTCTTTTTCAAAGCTACTAAAGGTTTTTATTGTATGGACTGGTCGAACTACATTCAACCACGAAGTTCAGTTAAGAACACCAGGAAAAGTTGCTCACTGGACTACAAAACCATCAAATGTAGAACTTCTCTTTTTCAAAAGAGCTTCTTCAATCGTACAGTCAAATCATGGAATGCCCTGCCGGAATCTGTTAGATCCTTAACGTCCGTATCTTCATTTAAGACAGCTTTATACAATCAATACCACCTAGCACTGAAAACAACTTTCGACCAAGATAATGTTTACACCTTGGTCAGAAACTTAACCAAATCTAGACAATACAATGCTGTTATTAGGACGTTACGGACCAATTATTGTTTTTTTGTTGTTTTGGGGGGGGTTTTTTCTTTTTTTTTGTTTTTCTTTTTATTATTTCAATTATTTTTGTCTTAAGATTATTTGGGCATCAACCCTGTTTGGAGTAACGCTCTGTTGATGACCCACGTTGTGAACTGCTCTGTTAATGTCATTATTATTCATATTATTACCATTATTATTGTTAACTATAATTATGACTATCAATTATCATTAATTATTTTTGCTTCACAACGAAAGCTGTATAAATGTACTGTTGCGTTTTAGTCCGACGTTTTCGAGTCATTTATTTATTTATTTATTTTGCCACAAGAGAGTATCAAAAAGTAGATAAGGTAAACAATAGTACAAGCAATTAATAACACAACAAACAAAAGTAACAACTTTAGCAAAAGGATAAAAAGTGGCGGGGTTCTCGCAACAGCTTACGCCAATTACTGCGGTCCCAGTTTACGCCAATTACTGCGGTTCCCAGTGGCGGTGAGTGAAGTCCAGTTTCGCAAGCTTAGACAGATTAACGTTGACGCTTTTAAGGCTGACATTTCTTCGTCAAAGCTTTACAGCGAAACTTGGACTACAGTTGATGAGTTGGCAAAGTGCTACGATGATACCTTGTCTGATATTCTCGACAAACATGCACCGGTGAGGAGAAAGGTCATGGTTGTTAGACCAAGAGTACCTTGGTTTACCAATAACCTCAAGAGACTCAAGGCTAAGCGCAGGTATTTGGAACGGGAAATGGTTAAATCTGGCCTTAGAGCGACAAGAATGCATACCGTAAAGTACGTGATGACTACTCCGCTGTCCTCAATGAATCTAGGAAAGCCTACTACACGGACCTTATCGACCAGTGTGCGGGTGATTCTAAGAAACTTTTCCGTGTTGTCAACTCTTTGAGTAAGGAGCGTCAGAATCCTTTGTTACCGCCGCATGAAGATCCTTTGCTTCTAGTAAACGAATTCGGTGAATTCTTCTGCAGGAAGATTGATCTCATCAGATCTGAGGTCGACAATATTGATGTTAGTCCTCCGGTGGTCGACTCTCAATTGCCGAAGGGGAGACTTGAGAATTTCGCGCCACTGCCTGAGGATGAAATGCACAAGATAATAATGGCTTCTTCGAACGCATACCGTCAATTAGACCCTATTCCTACATGGCTACTGAAACTTTGCGGTGAAGCACTGGTTCTTATTATCACACGCATGGTGAATCTATCGCTTGATGAAGGATACGTTCCTGAACATTGGAAGATTGCTCTTGTTCTTCCATTGTTAAAGAAACTTGGTCTGGATATGATTTTCAAGAATTTTAGACCCGTGAGCAACCTGCCTTTTGTCGCTAAATCTGCGGAAAAAGCAGTAATTCCCCAGCTGTTCACTCATTGTGCTGCCAATGCTCCCCTTCCTGAAAATCAGTCCTCCTACCGTGAATTTCACTCGACAGAAACTGCTCTTCTTAAAGTGCAAAATGACCTAAGCATGGACAAGCAAGAAGTTACCCTGCTCATTCTTCTTGATTTGAGCGCTGTCTTTGACACCATTGATCACAATATACTTTTAGATGTCCTAGATAAGGACTTTGGTGTTATTGGTAGCGCTCAGAAATGGCTTTTGTCTTTTCTATCGGATCGAAAACAGAAGGTCGCAATCAAACAGTGTGAATCGCATGTTTTCGACATTACATCTGGTGTCCCCCAAGGTAGCTGCCTGGGTCCGATGTCACAGGAAATTCGCCCCCCCCTGTAAGTTCGCCCCCCTCCCCGTGGGGGGGGGGGGGGATTTCCTAGGAATATCGCCCCCCTTTAGGAATTTCGCCCCCCTTCTCGATTTCGATTTAAATTCAAAACATGACAAGAACATTGTTTAGTAAATTTAATATCTTATAAAAATTATACTAGTTGACTATATAGCTCAATGGGATAGCTTATGAAAGATAGAAGTGCTTTCGATTCTGAAGGGACTTTAAGATCCTGACAACGGACTACGGCTACGGCAAGAAGTTTAAGAGTGGTATTAAATAGTGTTGTATTTATACATTCATAATCACACGGACTCATTCTGTTCTTAAATTCTTGAGGAAAAACACTTGTTCAATCTATATGTTAGTCGCGAAAGTAAGGTTAAACTTTCCCAAGGCTTCTGTAGGGACTCGGGTTCCGTGTTGTCTGTGCAACGTGAAAATGCTTTTTCACGTTGTCAACAGAGTCACGACGGCGTGAAAATTACTCTTGGGAACCGACGTCGTTTGCAAACGTTCTTTGTATTTGACATAAAATTCTAGTGTTCAAACACGTTGCCGTAGTAGTTTTATCTCGACTGGCTTCCAGAATGCATCTGTTGTTGGCAATATAAATGTTTGCCGATTTATGTTTGGGCGATTTATGTTTTGCGACTAAAAGGGGGAGGGCGAAATTCCTAAAGGGGGGCGATATTCCTAGGAAATTCGCCCCCCGGGAGGGCGATATTACGGCGGGACGGATTTCCTGGGACACCGGTTCTGTTTCTGCTATATGCCTCAGGCTTGTTTAATATCGTTCGTAAACATCTTCCTGATGCACATGGATACGCTGATGATACTCAATTGTATGTCTCCTTTAAACCACATCCTATTGAGTCCCAGCATGCTGCGGTGAAGATAATTGAGGATTGCATCTCCGAGGTTCGGAGCTGGATGGTTTCTCATCTTCTCATGATTAACGACACCAAGACTGAGTTCTTGATCATCGGCTCCCGGCAGCAACTGTCCAAAGTGCAGATCGACAAAGTCATGGTTGGCGAGTCCGCCATTAAACCTGTTAAAGCCGTACGCAACCTTGGTGCATGGTTTGATTCCAACATGTCCATGAATACTCATGTTGGTAAAGTCTGTAGTAAGGCGTTCTTCAGCCTCTACAACATCAAACAGATCAGAAAATTCCTTACGGAGGAATCAACGAAAACTCTGGTACACGCGTTCGTTACATCTCATGTCGACTATTGCAACTCGCTTTTGTATGGTCTCCCCAAGTACCAGTATGAGCGCCTACAGAGAGTACTGAATGCTGCAGCACGCATTGTATGTTTGGTTCCTAAGTTCGACCACATCACCCCTGTTCTAAGAAGGCTCCACTGGCTTCCCGTTCAGTATCGCGTCACCTTCAAGGTTCTGCTGTTGGTGGCAAAGCACCAAGTTACCTTTCCCAACTTCTGAAGGCTAAGCCTACTGGTCGCTATGGTCTGCGCTCGAACGATCAAGATCTGCTGATAGTTCCTTCGACTACCCGCAAGACCCTAGGAGACAGATCGTTTGCTAAGGCCGGACCAACACTCTGGAATGGCCTCCCCATTGATATTCGACAGTCATTATCTGTTGACTCTTAAGAATCGGTTAAAGACATTTCTATTTAATAAGGCGTTTAATTGACTTTTTAATTGACTTTTAACTTAATTGATTTTTAATTGATTTTTAACTCTTTAAATACACATTTATTTATTTATATACTTAAAGTGAGTTGGAGATATTAGCGCTTTAGAATATTTATAGTTTTAGCGCTTTATAAATGTAAATTATTATTAAAAATGTAAATTAGTAGAAATATAATAATAATAATAATAATGATGATGATGATGATGATGATGATTACAAAAAGGCATATGACATGGTGCCCATTTCTTGGATAATTACAACACTGAAAATGCTAGGGGCAGCTGACAATATGTTTGGTCATATTTGTTTGGTCATAATATCACCAAATGGAAAACCAACTTGTACTCTGATGGAGAGTTTCTAGGCTCAGTGAACATTAGGAGATGGATCTAGCTTCCAAGAAGACTCTTTTTCACCATTGTTGTTTGTGATCGCGCTATAATACCTTTGACACTTGTGTTATAAACTGGGAAATGGGATACAAACTGGATAAGGATGGCCCAATGATCAATCACATGCTATTTATGGATGACCTTAAACTCTTCGCCAAACATGACAAGGAAATTGACTCACTGGTACAGACTGTCCGACAATGCATGTAGCACTGACATTTGTATGGAGTTTGGGATATCCAAGTGTGCAGTAGTAACACTGAAGGGAAGAAGAGTGGAAAGCCAAGGTATCAAACTCCCGGACGGAGAGAAATTGACGGAGCCTGATTGTGAAGGATATAAATTTCTAGGTGTGTTGGAGATTGATACCATTATGTGTTCTGAAATGAAATGAAATGAAATGAAATGAAATGAAATGAAATGAAATGAAATGAAATGAAATGAAATGAAATGAAATGAAATGAAATGAAAGCTAAAGTCAAAAATGTCTACTTAAAGAGGCTAAGGCTTCTCCTGAAAAGCAACTGCTTAATGCTCGGAATCTATTCTTGGCAATCAACTCATGGGCGGTGGCGGTTGTACGTTACAGTGCAGCATTCATTGCGTGGACAAAGAATGAGACCCAGGAATTAGACAGGCAAAGCCGAAAAATGATGAGTAAATACCACACTGTCCATCCGAAATCAAACGTGCAAAGGATATACATCAAGCGAAAAGAAGGAAGAGGCTTGATCAGTGTTAAAGAATGTGTCGCCAATGAATCGAGAAGCTTGCATTACTATCTAATAAAAGTGAAGAGACACTACTGAAGGTAGTTACAAAGGAGGAGGGTCTATAGTGAAAGAACAGATAGAGAGAAAGGAAGAGTACAAGAAAAGGGTAGATAAAAAGAAGAGGGGAGGAGGTGGAGAACATGAAACTCCACGGGCAGTTTGAGAGAGATACAAAGGATCTGAAAACAGACGAATCATGGAATTGGTTAAGTTGTGATCATATACACTCGTTTTCTCCTTGTTCACCACGACAAGGTCTGGTCTTCTGTGCTGGATCTCTCGATCCGTTTGGATGTTGAAGTCCTATAGGATTTTCGCCCTCTCGTTCTCTACTATCAGATTCCGCTTTGTGCTGGGACCATTTGTCACTGACCTCTAAGCCGAACTTTCTGCATAATGTCCAGTGAAGGTTCAGACATAGTATTTCTGCGCGCCAGCACTCTCCACTTTCTCGCCACGTAATCTAGAGAGGATATTACACGGTGGTGCGAAGATATGGATTTTATCTTCGAGTGGTGAAAACAATATTTTACGAATGGGCGTAGCGAATGAGTAAAATATCGTTTTTACCATGAGAAGAAGATAAAATTCATATATTCAAGCCAGCGTGTAATTTTCTTTTTATTATATAGATTCAATGCAAAAAAGAGGTAAAATTCTTAATGACATTTAACTCACCGGTCCAACAGTTCTATCCGGTGATACACGGAAGGCAACCTGCCCAGTCATCTTGATGAATGTCTAAGGTACATTTATATGGTGGTTGACTGCTTGTAACAAAATGTTTTCAGATTGTCGTGGCTGTTCTTCTAAGTGTTATATTTAGGCGAATCTGCGCTATGTTTCTTGTTTGTTTATAATTGTGAGTTATGCGAATTAGAAAAATCAGAATCTCAGGCACGCTGATTGGATAGAATTCTGAATTAGCCAATTCATATAAAACACAAACGCAAATAGGCAGCACTTTACAGACATCCCATCCATCACATTGTGCTTTCAAAAAGCTCTAAATTTTAGTATATAAATCAATAATTACGGCTGCCAACACCCCTCACCTTCGAAGTATACACAATCCAATATGATTTAACATGCATGCTTACCTGCTTGTAACAAGAAATGCCATCAAAAGTAATATTTTGAAGCCTTGGCGACCGCCTACTAGCGGAAAAAATTGCTAATAAAACAGAATTAACGTTTGATAAATATCTCACCAAAATTACCAGGATAGTTTATTTCTGGATCCAATTACTGAAAATGAAGTTGAAACAGAAATAAAAAACTTAGATGCAAAGAAAAGTCCTGGTTATGATGGCTTTAGCGCTCGATCAAGAATGCTTACTGGAAAGGAAATTAGTAGGCCACTTACACATATATTCAATTTAGCATTTCCAACTGAAATTATTCCTGACAACTTAAAAATAGCTTTAGTAACACCCATTTTTAAGGCAAATGACAATAACAAATTTGAAAACTATCGACCAATATCGGTTCTTTCCTGTTTTTCTAAGCTGCTAGAAAGGTTAATGTACAAAAGATTAATTAAATTTATTGAGAAAAATAAAATCTTATCAAAACATCAATATGGATTCAGGAAAAATAGGTCAACTGAACTTGCAATTATTGAACATATTGACAAAATTGTACACGATTGGTATTTTTCTTGATTTATCAAAGGCATTTGACACTATCAATCACAAGATTCTGATAAAAAAGCTGGAACATTATGGCATAAGAGGGATATGCCTAAAGTGGTTTGAAAATTACTTAGAAAATAGAAAGCAAATTGTAAAATACAACCAAGTAAAGTGAAAAGAAATTAAATGACAATCACGAGTGGTGTCCTCAGGGATCCATATTAGAGCTACTTCTGTTTCTTTTGTATATAAATGACATCCAAAATTGCAGTAAAATTATTTGCAGATGACACAAACATATTTTATAGTCACACTTGCTTCAAAACGCTAAATAAAATTATTCAAGTAGAATAAACACTGATTGACTGACTGGCTAAACATTAATAAATTAACTATAAACACAACAAAAACAAAATTTATTTTATTTAGATCTTCCAACAAAAAGTCAAAACAAGGCATAAAGATTTCCATAAGCTATGAAAATATTAAACAAGTTAAGAACACAATATTTCTAGGTATTACTATTGATGAATGTTTGACATGGAATAACCATTTAGATTTGATATCAAAAAATTATAAAATCTGCAGGAGTGATAGCCAAAATACGACATTTTACAAATTGTAATGCTCTAAAACTTATTTATTATGCATTAGTATCCATATCTAATTTATGGCAATCTAATATGGGGTAATATATACAAAAAGCGAATTCAAAAATTACTGAATATCCAAAAAAAATTTACGCTTTAATGACATTCAAATCTAATTTAGAACACACAACCAATATTTAGAAACTTCGAAATATTAAACATTTTCAAAATCAAAAATAATTTAACTAGCTTATTTATGTTTTGGTACCACTACTTAAAAGACTTACCAGAAATATTTACAAATTAATATTTTGTAGCTAATAATCAAATTCATAACCACAACACAACACAACACAACACAACACAACACAACACAACACAACACAACACAACACAACACAACACAACACAACACAACACAACACAACACAACACAACACAACACAACACAACACAACACAACACAACACAACACAACACAACACAACACAACACAACACAACACAACACAACACAACACAACACAACAACACAACACAACACAACACAACACAACACAACACAACACAAGAAGTGCAACCCAACTTCACAAATCTTATAAAAGAACAAATTATGTAAAACATAATTTGTAATTGTAATTTGTAATTGTTCTTTTTTTATATATTTTAATGTATGCGGCGTATATGTACATATACTTTTTTAAATGTATATGTATATGTAATATTTCATAAACGAGTGCGAGTGTTTTACCAGGGTTTCCAAACACGCGAGAACAATTGAATTGACGAGGCTGTTCACCAAGCGATTTTTATAATTGTTTTCGAGAGTTTGTAAAACACGAAAGGCAATGAAAACACGAGGCCAGTACGGCCGAGTGGTTTTTGTTGTCTTGAGTGTTTTACAAATTCGAGAGAACAATTATGAAAATCGCGCGGTGAACAGTTGAGTGAATTCAATTGCTCTCAAGTGTTTGGAAACCCTGGTAAAACGCGAGCCACGAGTTTATGAAATAACTTCTCAGTTGACAATAGTCTAATATTGTTGTAGAATTCCCTAATTAGATGGCGTGCTATTATATAACCTAACTTAATTGGTTTCTGTGTTGAGTTTTGCATTTATAATTTAGAATTGTGGTAATAATACAGTTTTCTTTGTTTTGACTGTTTTTATAATTTAGAAATGTTGTAATGTATGCTTTTTATTGTTTAAAGCGTTTATTATCTAATTTCCTAATTATTAACTCAATTTTTCGTTTATTACCAGGGTTTCGCAACTCACACACGTGACGAAATACGTGTTTTTGATTGGCTAATTAGCTCATGAATTATTCATGAATTTGAGAAGTATGGTATGCATGTTTGTTTGTATATACATAACTAAGCAATGTTATTAATATATATATATATATATATATATATATATATTTAAAAAAATAGAATGCTGTGGTTTAGAATAGCTAAACCATAGCATCTTTCATATATTATAACATGTATAAAATATCTTTCGCCTAATTTTGATGTTTTAACACTTTTACATTTTTTTCATTCTGTTTGTAAATACACTAGAAAACTTAGCGTGTTGTAAGCGTGTTTTAAAAACATCGATGCGTGTTCCAAAGACACGTAGGCGTGTTCTAAATACACGTAAGCGTGTTGTTGGCGTGTTGCGATATGTTAGACGTGTTGTGCCGTGTTGTAACAACACGTCGCCAGAACACACTAACGTGTTGTTATAAACGAATATCCGTTACAACACGCCTTCAACACGGCTTGCTACACACAAAACGTGTTGCAAACCAGTCGAAAACACGCTGACGTGTAAAAAGTCAGACATTTTGTAACACACTATGCGTGTGAAAAGGGAGACATTTTTAACACTATCGGGGAAAGGGGTAGGGACAGTAAGTAGCTCGACCAATCAAATGCGAGAACAGATTGCCGCCAAAAGGAAGTTTTCGAAGGAGATTTTCAACACTCGAAGAAGAAGGCCGAGGAAACAACGAGAGCTATTCCTTTCAATTTTAATGTCAGGAAAGCTACGCGGAGGAAGGAACAACAGCGCGCTGGAACAGTGCAAGCAGTTTTACGTATACGAGGGATTTTTTGATGTTTATCTGTCAAGAAAAAACTGGTTTTCTGTAAAGAAATGTCTCGAAGTAGAGTCCTGACAAGCCGCCATGTTTTGAAAGTGAAGACGAAAAAGCAAGACATCGCAAGCAACACCAGACGTCGTCGACTCTGGCCTAAAACTATAGTTTAAGGTACTGTACTTGACTAGAGTTAATCCTATGTAATTTCCTAGCTTCTGTACTTTTATTTAGTGCAAAAATTTCTAAAATTTGAACCATTTTATAGCCATTTTACTCTCAACTTATATTAACTCGTATTTACTGCTTTTGTGTGGTTGAAACTTGACAGCAAACTTTTTGGCCGTTCGTTTTGATAGTTAGATGGCTCATGGTGATGCTGCTAAACCAATAAACTACTATATGTATTATTTTTCGGAAACAAACATTTTACTATTTAAGCTTAAATATTGTAAATTGTAATGACTGGATTTCATCTTCAAAACATAAAGCTTACCAAGTATTAAATATAGCCAATCAATATTTGTAACCAAACAATTGTAATTTTCTTATAGTATCCTAGTTTATTAATATTTCAAATTTTAATTTTATAATTAATTGTTCTTCAGTTCAAATCAGAAGTGGATCATGTTTATTTGATGACTGAAGTGGTCTCTGAGTACATCTCCCTCACATTGTGGTTTTTATTCATGCACAATTACTGAATTACAAGTGAGTACATATTAATTTTGTGTTGCATGAAAATTGTTTGTAAATAATTATTCTTTGCAATTCTTATTTAATTTAATTATTGCATGTATGCTAAGAACTTGTGTACATTTTTGGCTCAAAACAATGTTTAGCACTATTCACTGCCAGTCAAATGGTGTATATTTCTACAGACTCTGGTTTAAGGTGTAAACAATTTAACTTTTGTGGATGATATCATCTTAATTTTCATCGATAATTAGATGAAAAGGAAACTACACAGGGGCACCACATTGAGTGGGTGTGTCCCCCAAACTATCTTTTTTTGAAAATTAGGGTGGCTTATGTGCCCAATACTAAAAAAATGTAAATATAAAAATATGGGGTCACCATCATGACTTAAATTAAATAATTATAACTATGAAAATATGGGGTAAATCTACTTCTGATAATAGTAAAATGTACTAGGACGTCCGAAGGGGGGAGGGGGTCAACTTCACATTTCCTCCGTGGGGGAGGTGTGGATGTTTTCTGGAATGACCCAATGTCAAGTGACCCATATAGTTTCCTTTTCATCTTATTTTTTATTTTATTTTATTTCTATATTAACTGGTGAAAATGATGATCATAAGTGATGGTGGCCAGACAGTCTGCACTAATGTGATCATCATTTTCACCAGTTAATCAGCACAAATATGCAGACTGCGCGTAAATAGAAAATATATCAATATAGAGAGTTTAAGTAGGCTGCCTGGTTTAAAACCATGCGTATATGTACCATAGACATAGAGTTTTGTTTTTGTCCAGGGGGGCTGAACAGGGCCTTTCTAAGAATTTTCCCACAGGGGGCATTCGCAAAAATGGTCTCTTCTGGGGGAATCTGGGGGCATGCCTCCCCTTGGGAATTTTTGAAATTTAGAGTCTTGGAAAATTCCTGCATTCTGAGGGGTGATTTTTAAGAACACTGAAGGTCATGAAATATCATAAAAACTAGTTAAAATACAACACATGTCAACTATTTTTCGATGTTGTGTTTACTGGGTTGTCTTATATGTACATGGGTGCTTTTGGCTGGCAGGAATGAGGCTGTAACAGTTACTTTACTCTAACCAGTATAAAGTACCTATAATTTGTGAATGGTGGAGGGGCTGAGTTCCCACATTAAGATTTCTCGGGGGGGGGGGGGGATAAAGCCCCTCAGTCCTCCCCATACTCTATGCCTATGATATGTACTCTCCGTGCATATATTATATTCTACTTTTACATGGACAAATCTTAAGGTGGCTCCATACAGTTTCTTGAAAAATGGAAAAATACAAGTTTGGGAGTTCAAAACACATCCATAAACACGTCCATAAACAATTCGGGAAAAGAATAAAACTAAATGTTATACATAGTTAAACAATCTGACAATCAAAAACTGTTACCAAATAAATGGTTGCTATGGCAACAATGGCGTTTCAAAATGGCTGCCAATTACCCTTCAAACTAATTTAATTCGAAAAAAACTTTATTTATTATTCCCCATTAATACTTCATTTGAAGTATGAGTAAGGAATAGGCCGATTTTAAAAAAAATTCTGTAAATCCAATTTTCTTAAAAAATTAACAAACATGATTTTTCCGAGAAAAAAAATTATTCATTCCACAGAATTTTTTTCAAAATCGGCCTATGCATTATTCATACTTTAAGAAAAGTTTTAATGAGAAAAAAATTGGGGTCACCATCGTTTTTTTTCGAATTAAATTAGTTTGAGTGTAATTGGCAGCCATTTTGAAACGTCATTGTTGCCATAGCAACAACTGATGCTATTTATTTGGTAACAGTTTTTGATTGTCAGACTTTTAAACTATGCGTAACATTTAGTTTTATTCTTTTCCCGAATTGTTTATGCATGTATTTTGGACCCTCAAACCTGTATTTTCCCTTAAGAAAAATATTCAATTGAAAATTCCAAGAAAATTATGAACACAAAACAGGAACACTTTAATGCTTTAATGAAATACTCCTAAATCAGTGTTATTACACTATACTAGGAGGTTAGGAATGAAAAAATAAGAATGATAAACAGCTCAAAGAAAATATTTAAATAACATATTTAAGTTTTATTTACAATATTTAACATGCTGAATCCATAAATTCGTTATCATATTAAGAATTTACCAGAAATATTCACAATTTATTTTGTAGCAAATAATCAAACTTATCATGATCATTATTAACATAAGAAATGCATTAAAACTACATAAGCCTTATAAACGAACAAATTATCTAAAACATGCTCTTCCTAAAATTTGAAATTTAATGAAAAATACTAAAACTTATTACATTTAAAAGGGAAACAAAAAAATATCTTTACAAATTTAAAACATTAGTTAACAATACCATTTAAAGTTTTAAATATGTAAATTAATTAATGATTAATTAATTTACATGGTTAAATAGTACTGTTAACTAATGTATTACATTTCAAGGAAATATATTTTTGTTTCTCTTTTAAATGTTATTAGCCTCCTCCGCAGGCAACTCTCTAGTCTCTCTGCCTCTTCTGCGCGTGGGGACTAGTGGGCGAGGGAAGCTAGGGAACTGGGGAGAGGGACGCGAAAAATTCGGGTATATTTACACAGTAAAGGTTCTAACCCTACCCCAGTTGTTTGTTTTTCGTTTGTCTATTTTGCCGCTCCCTACCCCCGTCAACCATGAATTATCATGCGCGAAGCTATATGCGCCATGACCTTGTCGATTTTTGGCAGGCATCTCTTCTTTTTCTCTTCCCCTCCCCCCCTTTTTTCCTTTCCTCCTCTCCCTTTCCCTCACCTTAGTCTTCCTTCCCTGACTTCCATTCGCAGCTTGAGCCTGCGGTTTCTGATTTGAGATGCCTGCGGAGGAGGCTAAAATGTTATAAGATTTAATATTTTTTACACGTACAGTATACAGTACTTATATACTGTTCATTTACACTATCTTCTTTTTGTTTGTATATAGTTTGTACTGTTCTCTCATTGGCTGGGGTACTCACTGCCTATTGATAACAGACCAGGAATCAATTTTCAAATTCAAACGATGGAAAATGCTTGTATGCCATTTAGTCACAAGTCGAACTGTCATAGGATTACTGAAACTGTGGTTGGCAGCTGACACTGTGTTTAATATCCAATATGACAAAGAAACACTTAATACTGCACTACTTCTGGAGGATGCTGTTTTTGATTGGGATAAGTGACAAAATACTATCCGACGTATATTCAACAAGAAATTGCCCCTAAATCAACGAAGGCTGCCAGGCCAAACAAACTTCTGACATTTTACGGACGCCTAAAATTGGCAGGATTGAACTTTGACATTTGAAAGACACATCTGTCTTGCATTATGTTCCAGAACTATAGATCAGTATAAGATTAATAGATGTATATTGTTTGCCTCCATTCTGTTTTGTGCGTTTAAATTTAGAAGCAGAACACGCCTTCGAACGAAACACACCAGGTTACAACACGTCTGTGGTGCAGAACACGCCTTCGAACGAAACACATCAGGTCACAACACGTCTGTGGTGCAGAACACGCCTTCAGAGATTGGCAACACACCAAAAATGTCCGAGCTGCAACACGGCAAGTGTGTCACGCTAAAACTTGCAACACGCCAAATACAACACGCCAAACGTGTTAATTTAGAACACGCACTTTTGTCCGCTATAGTGACACGCCATTTGGGGGTGCGTGTTCTGAAAACATGATGTGTGTTACCGTAACACATTATAGTGTGTTCTTACAACACACGTGAATTTGGAACACGCTGAAGTGTTCAACACGCTTTTAGCGTGTCAAAATTGACGTGTTGTTACAACACACTTAATATAACGTGTTCTAGCAACACGCTTCTACGCAGAACACGCTTGTATTACAACACGCTTTTAGCGTGTCAAAATTGACGTTTTGTTACAACACAATAACGTGTTCTAGCAACACGCTTCTACACAGAACACGCTTGTATTACAACACGCCAAAGCCGTGTTGAACACGCTTTTGGCGTGTCACTATAGCGGACAAAAATGCGTGTTCTTACAACACGTTTGGGTTTCTAGTGTAACTTTGAACTGACAAAAACAAAAAACTTAATATCTATTGTAAACAGGGTTCTTAAATAAAAAGCCTATCAAGGCTTCTAGTAGGCCCCTATAGCCCTATCAAATTATAGGATACTGATTGTATTGTATATACAATATTGACGGCGACGGCGAAGTCAACATCTTTACTCGCCGCAAGATCTTGGAAGCATGCGTTCGTAGTCGCTTGTGTTATGCAACTCAAGCAACCTCCCCAACGCAGCTGAACGCCATAGCTTAATGGCCTGTTGGCATGGTTGCCTCAGAAAAATGATAAGAGGGGGATACAGACGAAAATCTGATCCTCGGAACGAATTTTCGATGGTTTACTCTAATCAGGACCTCCAGCGTATCTTCCATACTCAAAATCTGGAACATTTCATTATCACTCATCATTTGAAATATATTACACACATATGTCGTCGCCCAGCATCAAATTATACGAAGAAACTCTTGTTTGCAGTACCTACGAAGCCATATATTCGTGATCATTGGATCCTAATTGGTAAAGAACTTGGTATTGACCCTAGTCAGGCACGTCGCGTAACCCAAAACAAGGCTGAGTTCATTCGTCTGCTCGAGACGCGCTTCTCGCCGTTGAAAGCAGCGAGCGCATCGGAGATATTGGCTCCAGTGATGTGCAACTAAACCAAACCGAACCGAACCGATATAGACTTAATATGGACGAATTAATTAAATAAAAAAAAACAAAAAACGTACAATTTTCTTTTGTATATTTATTAATTTTTGAATTCCCTTTTTGTATGTGTTACCCAAATTAGATTGCCATAGATTATATATGGATAGACTAAAGCATAGTAGATTAGTTTTAGAGTATTTAAATTTATGAAATGGCGTATTTTTGCTATAATTCCGGAGGATTTAATAACTTTCTTAGTGTTATCACTAAACCATCATTCATCAATAATGATACCTAAAAATGTAGTGCTTTTGATTTGCTTGATGGATTCATTGTTTATGGAAATTGTTACATCTTTCTGCTTTTTATTTGGGGATCTAAATAAAATAAACTTCGTTTTCGCTGTGTTTATGGAGAGTTTGTTAATATTCAACCATTCAGCTATTTTGTTTATTTCGATTTGAAGAGTTTCATTTAGTGTTTTAAGGCAAGAGTGACCGTAAAATATATTTGTGTCATCAGCAAATAATAAAATTGAAATAATTCCACTGCAATTCTGAATATCGTTTATATATAAAAGAAATAGAAGCGGCCCAAGTATTGATCCCTGAGGGACACCAGTCAATATCGTCATTTCTTTAGATTTTATTGGTTATATTTCATAATTTGCTTTCTGTTTTTTAGATAATTTTTAAACCAATTTTGTGTTACCCCCCTTATTCCATAGTACCGTCGAAAGTACCCTTATTCCAAAGTATAGCGTCGTGTTACCCCCCTTTTTCCATAGTACCATTCGAGATTCTACGTATTCTAGCTTCTTTGCATAGTATTTCCTGAAGCTGTTGCTTCATTCTCCTCATTAGGCTGATTTCAACGAAAATATCACTAACAACAACTGAGAAATAATACATACAGCTCCAATCATGATGTCGAAGCCAATTTTCTAATCTTACCAAACGTGTTGTTTGGGTATTGCTATTCTATTGTTGCAATTAATTGCAATCAGCGTGTTGCCCTTTTGGGGCCGGGGAATAAAAAATTCGTGGTATTCAGAAATTATTTGAAGTATTTAAAAATACTTGGCAGCGATGCCTTTTAATATCTGCAGCCGCAGACTTGTGTGAAAATGAAAGAAACATTAATCATTGTCTTTGTTTTGACTTTGAGGTTCCGACTAGCTGTTCATATTGAGATTTGAGGTGAGATCCCGTGCATGTTTAATAGCGTAATTTTCCTTCAATTTTAAGTTTTCAATCATTCAGTTTAGGATCTCTTGTTAAGCATCTGCCGAGAACCACGCCAATTAACAAACTTTTTATGAACATTTTTTTCCGCTTATATATATTCAATGAATGATTGATTGTAGAATGTTCTCATACGCGACCTCCTGCGTCAATAAAATTGTTTTCTCGACCCATGGGCCTGATGGGCATGACAATGCGGCCAAATCTCCAGGTATATTGTTAACTCGGATTGTTCTTCCAAGAGAGCGATAACTCGATGGGATGCATGAAGAGCGTGGCAGTCTCAAGGGTGCTCAGTTTGTTTATAACGATAGACGAGTAATATTTAGACGAGCACGAGTCTAACTTGCGCGGAAGAAATAATAAGTTATTGTTATTACTTTAAATAGCATTTTATATAGTGCTCAATTATGATGCTGTTATGTGGTTCAAAATGGAGGAGACACTGAAACATTCTGAAACCGAGTAAACAGCTAGTGTAAATCCTTGCAGCCCAAAAGCAAGTAATCGGAACTGAGACGTGAGTGTATTTTGATACCTCCAAAAGTTTTAGATCATTCTCAGCCAGAAATACTCGTTAGAAATTCGGGGTGGGGGTATAGCCTCCCTGTTCCGCCGCCCACTCAACCGTCGCCAAACTCCATACTGCCGAAACAGAGAACGTAGGAGTCCAACGTTTCGAGCGAAGGCCATTCGTCAAAGAGAAACGTGACGATATATATATATATATATATATATATATATATATATATATATATATATATATATATATATATATATATACACATATATACACACATATATATTAATAAACATATATATATATATATATTATATATATATATATATATATATATATATATATATATATATGGAGTATAATTTAAGTGCAAAATGTTGAGTGTCACAACTGTCAGTTTCACGCGGGGCGACCTGTCATTGGTTGGTTTGTAGTCACATGACCTTAGCTAAATTTATTGAAACACATATATCATATATATTAATAAACATATATATATATATATATATATATATATATATATATATATATATATATATATATATATATATATATGGAGTATAATTTAAGTGCAAAATGTTGAGTGTCACAACTGTCAGTTTCACGCGGGGCGACCTGTCATTGGTTGGTTTGTAGTCACATGACCTTAGCTAAATTTCAATGTCCAACTGAGCGGGCAATAAGTTTTCAATTGTTGCCCACTAGAACTTTGAACTCTTCAC
The DNA here is from genome assembly GCA_964035015.1 of Corallium rubrum. Lineage (NCBI taxonomy): Eukaryota > Metazoa > Cnidaria > Anthozoa > Scleralcyonacea > Coralliidae > Corallium > Corallium rubrum. The sequence continues at coordinate 24,324,177 of OZ035997.1, forward strand.
GGCATCCTATAAACAAAAGCTTGTTTGGTATGAAAAAAAAGAATATTTATAGGTCTTCAAAGCATGTGTGAAGATTAACTGGAGAAATGTATTGCTGTTCTTTTGTTCTGAGACTCACATTTGTTCGGTTGAAGTGAAATTACGGAGCCAGGCGAAATGTTTTGGTAAGTCTTAGCGTTTGTCTTTTGTGTACTCTCCGATCCCTTGATAAACGTCGAAACTATTCAGCGAAACTCAAGCTATACGTATAACAAAACACTGACTTAATGTCTGATCCCTCGGGAAACAGTTTTGCATGTTTTCCCTCGAGTCTTGATGTTTCCCTCGACTTCGTCTCGGGAAACATTTAGACTCTCGGGAAAACAAAACTAACTGTTTCCCTTGGGAGCAGACATTAAGTGTATATTATTACACAATTGAAGCGGTTTTCTTTGTCAGTTATTCATAACCCTTTATTTCGCATAATTACTGCACTCTCGGAAAGCCGGGGGCTGATACCTGTATATTGCAGGGCAATATCTGTATATTGCCCTATAACTGTATATTGCCCTCCCTCTGTTGCAGGGCAATATCTGTATATTGCCCCGGAACGTTTCTCATATAGGCCTTGAAAGCGTAACCTGCAATTCAATTCAATTCAATTCAATTCAATTCAATTCATCGTCCTAACCCTGTCCTCCTAAATATCAAATCCTTCCTCCAGCTTTTGTGTAACTATAAGCATCGCTTTCAACTCATCATTACTTAATTAAACTCAAGATCGTACATTCAGTGCATGCATTAGCCACAACGGTCTATTCATCAAAGTTTCCTCGTATCAAGGGCGTAGCCAGGATTTTGAAAGGGGGGGGAGCCGAAATCAAAATAAATTTTTAGGGGGGTCTGAGAGCATGCTCCCCCGGGAAATTTTGAAATCGGGAGTTGCTGAAATGCCATTTACTGGCTTTTGGAGGAAGATTTTACAGACTCTAAAGTTTAAAAAACGTCATATAAAATACTCAAAACATCCAAACGTCACATAGATACTCAAAATGCATACACTCAGTAGATTGAGTACACTGTTTACAGTTTATTTCCTGACATAATTCATATTGCATCAGTTTTGTAGTTACATGTCTGTTGTTTTATATCTAAAGGGGGGGAGCCGTGGCTCCCACAGCTCCCCCCTGGCTATGCCACTGTCTTGTATCATAAACGTGCAATTGTGGAAAGAAACTCTGTTCTTTTTTTCTTCACAGCACAATTTCTTCACCTCTGATCTCTGTTCTTCTCATCTGACTGACATAGCCTTTTTATACCCTGCTCCTTAGCCTCTTTCTCTAGATCTGCTTTGTTAGTATATCTAGTGACGTGTTACAATCAAGCACTTTACAATATTCAACTTTGGTGGACCGACGTCCGGCCATTGCCAATATTTCTGTAGAGACCAGTCACGTCTCGATGGCCTGTTCTTTCCATCACAAATTTTTCAGGGCTGATCTCAAGCTGTGATTGGTATACTGACCTTCAATACCAACCGCCTTGCAAAGTTTCTTGACGGTGTCTCCTAAAGTGTTTTTGCCAACATGATTTGCATGAACCAAACTAAAAATAATGTGGAATTTAGTCAGGGGCAAAGCATGAAAACTAGCATTTCTCATCATTTTTACATGATTAATCAGGCTGTTTATTAATATGATTCGATCGAACAAAATATACGAGTCTTAAAGTTACTAAAAAGTTTTACAGCAGAATGTAATTCTATATCTTATATACCTTCATCTGACAACTTCCGACGTGGACTTATATAAAAGACATCATTCGCGATCACAGACTTCGGACACTTTCCTTTGTACTTCTTGTATAACTCAGTGGACTACGCAGCGTTCTGGACAAACTTCATTGGCGTAATATGTTCCACTCGCTTACGTCTAAATCTGCGATGTACAGTTTAAGTCCTCCTAAGTTGTTCTTTTCCCCAACTGACGACATGTATGTATACGAGCTTTTCTGAGCAAGTTGCGGGCTAAACTTCAAATTCCGATGTTCTTGACTGCTTCGTGGGGCAGCAGCACACTAGGACCCCGTTTACACTAGAGCAAAAGTATCCGGATTCACGTTGTTTTTTATTCCCGTGAGGATGAAAAACAATGTGAATCCGGATACTTTTGCTCTAGTGTAAACGGGGTCTAGGTGACTGGTCTCCCAACAAATTCAAATCCCACCTTTCCTGCTGTACGCCATTTCGTTACGTACGTTTTCACAGCTACGACAAGAACACTTTCGAGCACGACACGCCCCGATCAAATTGAAAGTCAGATCTAAGGCCATTTAAAAAAATATCCCGGTTTATCATCAGTGGCTGGGAAAAAATTCGGTGCGGGCGGGCGGGTTTATTTTTTAATTTTTCACACGGTCAACCCAAAAGTGGACTGGAAACGAGTTTGTAAAGCAACAAGTTTAGCACATTTTTACGATTTTAAAACAACATTTACAAGGTTTTATGATCAAAATACAACACTTTTTAGCAATATACAATACAATGTGTGAATATACAATACAATGTGTGCCTACAGGCTATTTTTAAAGTGTACAGTTAAAAGCTTCTAGGACAGCGTCGGCCACGGTTGAAATCCAAATATTACCAGGGTTAAGTCACGTTGGCCTGAAAAAAAGAGAAAAATCTTCTCGACGTTTCGAGCGAAGGCCCTTCGTCAGGAGAAATTAGTAAACAACTCACATGTGGTCACGCGTATTTATAGCAGAGCTACAATGGGAATCACGTGAACACATGTAAGCCAATAAGAACAAAGTAAACAAATAAATTAATATGTAATTTTAGCCTGTGTGCAGGTGCTGACCCAATTTGTGGGTCAGCTACCTGCAAATAGGCAAAGAAACAGGTTATAAATTACTATTTAAATCATCGGAAAAAGGTTAAGGAAAAGGTGTGGAATATGGTGGTGGAGTGAGCTAAATGAAAGAGAATCGCTCATTGAGGCCGTGAGGGTGAATGGTACCAAGTTTGTAAATGAGACGCATTTCTTGTTTACGACGAGTATCGTTACAACCTGTAATGGGCTGAATGGCACAGATTTTCATGTTGGAAAAGGAGTGGTTGGCACTGTTGAAGTGCCTGGCAACAGGTTTGTTTTGCACATTGTATTTGATGGTGACAGGTTTGTTGAACACCTTCGTGATGTCAAATACAATGTGCAAAACAAACCTGTTGCCAGGCACTTCAACAGTGCCAACCACTCCTTTTCCAACATGAAAATCTGTGCCATTCAGCCCATTACAGGTTGTAACGATACTCGTCGTAAACAAGAAATGCGTCTCATTTACAAACTTGGTACCATTCACCCTCACGGCCTCAATGAGCGATTCTCTTTCATTTAGCTCACTCCACCACCATATTCCACACCTTTTCCTTAACCTTTTCCCGATGATTTAAATAGTAATTTATAACCTGTTTCTTTGCCTATTTGCAGGTAGCTGACCCACAAATTGGGTCAGCACCTGCACACAGGCTAAAATTACATATTAATTTATTTGTTTACTTTGTTCTTATTGGCTTACATGTGTTCACGTGATTCCCATTGTAGCTCTGCTATAAATACGCGTGACCACATGTGAGTTGTTTACTAATTTCTCCTGACGAAGGGCCTTCGCTCGAAACGTCGAGAAGATTTTTCTCTTTTTTTCAGGCCAACATGACTTAACCCTGGTAATATTTTATTTTTAAAGTGGCTCCATATAGTTTCGTAAAAAGTGGGAAAATGCAACCTTCAAATTTGACTTTTTCTAGTAGTCCATTTTACTGAAAAGCAATACCCGACATATTAATAATCAAAATAACCGGTTTTTATTAATAAAAAAAAATAAAAAAAAATCCCGTGCGGCACGAAAAATTGATGCGGGCGCTGATGATAAACCGGGATATTTTTTTAAATGGCCTAAACATGAATACCAATTTCATTCACGTGAAAGAATTTATGCCTCTGGGAATTTTTTCATGTTTCAATTATCAAACAATTTTTTGTTCTCTATAGTAAATCAAATATTCATTACCCAAACACCTTACAATTGACTCCAAATCGAATAAAAACAGCAAAAACAGTTTTCTTAAGGTCTTTGTGTGAAAACCTTGTCAATCGTGTAATAAGTCAATTAATTACCTCGAACCTCGGCTTTTGCCAAATAAAGCAATTGGCTAAAAGCCTCGGTTCTCGGTAATTAACTCATATATATATATATATATATATATATATATATATATATATATATATACCGGATATATATATATTTATATATTATATATTATTATTATTATTATTATTATTAAATATTATTAAATAACTTTTAAGCATAGAACTGGCCATTTTACATTATTTCTCCTGAGATATTATAAATAAATGTTTCAGATATTTTCCTATAAGTTATTCTGTTTCAGATAAGTTTGCCCAGCATTCAGTTGGAAACTTGGGTATCGCCGGGAAGCACGTACGCTCGTCTGAATCAACCATAAATATGGATCCTCATTAATTTAATTGACTATAAAAATAAAAAAATATATACTAAAACGACTATATATAAATTGCTCATGAGGAGGTGTTTGAAGTTTGAACCGGTACTTTGAACTGGTCTTGAAATAAAATTATCAGATAAGCAGAGATGAAGTATTTGAACAGAGCTTCTTTATTGCCACTGCCCGAAGCGTTCGAAGACTCAGGAAGCTTTAAACTGTAAAATACTTTATTTCATGGTTTAAGTTTTTATTTCGATTAAATTCGTTGCTAGAATGCATCATCTATCGGTTAAGCGCTGAAAGAAAAAAAATGAAGGGAAAATATGACTTGCAAAACTTAGGTCTTGCCGAGATTTGAACTCGGATCTTAGGATTCAGAGTCCTAGGTGCTAACCGTTACACCACAAGACCTCTTCGGATATTTTTGTTCAATTAATCGTATATAATCGTAAGTTTGTATGTGCCCGAACGAATTCCGAGTAACTAACCGACATATTCCGACGAACTTATTTTACCATATAAGGAATGCCTTGCCCTTCCGATGTTGTCGACAAGAATTGCGATCGTTAATAAGCAACCGCCAAGCGAAAAGACGTCATTATCTAATAATACGTTGCAAGCTTTAAAAGGGACTTTTACTCATTGTTGTTCGTCAAAGCAAACACAAAATTGAATACTTCTACGATTATTTTATAGTTCAGACATAAATGGATTTAGTTTTGAGTGTCTGATCAGTTTTACCAAAGAGTTCGACCGGACAACATTTTTTCACCGGTTTCGTCTTCCTGTGGACTGTATCGTGCAGTTGGTGTACAAAAGAAAACCTGACGAAGCAAGTGATTTGATTTACTCGTTGCTACAAAAGGCCGTCGTTATGGAACCAGTCAATATACAGTAAGTTGGTGTGAACCAGACGTTCACAGGTATTTGAGTTATTGGTTTAACAGTAGATCTTCTTGTCTTTAGTGTCAATGTCGACGACGGCACACCACGATTCCCTTTGACATTTCGTGTTCCTTTATGCTATTCTGTTCTTCGCTTAAAAGAAATGATCGAAAGCCAAGAAGGGCTTGGAATAACGGAGCAGACAATATTGCTGAACGAAGTCGAGGTATGATTAGATTTAACCTACTAGTTGTCCTGTTGTTTGGCGGCTAATGTTTAGCCAGATGGCATAGCGCCATGAAACATGCGAAGAACAAGAACACACACCCTTAGCTTCTGATATCATTACTTTACGTCGTGTTTTACGCGAATGATCTAGACCGTGTTATCTAAGGCTTATAATGCTCTATCATTTCTTGCCTTGAGCTTTTTAATCCAGAAGAGTTTGAAGCGGTAAACATGAAACTATGTTGGGGGTTTTCAAAAGAAAAAATATTTGCCTTGCGGCACAGCGGTAACTTTCTTCAGAAGCTCGAAGATTACAATCAATTGATCTTATAGCGTGTATGCATTTTATTTATATATCTTCTTTGATATAAATGCTGCGCTTTCTGGCCGTGAAAAAGCATTTGTGTCGCTTTGGTATGTGCAGTTTATGACGCAGTTGAAATGCTGTGGAAGTACTGATAACTAATGGTTTTATTATTATTTTTTTTAGCTCAAGGATAGGTTAACGTTAGGACAGCAAAATGTGGAGGATGAATCCTTCCTTGATTTACGAGTTAACTTTGATGGTAAGTTTTTGAAAATTATTTCTTTGCATGAAATGTGGTTCTCGTCTTTTCTTTCTACCGGAAGAAGAACATTCTTTGTGAACCGGAAGCATTGTGTGTTTAGAATGCATTCTTGCCCTTGGACTTGATCTTGCCGCTTCAACTTCAACAAACATTACAATCTTTCTCAATATTCTTTACTTATTTCAAGTCGAAACCAAGTGAGTTTGGCATCGTGAGTATCAAGTGAAAAGCTAAAGCTTAAATATGCTTTCGTTCCGCTATTGTTATATCCGTGATTTCATTCTTTGAAAAAGGAAGGTATGAAAGTTGAAAGAACAATATCTCTGATCACTTTTGTGCGGGTTTCGTTCATGTGGTCACAATAATGCACGTTACCCAGGCAACAAACATTCCTAGCAAGTTTTTGTGTTAGTCTATTGATAAGGAAAGCTTGCTGTTCTCAAATGCCAAATAATACATGTCTTTTTATTTCAGTAATGCAACTAGTTACTCTGCACAGTGATTTCTAGTCATCAAACATCATTTCTACACAAATCTGATGACTTTAGGTCAAGCTGTGGTCAAGCCCACCCAAGTTAAGCTCTGTCTTTATTATCTGCAAGTATTTCCTGGCCAGACAATTAGCATTTATTGAAATATCTCTCCACCTTTCAACTGGGCTTCTATATTAACTTGATGCTCAAATCACTTTTCAAGACTAACATTCAATAAAGAATTAAGAGCAGGAAATGATAAAATGTTTTTTTAAAGAACAGTACTTGAATATCCCTGTTGGATTAGTTTCTGATATAAGTTTACAATATAGCCATATGGCATTGCTAGTCATCTGTCATTTCAGTGGTATATTTTCTACTGATCAGCCTTTCTTTTGTTAAGACTTGGCTATTTGGACCTAAGGTTGTTGTGCACAACACCAGGTGTTGGCAAATCAGATATCAAATAAACAGCCTGAAGTACACATATTACTTGAATTTTATAAAAACAACATTGTGTTGAACTATTTGGTTCATAGGGACATGATTATGAAGGCAGCTTGAAAATATTACGAACTCGTATATAAGTTTTAATGTCAGCTTTTTTTATGTTGTGATAATGGTGAGATGAAAGATAATTTATAATGTTTGCAGTTTTATTAATTTATGTTTACAATTTTGGAATTTATAGGGGTTAGTTGTTCAACATTAAAATATTTTTTTCTCTGAAGGCACTTGACAAACGATACTTATTATTGCACAGAGTTGTAATACTAAAGTTAAAAGATGTACTTGTTCAGATGATTATTTACTTGCTCTACCTTCAACTGACACAGCTGGCATTAATGAAAAATTTTATCATTTATTGATATGTTTATCAACTACTGTAGAAAACAAACTCCAAAAAAATAAGCTTCTTAATCAGCAGCATAGGGAGTTGAAGTGCTACTAAAATGCCTGGCCCCCACACCTAAAAATTTAAAAATAATTAAATAAATAAAAAGGGGGTCAGCAGTTACTATGATCACCTTGGCATTGTGATTATATCTTTAAAAAATGTCCACATGTTAGATGTAATTATTTTGATGCACAAAAGTTCAACACTGTATATTTTATATAGACTATGGGATTCAAACTTTAACCCATTTGTGCCTGAGCTGGCTGAAAGTGGCCTTTTTCTTGTTTTACTCTGTCTTTTAATACTTTTTGTTCATCAAAGGGAAAACACTCAGGCATCCTAGGCAGCATTGAGTTAACTGCTGTTGACCAAAGACAATCCCTTTTTTGTTTTACTTTGTCAAATACCAGACGATTTTACTTATCAAAGAGAGAACCCTCAGACATCCTAGGCAGCAATTAGGTTAGGGTTATATAAGCCAATCTCATTTCCTAAGACTAGAGTTTCAAATTTGAGACCTTAAATGTGAATAATTCAGACCTTAAATGTGAATAACAGACCTTGACTATGCTTTATTCACTGTACTTGTTTACATTTGTGTTCATTGTTCTTACAGGTGATTGATATTTGAACTCTGTGTTTCTAGGCTACCAATTGTTGGGCCCTGCCAAAAATTTTTGTTTGTTTTTTTCTTCCGGCCTCAGTAAATTATGATCTTGAAAACTTCAACTTGCTAGCCAAACTATTTTTATTATATTTGTAATATTTCAGTAAAAGTTCAAAGTGCCATCCCTATTGATAGTGCTACATATAGGTGCCCAAAAAGGGCTCTGACAAAGGGGTTTCCATTAGGTGTTTTGTTTTTGTTATTTCTTTTTTCTGGTGTTAGGCAGAATTATAAACTATAAACGTACATGTATTTAATATGATTTATTCTACAGTACATCGGCATTTCTTCATTGCGGACATTACATTTCAGACAAAATATCAAGGGTATTTTTCGATATAGCTTGAATGTCAAAAACTATTTTGATAATAATGCTGTTTGTAGCTACTGTACATAGTAAAGGACAACTTACAGTGGTACAATGCTGAGTGTTGTCAATTTAGTTCTTCTTGAATTAAAGGAAATACATGTACGGATGGTGTGTGCTGTTAGCGCGCTGCCTCTCACCAATAGTTAAGCCCGGTTAGACGGGGTTAGTACTTGGATGGGTGACCATCTGGGACAACCCCGTTGTGGAGCTTGGGACTCATGTGATTAGAGTTTGGTTGGTCTGTCCTGTGCTCCAAGGGTTTTTCACCGGGTTCTCCGGTTTTCCTCCCTCCGTAAAATCAACACCTAGGGCTTAGTTTGGATCCGTATAGTGGAGAATAACCTTGTAAGGGACCTAGAGTCCTATTGTTACTTCTCCTGTTACCGCCAGGTACAAATGTTGATAAATAAATAAATAAATATGCGTTGTGGACATTACAAAAATGAACCATGTGTATTTGGCAACAATGTTTGATTGTATTTTCCTATGAAATGGGAATGTTTAGGGGAACTATTTGAGTTTGCACATATCAACCTAGATCTTTGAGGTTTAATTTTTATGTCACACTATTTTAAATTATTTTCTCTGTTTTTACCAAGAAGACAAAATGAGCTGTTGCGGACGTTACACTTCCCCGTTGCAGACATTACACAGTATGAAAGCTTTAGATATTCACATCAGATCTGGGCCTTTCCCGGTTTCTTGGGCTAATTCAAAGTCAGCATTTCAATAAAAACATAAAGTATATACTTCATGTACCCCTAACCCTAATAATCCTAATCCTAATCCTAACCCTAACCGTTAAGAAATTAAATTGTCCTGCGCTTGAGTGGGTTAACCTGCTCTATGGGCCGGTGCATTTGGAAGGCAGCAATCCATTTGTTATTAATAAGCATGGAGAAGTCAAGAAACTGTTTTCTTTTGTAATGAAACAAAGAAATACATGAACATTTAAAGCAGCAGTCATTGAGGGCCATTGCTCTTTGAAGGCCAACAAGTGTTTTGTTCGATAAACTCTTAAGTTTTAATTGTTGTTGTTGACGTTTTAAACATGAGCCTCTGGCTCGGATGTAAGGGTAACCTTATCCCACGTTACTGACTTTAATAAATTGTATTGTATTGCATTGTATTATATTGTATTATTAAGCCAAGAAAATCATTGTAATTTTTCAAAATTTAGAAACAGCCACTTTTGAGGAAACATTTTCCTGAAGAAGAAAAATATTTCTTGTTTTAGCTGTATGTTTGAGACAGCTTTAAATAGCTGATATGAAATGTTGACTTTTTTACCCAGGACAGATATTTGAAACTCCAGGATAGATATTTGAAACTTAAGGATCAATATGCCTTCGGTTCTGCTTTGTTTGAAGCAGTTGTTTTACTGCGTAACGTCCGCGACGTAACGTCCGCAACACAAGTTATGTAACGTCCGCAACGCAATTCCTGGAAATTAGAAAACAGTGGTTAATGTTTTTTTATTATTTTTATGTTACTTTTAGTTTGTTAATTAAACTTGAGTAATAGAATGCGTAAAATGATACTGCTTTATTTCAGAATCATCCTCAGAGACATCAGAAAATTTTTCATGATGTCTTACACTGCTAAAGTCAACCGAAAAATTTTTCGGCTGACTCGAGCGGGATTTGAACTCGCACCTTCGGGATTCCGGTCCGCCGCTCTACCTGTTGAGCTATGAGCCGCACAGGGACTGGAGGCGAGTTCTATCCAACTTAAGTGCACGAGATATTCTCGTGACAACTTAACGCTTATCCGTGAGGACGTGCAGTGTTTCAATTCTAATTCAGAATCATCCTCAGAGACATGAGAAAATTTTTCATGATGTCTTACACTGCTAAAGTCAACCGACTCGAGCGGGATTTGAACTCGCACGGATAAGCGTTGAGTTGTCGCGAGAATATCTCGTGCACTTAAGTTGGATAGAACTCGCCTCCAATCCCTGTGCGGCTCGATAGCTCAACAGGTAGAGCGGCGGACCGGAATCCCAAAGGTGCGAGTTCAAATCCCGCTCGAGTCAGCCGAAAAATTTTTCGGTTGACTTTAGCAGTGTAAGACATCATGAAAAATATACTGCTTTATGTTATGAGATTAAAAAAACCTATGTTACCCACTGTGATCGTGTAACGTCCGCAACGAAATCTCAACTCCGAACAACCCCCGGTATTTTTTTTCATGCCAAACATAATCTCCAAAAGAACTTTGCTGTTTCAAAGCAACCCTTATAAAATTGCAAAAAAATGTGTAGATTGTTTTTTCCACCTGTCTTGGTTGTTAGTTTTAATGTTAAGATGTGTGCATTTTTCGATTAATTTTGTGGTTAAAATATGCAAACATTTTGACTCCCCCCCCCCCCCCCCCCCGGTAACAGAAAAAGCCAACTTCAACATTTTTATAAACTTTGGGGTACATAGATTTGAAAAATGATAGATTTGAAAAATGTTTACTTTTGACAAAAGTTTCTTAGTCCAAAATTATTTTTTTTTCAATTCTCATGTGGAATTGCCTACATATAAACCAACATTGAATGAATTCACTTATTCACATGCTTTAAAAAATGCCAGTAGATTACTAGATTTCAGTACTGAACTAGATTCCTGACAATATTAAGCTCTTTCTTATACTGTATTGTTGTAAAGCTGTTTTTAACAGTCAAAATTTTTCAAACAGTAATAACTTTATGTTTGTTTGTTTTTTCATAATCCAGAAATCCCATCCCCAACTCGTAAAAAGGGAAGTCTTTCATCTCAGCATGAAGATTGTGTTGTTCCAGACATTGATGATGAAGATAATGTGTTCAAATTTGACAGACCAAAAGTTCCTTCAGGTACGGTGCTTTAAAACTTGGGTTTGAAGATAATTGTAGGCATGAAACTTTATGTATTTCCTAACATCTGTGTTTGCTTATACAGTACTCACATTTTTAAAGATGAGTTGTTGTTTTTTTCAAAGTTTTAAAGGAATACAGTAGACTAGTAAAGTTAATGTTTTGTAAAAAATACATACGGTATATTCTATTACATCTTCTGCCAAGTATTTAACATTTTAATATAACAGTTTTTGACATAATTTGTTCTGACTAATGTCAATGATTATTTTTTATTCTGATTTACATTGATTATTTATTATTGGTCTGTTTGAGGTGAATGTGTTGCAATGTGTATTGTACATGTATTTTTCAGTTTTTATTCTTGAAACAACAGAATATTTAATACGTGAAACATCTCATTTGTAGATCCTCGCAATTGGGAGATTCGTGATGTCCTGGAATGGCTACGATGGGCAGCTAATCTTTACAACATCAGAAATGTGGATTTTGATAAATTCAGAATGAATGGAAAAGGCTTATGTATGCTGACACGTAATGGCTTTCTTTATCGAGTTCCCAATGGTGGAGAACTTCTACATGAAGATTTTCAAATGCGTTTACAAGAAGCGTCTGCTTCATCATCACAACAAAGACTACCAATGTTTCATCCTCCCCAAAATGTGCCATTTCCATTAAGCCAACCAGAAGTCAAGTTCCCAGTGCAACATCCCAATTTATTTCCATCTCGTCATTTACCAGTGCCTCTGCTGGCTCAACCTCCTCATATGCTTGGTCCATATTCACCTGAACCAAGGTCACCTTTTGAGTATTCACGTGATCCCAATTTCCTATTCTTTCAATTCTAAGTGCAGAATATGGAACATATTAGAATAGCTTGTTATAAATGAATGTATAACTTATTTGGGGAAAAGAATTTATTGTCTGATATACTTGACCATGAGCTGGGGGAAAGCCTACCAGCTCAGGGCTGAGAAGTGTTTAGTGGGACAAATGTTTGTGATGTTAGTTTTGTAGCGTGAGGGGAAATATGTGGGATGTAAATAGTAAATTTATGAATATTGGTAGTATACTTGATAAATTGACCTGACTTCAAACAGGTTATTGGTATATGGTGGATTTTAACTGCCATAAAGTGTTAAAGCAGAGCAGGTTTCTGCAATTTATATACGGATCAAGCCACAGTCTTTCAAAATGGTTTAACTTTGTTGAGCAATAAATTGTTTTTGGACTATATACATATTCCGTATTCATTTCGAGAAATATATACTAGTTTTGTCTTTAAGACTAAGTTATTTTTAGAAAAAAATAAAGTATTCTCTGTTGTATCGTTATTTTCTTTGGTTTAATACTTCTATACGCGACTATATACAATAGTTAAACGCAGAGCATTTTAGAATCATAGCCATGCATAGAAATGCATTTATTATTGAGCAAAGTGAAAAGGTGGTAAACTGCCGAGGATTTTAATAACGAAAAACTGACGTTTCGAGCGGAGCCTCAGGTTTTCGTTGATAATCTCGGCAGTTTACCATCTTTTCACTTCACTCCGTTCAAAACACTAGGGACTTTAAGAAAACACAGCGACTACGACTACGGCAACGTGTTTGCACAATAGATTTTTATGTCATATACAAAGAACTTTTGCAAATGACGGTCCCAAGAGTAATTTTCATGCCGTCGTGACTGTTGACAACGTAGAAAAAGCATTTTTACGTTGTAAAGACAACGTGGAACCTGAATCACTACAGAAGCCTGGGAAAGCTTAACCTTACTCTCGCGACTAGCATAGATTGAACAAGTGTATCGCTTCAAGAATTTAAGAACAAGGCAAGTCCGTGCGATAATGTATCTTGAAATTTGAATGTATAAATACACCACCAATGGTGGTGTATTTATACATTGAGTTAAACTTTCTAAGTCCGTTGCCGTGAATCTTAAAGTCCCTACTGTCTCGCAGCACTCTACTTATTTACACTCAAAATGCTTTATAGCCCAGAACACACAGACAGAACCAAGTTGTGAAAAAGCTACTGTATCTGAGATTTCGTATTGAAATCCTAGCTATAATTATGTTGTGGAATTTTGTGAAAGATTTTCCAACTAATGTTTTGACCTTCGGTTAACCTTTAAATATTTGAATTCTACTCAATTTTACTTTCTGATCAGTTTTGTTCCCGCGATATTCAAGCCTCTCGTTCACAACCATAAGCGTATGAAACAGGCCTGCACGCTAGGCGATGATACGGTGGAGAAAACCTTGAAAATCGGGCCAAGGAACATCAGTAAAGCTCGCAACTATATTATTGGATAGTATTTAACGACTTTAAAAGATCGAACTGGTCTTTTGTTTCCCACTCTCTCCTCCACTTCTGAAAAATAAATAAAATAAACGTGCTGGATATTCAATTTTGGTCGCCACTTGCAAAACGACATTTCCCACAAAGCCCCTCCCTTTGTAAGAGCACTCCCTCCCCCGATTATGTCTGGCTCTCACAGTTTTGGCTGATCTACGTGGGAGGAATTTTTGATATGTGAACGGCAATAAAGTGGTCAGACCTCCTCAGTCTTCGAATGACGTAAGTAACCAGACCGCCAAAGTGCGGTATGATAAAACACGGTTGGATAAAAGCAATAGACCCATATTCATAAATGGCCGTGGAATTAATATTCTTTTATGTGCATATAAATTAGCCCCTCTGAACTCGTTTTGATGTGCGAAATTCAAAAGAATCTTTACCGTCTAAAACGAGGTCAAAGGGGCTAATTTATATGCACAATTTATATGCACATGGCATTCTCATGTGCACATGGTTAGCAAGCCAAGTAACCTATTCGCTTTTGTAGTGCGACGTACTTGTCCTATGATGACTGACGTTAATGCTTAGAAGAACCTTGTATTTGACTCTAGTGAAGTCTCAAATGAGCTTCGCAACTCAAGTATGGTCTCCCAGTCAATCAAATCTAAAGATGAAGCTTGAAAGAGTACAGCTGAGAAGAGCCACACGTTGGATCTTACAAGTTAAGCAAGGAGAACTATCATACAAAGAGAGACTCTTCAAACTGGATTTGCTGCCGCAAACATGATCGGACGTCAAAGATTTAGTGTATCTTTATAAGGCCTTATATGGCTATGTTGACATGGATATAACTTTTGTTAAGAGGGTAAATCATGGACGGACTCGACGATCACAGACTCATTTAGTTACTCCATTTTGTAAAACGACGTCTTATCAATCGTCGTTTTTTATCCGGACCGTCAAATTGTGGAATCGTATATGTACATTAGTGAGCCCTAGTAGTTTTGAAAATATTAGATCATTTAAGCTTTCAATTGATAAAGTTTATAAAGAACAGTTAGATAGTGTTTTTGATCCAGAATGGACATGTTCGTGGAGTCTTATCCGCGGCTGTGCCTGTCATTGGCAGCACTAGATAAGTAATAATCTGTGTATAGAGAAACTTATCATTATTATTTCAGTACATTTTTAATTGGGGTGGTGCCTTGCATGGGACTTACGTCCCGTTCGCACCTCTACCTATTGGTCTGCTGTTTATTTCATGATTACTGTATATATAATTATTCGTATATATATATATTCTTTTTTCTTTTTTTTTTCTTGCAAGATCAATAAAGCTGTTAAAAACAAAAAAACAAAAACAAAACACATAAAAGGATTTTAAATCGTCGACCCATCTATGAATAAGGTCTATACACAGACAAACCGGCATTGACGACCATCATAATGTATTTCGTAATTTGGAGTGAGCAAATAACGTATATTAAATCAATAAATCTTAGTTTTGTGCCTCAGTTGAGATTACTTCTCATTAATAAACAAAGGTGCACAAATACATCACTATAAAGTCACGTAATTTTAAAGACCGCGTTCTTTGAGGACTGGGGTGGACAAAAAAGTGGCCATCATTAAAAATATATTAAATGTGGAATAACTATTATTCGCAGTAGCGTCGAGAAGGGGGGTAAGCGGGGTTAGTCCAAGAAATTTATTATTAAATTTAGCATCAAAACAGTTAAACTACAGAAACTTCATCTGGTTTTGTCCTTTTAATATGTTTATAAAGGCGGTATGCAGGGGCGGATACAGGGGGGGTGGGGTGACTAGGTGACTAGTCACCCCCCTTCCCTGTCCCAATACAGGATTATACTGGGATACACTAGCAGCTGTTTATACAAATCACAACAGTCACTCGTGTGTAAAACGTGCATAAATTATATTGTATAACAATGCTTATTGATACAGGCCGTAGCTATGGCCTGTCCTTTGCAATAAGATTGGACATCATGATACGCTAATATCTTGTAAATTTGAAACCCCAATTTTAAAACAGTAAGAAGCACGATTATATAGACGTATTGTATACAATCTCAATCTGAATATACATAGTAATTTTGGAACATAAACGTATAAAACATATCCCCATGAGTCCACGACAATGACGACATATGGTGTTTTCATATATTTGGGTATTTTGTTTGGTAATTTACATCCTCCAAAACTCTTTCAAATCCCCCTCAAAATGCAGGAAATGCTATTTCAGAGAGTCTAATATTCAAAATTTTCCGAGGGAGCATCCCCCGGACCCCCCTGGAGGTTTGTCGCACCTTCGGCGCTCCCCTGCCCCCCACGTAGTAAGTATTGCCTGTTTTGTCCCCCTCCCGCTCCGCGCGCGCCCTTGTTAAATATTCTGAAAGAAACAACTGGGCACCTTATAGTCACCCCCTTGCAAAAATCCTGTATCCGCCACTGGGTATGAGTATGACCATTGTAAATATTTTAGCTTGCCTGCGCTTCTGATGTAAGAATACTTACCCTCTGTTCAGACTACGGTGCTCAGGTACGGTGCTTGGGCACGGGACCTTGTTCACATTCACGGTGCCTGGATCTGATAAGCGTTCACACAGAAAGCTTTTCATGTATTTTGCAGCTATTTTGTCGCTTTAAGCCTCCGAATTACAAAGAATATTGAGTAAGAAGCGTGGGCACCACTTTGGGCACTGAAGACGTGTTCACATTAGTGCCCGTACCCGAGCACGGTGCCCGAGTACTACCTCAACGCACGGTGCCCAGTTTTGATTAGTTTGAGTTGGGCACCGCGAAAAAGTCGTGTTCACATTAGTGCCCGTGCCCGGGCACCGTGATCGGGCACCTAGTCTGAACAGGGGGTTAGAATACGCGATATATTGATGGTAGTAAAAAATTGATTTCGGTGGGGGGGCCGGCTCCAACGTTTGACCCTGGGCCCATCCCGGCTCTCGACGGCCCTGATTATTCGAGAAAAGAAAAATATGTAATAAAGTGATAAAATGATATATTTTAGAATGCATGCGTCAATATCTGCTCAAATAATATGTTAAATATGATATCCAATTCTAATTTTGTTGTTGGTTTAAAAAATACATTAACTTTGAAAGCATGCCACGCTGTGAAGTTGTAGTGGCAACAAAATTGTGTGATTTTATGTTGAACCGTACCTTACGCCGTGCGCATCCTTTGTTTCAAGTTTATTAATCAGTTTAAATAGGCGAACAAAAAGATGGAACAAAGACTTTAACTAGCTGAGTTTCCATGAAAGACAATCTCGTCCCCAGAGCCTGCGGTCCTTTTGTCCAGCGGCAAGGAGCCATCGGCTCTGGCCGGAACGAGTCCGTGAGTCGGAAAAACGCGGACTTTCAAAGTTCAAGCCATCGGATTTTTCAGCCAATCAAAATTCAGCTTTACCTCGTTCCGACCAGAGCGGATGGCTCCTTACCGCTGTGCAAAAGGACCGCAGGCTCTGGGGACGAGATTGCATGAAAGACTGACCCGGATGTTATAAGTGACGTCATTGTCATGACATAACTTTTGCAGTACCGGACGTATTGTGGTCTATAAGTTTAAAAGAATGGCTAGGGAATGCGATTTTCTTATTGCTAATGGTTTTGTCATTGATCCAGCGAATAATATTGATCAAGTTGCGCTGAATGTTGCTGTCAAGGATGGGAAAATCTTGGCAGTTTTCAAGCCAGAACTGAGGGAAGATTTCAACCCGCGAGAGATTTATGACGCATCAGGTTGTTTGGTGACGCCTGGTTTGGTAGACGTCCACGTCCATTGCTATGAGCACGTGACTTCTATTGGGATAAATCCAGATCATGGCTGCCTTGCACGTGGTGTAACAACTGTAGTTGATGCTGGTAGTGCAGGTTAGAGAATGAGGGAAGAGAATGGAATGGTTTAGGAAGTAAAGGGAAAGGAAGGGGAGTGAACTGAAATGAAGTGAAAGGAAGGGGAAAAGGGGAGGGAAGAGAATGGAAGAGAAGGAAAGGGGAGGGATGAGAATGGAAGGGAAAGGAAGAGAAGGAAAGGGGAAGGAAGAGAATGGAAGAGAAGGAAAGGGGAGGTAAGGGAAATGAAGAGAAAGAAAGGGGGGGGGAAGGGAAGAGAAGGAAAGGGGAGGGAAGAGAAGGAAAGGGGAGGTAAGGGAAATGAAGAGAAGAAAGGGGAGGGAAGGGAAGGGAAGGGAAGAGAAGGAAAGGGGAGGGAAGGGAAAGGAAGAGAAGGAAAGGGGAGGGAAGGGAAAGGAGAGAGAAGGAAAGGGGAGGGAAGAGAAAGGAAGAGAGGGAAAGGGGAGGGAAGGGAAAGGAAGAGAAGGAATGGGGAAGGAAGGGAAAGGAAGAGAAGGAATGAGGGAGGGAAGGGAAAGGAAGAGAAGGAATGGGGAGGGAAGAGAATGGAAGAGAAGGAAAGGGGGGAAGGGAAAGGAAGAGAAGGAAAGGGGAGGGAAGGGAAAGGAAGAGAAGGAAAGGGGAGGGAAGGGAAAGGAAGAGAAGGAAAGGAAGGAAAGGGGAGGGATGAGAAGAAGAAGGGAAGAGAAAGAAAGGGAGAAAATGTAAGGAATGGAAGGGAAAACCACAAAGGTGTTGCATAAGTAGGGAAATGGCTGTAACAAGAATGACAGTTGTTTTGTTCTGAATTAGAAGGAGCTAGTATGATTGTAGGGTGGTGATGGTTCAGAATGAAGTGAATGTTGAGCCTACTAACTGTAAAAGAATTAATAATGTTTATAACATCCATTTAGGCTCTGGTACTTTTCAAGGTCTTCGGAAGTTTATTATAGAGAAAAGTTTTACCAGGGTTCTGGCTTTCCTTCATATTTCTTCTCATGGACTGGCATCGGCAGGATGTTCTGCTGATGCTACTGGTGGAGAGCTTGACTCACTGAATCATGTGCAAATTGATGACTGTGTAAAATGTGTTGAGATGAATCAAGATGTGATTGTTGGGATCAAAATCAGACTGAGTGAAAGTATTTCAAACAATGGTGCCAATGAAGAAGAAGCATATAGGTACAGTAACATAGACAGTATCTTAGTACCCAGGGGGGGGGGACAACAGCTATATTTGGCACTAACAGTAAGGTTCCAATGCCCTGACATTTAAATTGTCAAATTTTTCAGTCAAATTTTTTTTCAGGTCAATTTTGTACAACCTTATTGCACTTATTGTACTTATTGCACTCTATAAAAAATGACTGGTTCTTTATTTGGGCATGCCTATTTGTTGGAAATGCAAATATACCCTCCATCCCAATTCCACTACCTAATTTGATATTTAGTTTATATTTTAAAATTTAGTTTTACATGTACGTGTATATGTGATAAAAATTAGTATTTTTTAAGAGTACTGTCAACTCTTTCTAAGGTGGACACCCTTGGAACCAAATTTGGTGTCCACCTTAAAGTCTTAGAGAGGTGTTTGCCTTAGCTGGAAATCAAAGAGTTTTATTATAGTATTAAAATAATTTATTAGCAGCCAAGATTTATGTCCATACTAGATGTGTTTGATGTACAATTTATCTAGAAGAGCGTTGGATGCCTCACTCAAAACAAAAGTTCCTCTAATGGTTCATCATACCATCTCAACTATTGCTCTGGGCAAAGGTAAATTTTAATCCTTAATCAAAGTTTAAAATTAGATTATCCTATCCTTGCTAGGATCCTTAAGGATATTTGGGCAGGATCCTTAAGGATCCTCAAATATTCTTGAAGATCCTTGTAGGATCCTTGAAATTTCCTTCAGTATTATTGGAATATCTTTACCTCCTTATTAGGACCATTGTTGTTGAGGATCCTTAAGAATCCTTGTGCAATCCTTGAGGATCCTTGAACAATCCTTAAAGATCCTTGAACCATTTTAAGGATCCTTGAACAATCCTTAAGTTAAGGACCCTTGTTAAACAATCCTTAAGGATCCTTGAACAATCCTTGAGGATCCTTGAACAATCCTTAAGTTAAGGATCATTGAACAATCCTTAAGTTATGGATCCTTGAACAATCCTTGAGGATCCTTGAACAATCCTTAAGTTAAGGATCATTGAACAATCCTTAAGTTATGGATCCTTGAACAATCCTTAAAGATCCTTGAACAATCCTTAAGGATCCTTGAACAATCCTTAAGTTAAAGATCCTTGAACAATCCTTGAGGATCCTTGAACAATCCTTAAGGATCCTTGAACAATCCTTGAGGATCCTTGAACAATCCTTAAGGATCCTTGAACAATCCTTAAGTTAAGGAACTTTGAACAATCCTTAAGGATTCTTCAGGATCCTGTAAGGATTTTCACCAGAGAAGTGACAAAAGCTCACTGTATTTGCTTTTCAGGCTCTGCAAGACGTTCAGCATTAATGGCAGTTAATAGGTGAATTTCAGGGTATTGCGCGCGCATTGTTTTGCAAAGAAATTGGTGGGCTCTTTGCAGGCTCTTGACAGGCTCCCCACAAAGTAAGCAATGGCAAACAGACTTACTAGCGACCAACAACAGCAGAATAACAATGTTAAACATCCAGAAACTGTATCTATACTTTGTTGATTTTAAACAGTATGTTTACTTTGAGTGGAGCTTGCCAGTTTTTTTGAAAAATGATGCGCGCACAACACCCTGAAACTCACCTATTTAGATAAAACTCTCACTTCACCAGTTGGCCCCTCTGCTGTAGCAGGGGGTGGGGCTTGCACCCCCCCCCCCCCCCCCTCCCCTAATAATTTGTTCTTATTGTTGTTAAAACTGTAACAGATAACAGTTTAAATTCATTTGAATTTGCTGGAAATTACTCTCAGGAATAGGACATCCTATTTCAGAGACCTTATATATATATATATATATATATATATATATATATATATATAAATTTTCAAGAGGAACTTTATTTAATCTTCAATGACAACGTTTCGGGGCTAGCCCCTTCTTCAGGTCAACTATACAAGAGATAGAGAAAATAATATAGAGAAAATAATTATTCCACTTACAGAGCTTGAAATAACGGCCGGCGGCCGGCGGTTTTCCGACCGAATTCCAGTTTTTCCGACCAAATGCTGAAATGATCGGAAATTTTGTCCGGACAAATTTTGAAAAAAAAAGCAAAATCTGTTTTTTTAAATGATCGGGTCGGCGCTCAACACTCCATTTTTCTTGTTAAATTTCCATTGGGTTTTCCATCAGTTTTGAGTTAAAGTTGGTTTTACACTTTACAGTGCACTATCAAAATTTCTTCGATCAGAGTATGCTTTAAACAAATTTTAGTTAACTTAAGTGTGTGACAGTGAGTTACGGGTCAGAGTGACTGCTTTCATTGTTGTTAATTTGACGACGTTTCGAGCAAAGGCCCTTCATCTATTATTTCTATGGGCTGACCACAATTTTCATGATCAGGACAGTTAGTTAAATAGGCTGATCAAATAGGCTTATTTGACTCTCCTGACGAAGGTCCTGAGCTCCAAACGTCGAGGAAACGTATTCTTTATCTTCCAGGTTGTCGAGTCGAGATAACAACAGTGCGTGATTTTTAATTCAAAACCAATGCGTTAAACTGCGATTGACGCCATTGTAATCACAGAAACTTGTCGTGTAATCCAGCTTTTCAGTTTAAAGTTGTTTCATAGTTACCATTTTAATTAAATTGTTATTCACTATAACTAATACGCAATTCAGAATTAAACATTTGTGTTTTATTATTACAAATAACAAGTAGAGTGATTTACTGCATGCTTGACAGAATTTACTAAACGGAGGGGGTCAAACTAAACTAAAAAATTTCCGACCAAATTTGAAAATTTCCGGTCAAATTTCATTTTGCTCGGAAGTTTTGCCGGACAAATTTTAAAATTATTTCAGGCTCTGCACTTATATAGAGAAAATAATTATTTACATAAATTAAAAGAAATCGTGTAAATTAAGTCCCATAGGTGTAAAAGTATTAAGTTTGTAAGTCCAGAATCCTTCACGTTCAGTAGGGTTATTAATATCCGTCTTATCAATGATAATTACACAAGATTTTGCATTATTATGTGACAAGACACAAATTAGACAAGACAAGACGCAAATTAGACAAGACAAGACGCAAATTAGACAAGACAAGACGCAAACTAGACAAGACAAGACGCAAATTAGACAAGACAAGACGCAAATTAGACAAGACAAGACGCAAATTAGACAAGACAAGACGCAAATTAGACAAGACAAGACGCAAACTAGACAAGACAAGACAAGACGCAAATTAGACAAGACAAGACGCAAATTAGACAAGACAAGACGCAAATTAGACAAGACAAGACGCAAATTAGACAAGACAAGACGCAAATTAGACAAGACAAGACGCAAATTAGACAAGACAAGACGCAAATTAGACAAGACAAGACGCAAATTAGACAAGACAAGACGCAAATTAGACAAGACAAGACGCAAATTAGACAAGACAAGACGCAAATTAACTCAAGCTCATTGAATAACCATAGTCACATAGACGTGAATACATGTAGCCTCAAATTAAACAAATATCTTAAAAATTGACATTATAATTTAATACTATACTGTATAGCTAATAGCTTGGATTGATATTTGTTCATGTAATAATCAGTACTAATCAATCACTCAAGATTTTGAGCCTTAGACCCTGGGGTTGTCTTAGACCAAAAGCATTTACTCATCAATACAGTGTACAAAATCAAAGACAAAACTTATTGGCATAATTCACTGGCATGTTTATTTTATGGCCATTATCAATAGTCTATAAATAAATAGACAATCGTGATTACAAATTTAGTGGACTTTCAAGTCACCACTCAGCCAAAGAAATCAATGTTCACCA
The DNA here is from genome assembly GCA_964035015.1 of Corallium rubrum. Lineage (NCBI taxonomy): Eukaryota > Metazoa > Cnidaria > Anthozoa > Scleralcyonacea > Coralliidae > Corallium > Corallium rubrum. The sequence continues at coordinate 24,346,765 of OZ035997.1, forward strand.
TAATAACTTTATTTTAACCACATGCTTGAATTCATGAAGTGCAATTTTCGTTGTGTCAATAAACCCAAGGCAAAGCAGCGAAGTTGATTACTGCATATACGTCTCTCTTTTATAAGGAATGATCATGTGGAGTGGTTAATCATTGGCTTGCCATCAATGGTCTGAATTATATCCATATATTAACCCTGTAAGACAGCATGAGCGTGCTATGATGCCATGGCAATCATCTGATTTATGTCATAAATAAATCATCATTTATATCCTGATCCATATATCCAATGACGAATGAAAACTGCAGAACACTTGTAAACAATATATGAACAGTAACCAAAAGAAGTCTAATCATAGTAGTCTAATATGTTCATAAAATGTTACATGTACTTCAATATACCGAAGCAATGTCATGGTGACTCATAGCAAAATACCATTGTACAGTATAGGCATTCTACCTTGTCCCAATCTAAGATTGTCCGTGTTTGTGTAATTATTATTGATAAGACGGATGTTAAAAACCCTACTGAACATGAAGGATTCTGGACTTACAAACTTAATACTTTTACACCTATGGGACTTAATTTAGGCGATTTCTTTTAATTTATGTAAATAATTATTTTCTCTATATAAGTGGCTTCACTTCTCTTGTATAATTGACCTGAAGAAGGGGCTAGCCCCGAAACGTTGTAATTGAAGATTAAATAAAGTTCCTCTTGAAAATTTATATGCTGTATCTGGAACAATTTACTGAATGCTGGCTCTCTCTCTCTCTCTCTCTCTCTCTCTCTCTCTCTCTCTCTCTCTCTCTCTCTCTCTCTCTCTCTCTCTCTCTCTCTCTCTCTCTCTCTCTCTCTCTCTCTCTCTCTTCCGGTCAACATGGCGGAAGGTTTTCAAGTGCCTGATGAGATATTAAACATGAATGAAAACGTTGATTCGCTTGTTATACATCTCAAGTATAATGATGGAAAGAAACCAAGATTCTCGTGGTCGGGAAATACCGAACAGTTGAGTAGATTTATTAAGTTGGTATTTGGAAATTTAATTTCCGAAGATCAAGATATCAACTGGTCCGAAGACTTGATGCACAACATGGTTTCGTGTAAGTTAAATGGTTTAACTTTTAAGTTTTATACTACGACAACAACGCTTTGTATTCAGGGACAGGATGAACTTACAGCTAAAGAGAAACTATTTAATCTTTTGGGTCAGCCTAAACCGTCTAGTAGCTACATTGATGTTGATATTGATATCAACAATCCCGAAGCGAACGGTGACCTTGACAATATTAATAATATCGCCACGATAAAAAATGCTGTTGCAGATCTTCAGGAGATAACTTATGATGAAGATATACATAATGTTACTGCCAGCGTTACTCCTACTGAAACAACAAGTCTGCGTAAAGATATCGATCTTCTGAAAGAAAATTTTGCTAAAATGGATTGTATGGTGAATACATTAATGTCGAAAGCAAATATGCAAATTTTTCCTAACAACAACCAGGCTGCGGATGATGAGCTGCTTTCCCTCAAAAGCCAAATGGAACATATCTCTTTGGTCAATAATGAACTCAGGAATAAGATTGATGTCTTAGAGAAGGAGAAGGAGAGTTTGTTAACAGTCATCTACTTGCTGAATGACGACAAACGAGCTAAAGCTACAACCTCGAGTTCAAATGACAAGAAAGTCAAAGGTAATGAAATTCATATCATTGATGATGGAACAGACAAAGAGTTGTCAGATGATAAAAGTAGTCTGAAGAATGGCAAGGAGAGTAAGAAGAAGACAGAGAAGAAGAAGAACAAGAAGAAGAAGAAGGAAAAGATCATAAATTTAGATCTTAAAAATGGAGCTGATGAAGGTTCAAATAGCAATTCCTCGACTGCTCAAGAATCAAGTCGTGGCAACAAAGGTAAAAAGGATCAAACTGGTACTACCTTCATATTGGGAGATTCTGTTATTAAGAAGCTAAACAGCTGGATGTTGAGTAAATCAACAAGTTCTAAGGTCAGTGTATGTTCTTTCCCCGGAGTTTATACTCAGGACATGTATCATTACATCACGCCATCCTTGGAAAAATCTACAAGTCCAGTCAATGTTGTGCTCCATGTTGGGACAAATGATCTGAAAGAAAAGTCACCTCAAGTAGTTGCAGACCAGATTGTCGACCTGGCAAGACACATCGAGACAAATCACCCACAAGCTAGTGTATATCTTTCAGAGATAACGCAAAGATCCGACTTAGATGGAATGTCAGGAAAGGTGGGTGAAGTCAACAAAATAGTTAATCGATATTGCAAACAGTCTGGACGAGTACAGATAAAGCATAATAATATTGATAATACTTGCTTAAATAAGGGTAAACTTCACCTAAATAAAAAGGGTGTTGCTATACTTGCTAGCAATTTTACTAACTCTATTATTAAGTCAAAAAGTCGTTGATGGTGCACAGGTGACAAGGAGGGAACCATTATTGACTGCTCTATACCTCTGATTTCTAAATCTACAACCTTTCAAGCAAATTCTCGTAATAAGAATAATCCTATTCTGCCTAAAGGTTTCAAGTTTGGTTTGCTGAACATAAATGGATTGATAACCCATATTGATCAGCTTAGGATATTAATCAGTGACTTTGAGTTTGATGTATTGGCTATTAATGAAACCAAACTTGATGCCATAATAAGTGATGATCTTGTCAGAATTAAAGGATATTCTATTGAAAGAAAAGATCGTAATAAAAATGGTGGTGGTGTTTCACTGTATATTCGTGATAACATTAACTATGTTATACGCAGTGATTTAGTGCCATCTAATTTGGAGTTAATAGCAGTTGAGATTTCAAAACCAAATGGTAAACCATTTATTATCTCCACTTGGTACAGACCACCAAATTCTACGATCGATATTTTTAGGGAATTTGAAAATTTTCTTATTAATGTTGACTCTGAGGGTAAGGAAACTTTATTAGCAGGTGATATAAATTGTGATTTAGCGATAAATACTAATGATCCTATATCATCTCCTGTGAAGTTTCTTTATGAGTCATATCAGTTTTCTCAGTTAATTACTGAGAATACACGTGTTACACATCAGTCAAGTACATTACTTGATCATTTCATAACTAATGAGCCACAGAACATTTCTGCATCCGGTGTTATCGAAATAGGAATTAGCGATCATTATCTAATATATGGAGTGAGAAAGTTCCCAACGTTTAGAGGTAATCCAAAGTATATTGAGAATCGTAATATGAAAAATTACGATGCAAATTTATTTAAACATGACCTCAAAAATGTAAACTGGGATTTATTGTGGATCAGCGATGATCCGAATGATATGGTATATACATGGGAAAATCTGTTCTTAGAGGTTCTTGATATTCATGCACCTCTGAGAAAAAGGAGAGTTAGAAACAAACCTTCTCCTTGGCTCACTCCTGAGATAAGAAAACTGATGTATCACAGAGATTATTTGAAAAAGAAATATGTTAAAAATGGGTCTAATGCCCTTTTTGATGCCTATAAATTGGCTAGAAATAAAGTGAATGCTGCCATAAAAAAGGCAAAACAGGATTATGTTTTGACAGAGGTAACAAACTGTGAGGGTGATACTCGTCGTTCCTGGCGAGCAATAAATTTGCTGCTTGGTCGAAAATCGAAGATCAGTGGCATTACAGAGTTACGAACTGCTGAATCAGTTCTCACAGATTCAAAACATATTTCAAATGCTTTTAATGATCATTTCTCGGCAGTAGGTGTAAAGGTTGCTGAGACTGTTCAGTCAACATCGATTTCTCCGGAATCCTATGTTAAACCATCAACCTCACAGTTTAAATTTACCTCAATACCTGTTTCAAAAGTTCAGACTTTATTGTCTAAACTTTTAACAAATAAAGCCTGCGGCATTGATGGAATTTCTGCCAAGTTACTAAAAGATGCATCGTCAGTTATAAGTTTCCCATTGACCTGCATATTTAATAAATCTTTGAGCTCTGGAATTTTTCCTGATAGTTGGAAGACTGCAAAAGTTTTTCCGATCTATAAGGGTAATGAAAAGAATGATGCAAATAATTATCGACCAATCTCTGTGCTACCAATTCTTGCCAAGGTTTTTGAAAAATTAGTTTTTGACCAACTCTACTCATATTTAACCGAAAATAATATATTGACCAAATTCCAATCTGGTTTTAGGTCAAATCACTCAACCTTAACTGCCTTGCTGCAGGCCACGGAAAATTGGTTTAAAAATATTGATAATGGGTATATGAGTGGGGTTGTCCTAATTGACTTAAGTAAGGCCTTTGATTCTGTTGATCATGCAATTCTGTTAAGAAAGCTTGACCTTTACGGAGTGAGGGAAACATCATATAGATGGTTTTCCTCTTATCTATCGGATAGATCACAGCAATGTATGGTCAACAATGTTTTATCACATTCCAGACGCATGTCCTCAGGTGTCCCTCAAGGATCCACCTTAGGACCGCTTCTATTTTTGACATACATCAATGATCTTCCCAATTGTTTAGAATGTACTTCTCCAGGTATGTATGCTGATGACACGCAAATTACGGCTACAGCTGAAACTGTGACCGAACTGGAAGATTTACTCAATAAAGATATTGAGAATTTGACGTTGTGGCTACGTGCCAACAGGCTATTGGTGAATGCAACCAAAACTGAATTCATAATCATTGCCTCAAACTATAGATTAAAGCAGCTGCTATGTGATCCTCAGATTGTGACTAATCAAGAAATTATAAAACGTGTTTCTAAAGCTAAATTACTTGGAGTTTTAATTGACGAAAAACTCAGTTGGGAAGATCATATAAATGATAAAGTTATACCAAAAGTATTGAAAGGTCTTCGTATGTTACGAAATGTACGAACTCTGTTAACCATACCGCAGTTAGTATCTTTGTACCAAGCATTAGTTATGCCACATTTTGATTATTGCAGTATTTTATGGGGTAACTGTGGGTCTACCTTGAAAACCAAAGTTCAAAAATTGCAAAATAGAGCCGCACGAATCATTACTCGCTCTGGGTATGAGATCAGATCAAGTGAGATTTTGTCTTCTCTTGGTTGGTGTGACCTCGATACCAGACGAAAACGACAAAGATCAACTTTAATGTACAAGATAATGAATGGTGTTGCTCCTGAGTATTTGGGAGAAATGTTTGTGCTAGTAAATGAGGCACACCATCATAATTTACGGTGCTCTGGTACTAATGTTAAAATCCCTCAACCGCATTCTGAATACCTTAAACGCAGTCTTTCGTATGATGGGGCCCTTCTTTGGAACAGTTTACCATCAACAATTAGGAATGTGATAAGTGTAAATAGTTTTAATAATTTAATTAATGTATATAATTTTGAATAATTTTTTTTTATCATAATTTGTTTTAATTAATCTATACGGCTTCCATGTAAAACAATTCTTGTAATTGATGAAATTACCGTAATGAAATAAAGTTGTCTCTCTCCTCTCTCTCTCTCTCTCTCTCTCTCTCTCTCTCTCTCTCTCTCTCTCTCTCTCTCTCTCTCTCTCTCTCTCTCTCTCTCTCTCTCTCTCTCTCTCTCTCTCTCTCTCTCTCGAGTCGGACGTGTCTTTACGAGCTCCCGAATTCGTAAGGAATTGTTGAAAGTTTTTGTGTTATATGATCTTTGGTTTCTAAATTATGGAAGACCTCGAACAACTTATTGGTTTTGATGACGAGAGTAACAACTTGTTATGGAAAGGAAGCGTAAGTCAGCTTCAAGAACTTCTTAGCGTATTGTTTGACGACCACGTCCAAGATGGTGAAATCGCTGAAGACCCCAGACATAGCTCAGTAACGCTGAAGCTGTCCGATTACTCTGCGATTTTACACCAAAACAGAGACTATGAAGATCTTTGGCGACAAAGCAACAACGGTCAGGGACACTTTGAAGAAAATATTTGAATCTTCTGGACAAAAGGTTCTCGAAGCATCTTCTTCGCCGCCATTGTTGAATGCTGCGGACAAGAACGAAGAAAAAGCTTCTCCTACAGCAGGAAAGAGCAGTGATGATCACAATATTCAACAACAACTCACTTATATTAAAGAAGAGTTATCCTTTATGAAATCTAAACTTTTCACGGATACTACTAAGTCGTGTGAAGGAGAAGAAGTAAAGAGGCTTACCGATGAGCTCGAATATTTAAAAGACGAAGTAAAAGAATACAAAAGAACCATCAGAAACTTGCAACAAGAAAGAGAAAATCTCATCTGTGCATTAAACATTGTGGTTGAAGAACAAAATCACAATCGTTCAAGTGAATCACGGGTTCCAAAGAGTTATGATCAAGGAACATCGACAATTCCCCAAGGCAGCAAACAACACGACAACGGCAACGAACACACAAACAAGGATGATGAACAACCTTGGTCTGAGGTTAGACCAAGAAGACGAAATCGCAATCCTAACCGCAACAAAGATAATTCAACGCCAAACTCGAAAACAGAGGAAACAACGGCGGGGGGAAATAAACGACCTTCGACTGTGGTGATGGGCGACTCTGTAATCTCGAGACTTGAAGGGTGGAGAATGTCAGATAAACAAAGTAAAGTGGTCATACGCTCATTCAGTGGGGCAAAAGTGGACAACTTCCACCATCACTCAATTCCGACACTCGAAACCAAACCTTCAAGAATAATCTTGCACGTCGGAACAAACAACGTCAAAGACGAAAATCCAAGAGACGTAGCCGAAAAGATAGTCAAGCTGTGTGAATTCATTGAACAAAAATCACCGGAAACTAAAATTGCAGTGTCGGAGCTTACACCACGAAATGACTCCAAGAAAGCAAGCAATGCAAGTGAAGAAATAAACAAAATTCTGCGATCGTTTAGCCGGTCTAGGGATTGGCAAATGATACCTCACCCGGACATGAATCTAAGTAGTTTAAACTCGCGTGGTATTCACCTCAATACTAGAGGAACATCTTTATTAGCAAGAGACTTCAAGTCATATATAAATCAATATTGAGTATCCGAGTGGGAAACTAAAGGAAGTACAAACTATATTCCACAGGTTAGAGGTTTTAAATTAGCTTCTATTAATATTGCTAGTCTATTGTGCCATATTGATGAGTTACGTGCATGGGTTGAAAACGAAAATCTTGATGTCCTGTCTATTAATGAAAGTAGATTAGATGCTACTATCTCAAATGAGTGCGTAGCTCTAACGGACTACAACATTATTCGAAAGGACAGAAATCGTAGCGGTGGAGGAGTAGCCATCTATATCCGAAATACAATTAACTACGAATGGAGACCACAAATAATTCCTGATGAAATGGAAGCTGTGTGCATTGATGTAATGAAGCCCAATAGTAAAGCGTTTACAATTCTTTCTAGCTATAGACCTCCCAATGGAGATAGTGATAAATTTTATAAATGTTTAGAAACAATTATTGCTAAAGTTGATAATGAAGGCAAAGAGTTATTTATTCTGGGTGATTTAAATACGAATTTGCTATCTGTAGAGACTAATAAAACGAAACGCTTGTTTAAAGGGCTTGCTGAGTTATATCAACTCACACAGTTAATCAATGAACCTACTAGAATTACCGAATCTAGTAAAAGCCTAATCGATGTAATACTAACGAATATGCCGAACAGAATTGTCTGCAGCGGGGTCCTTCCATTAGGTATTAGTGATCACTGCTTAGTGTTTGCAGTCAGAAAAATAGCAATTCAGTGTACAAAGAAACATAAAGTAGTTGAATCAAGAAATTTCAAAAACTTTCAGGCGGAAAGTTTTAGAACTGATCTAAGCTCCATGCCATGGGATAACATAAAAACATTTGATAATCCCAATGACATGTGGCAAAATTGGAAAGATATGTTTCTCACAGTAATTGATAAACATGCACCACTCAAAAAAGAGAAGAATAAGAAATAAAAAATCGCCATGGTTAAATTTCGAAATTAAACGACAAATGATTGCTCGAGATAAACTAAAAGCTCTTGCTATCAAAACAAACAGCTCACAAAATTGGGCGGACTATAAGAATGCAAAAAATAGGCTGAACAATGCAATTAAAACAACAAAATCTAAATATTATCTCAATCGTTTCAAAGACTTATCAGGTCAACCAAAAGAAATTTGGAAAACAATAAACGAGGTTATGTCACGAAATGACCAGGCGGAACACAATATTCACACTATAACTCACAAATCTAGCACCTTTACCAATGAGGCCAAAATAGCTGAGTTGTTCAACGAGCACTTTACTGAGATTGGTCCCAATTTAGCGGCCGAATTACCTTGCTCCACCAAAGGATTTGAGGAATATATTACTCCAGCAACGAGCACCTTTAATTTGGACCAAATTTCGTTAAGAGATGTTGAACTGCTTCTCAAAAACATTAAAACTAATAAAGCAACAGGTCTTGATAAAATCCCCTGTCGCTTGGTCAAAGAGGCAGCGCCAGTGATATCAGTGTCACTTTGCTATATTTTTAATAATTCCATACGCTCAGGGGTTTTCCCAGGAGACTGGAAAATTGCAAAGGTCACTCCAATCTATAAGTCTGGCCCAAAAGATAACATGAATAACTATAGACCAATTTCTGTCATATCGCCTATTGCGAAAGTGTTTGAAAGAATTGTTTACAACCAGCTATACGACTATTTACAGAAAAATAATCTATTATCCAAACATCAATCAGGGTTTAGAAGTTGCCATTCTACTGTGACATCTTTACTCGATGCCACAATGGAATGGTACACTAAAGCCGGTTTTCCACTAGGCGACTTTTTTCGTGCGAAGCGACTTTTTCTTTTGTCTCATGAGCTCTGAGCTGGAACTAATCAGAAATCTATTGAATTCGAACAAAAGAAAGTCGCTTCGCGCGAAAAAAATCGCCTAGTGGAAAACCGGCTTAATATGGATAATAGTAAATTCAATTCGGTGGTGTTTCTCGACCTGTCGAAGGCATTCGATACAGTCGATCATTCTGTTTTACTACAGAAGCTTCGACTGTATGGTTTGTCCGCTCCAACGCTTAAATGGTTTGAATCCTACCTTACGGATCGTACACAATGTTGTTTTACAAGTGGTTGTTTATCCTCTTTCAAGAAAATAAAATGCGGAGTACCTCAAGGCTCAATTCTTGGGCCTCTGCTTTTTCTAATCTACATAAATGATCTTCCGCATTGTGTGCAACATTCAAAGCCAAGGATGTATGCTGATGACACAAATATAACCACAAGTGGTAGATCATTAAAAACGGTTATTCAATTAACTAATAAAGACCTGAGCAACATAAAGCAGTGGTTACTAGCAAACAAATTAAGTCTAAACGCCACAAAAACAGAACACATGTTTATAGGATCGGACGATAACCTTAATAAAACTCGAAATTTATCGCAAATTAATATTGACTGTCATAAAGTCAAAAATGTTAAATTCACTAAATGTTTGGGTGTGTATATTGATGAAAGACTTGCTTGGGATGAACACGTTGATTGTATGTCAAAAAAGATTTCACAAGCAATTGCAGGCTTGAAGCAAGCGCGTCCACTTGTCTCCAAAGAGGTGGCCCTTGCAATTTACAATTCTTTAATACAGCCTTTATTTGATTATTGTGATGTTGTTTGGGATAATCTGACGGCATTCCAAGCAACTAGACTACAAAAGTTAAAAAACCGTGCTGGCCGTGTAATCACACAACAAGGATATGATGTTAGATCCTATGTAATTAGAGAGGAACTGGGTTGGAAGGTGTTACAGGAAACGAGAGATTATCATAAAGTTGTCCTCGTACATAAAGCACTTAACAACCTAGCACCTCCATATCTTTTAGAATACTTACACTTGTGCAATTATTCCGAAAATTATAACCTTCGAGATCGCGACACGAAAATTGCCTTATTAAAACCGAAAACGAATTATTTAAAAGACAGTTTTGCGTACAATGCTGCAAAACTGTGGAATAGTCTACCTAACGAAGCAAGGTTAGCAACAAGCTTAAAATCGTTTAAAAATTATGTCTCATCCTTTAGTTTCCCACATTAAAATAATCGTAAGCATTTAAATTAATTCAAATTAATGAAATACTTGTACATAATATATTATAATTTTTCATAATTTTATCAAAAGTACAAAAATAAGCTGTATATACAACTAATGTAAATATTTAATCGGCTTTCATGTAAAGCAATTTGTAATTATTGATTGAAACACCGATTTTAAATAAATGTTCTCTCTCTCTCTCTCTCTCTCTCTCTCTCTCTCTCTCTCTCTCTCTCTCTCTCTCTCTCTCTCTCTCTCTCTCTCTCTCTCTCTCTCTCTCTCTCTCTCTCTCTCTCTCTATATATATATATATATATCTCAATATATATCAAAGATTTCCAGGGGGTAATGCCCCAGGAGCCCCCAATCAGTGCAGTCACACAGCCCCCCCCCCCCTACAAAAAAAAAAACAAAACAAAAAAAAAACCACGAAAAAAACAAAAATAAACAAACCCAAAAAAACTACGTCTTCTTGCTACAGCCCTGACTTGTATGAGATGATGTTTTGTTGATTAATTTGTGAATTAGATTCTGGTCATAGCCTTTCTTGTCCTGGTGATTTGAGGCCAGGTGATATATATACACACTCCTTCCATGGCCACAAAAGCACTATTGCAGACTTCAGTCACAGCAAACTCCACCGCGTTGTGCATTCTTCTCGTAAAAATGGAGTATTGTTTGACGTTGGTCATGGCTATGGTTCTTTCAGTTGGCAAGTTGCTGAGCTGGCCAGCAAAGAAGACTTCTATCCAGACCTCATCAGTACTGACCTTCACGGCCTGAACATAAATGGACCTGCTTATGATTTGGTGACAGTCATGTCAAAGTTTCTTCATCTTGGGATGCCATTGTATGATGTTATCAAGTCAGTAACATCCCAAGCAGCCAGTACCATTGGCTGGAGTGATCGTATTGGTTCTTTGAGCAGTGGAAAGGTAGCAGATATCACGGTATTAAGGCTGGAGGATGGAGAGTTTTCCCTTGAGGACTGTGTAGGACAGAGGAGGACTACTAGGAAACTTCTAAAACCTGTTGCTGTTTGGAGGAATGGTGTAGCATTTCCAATAACTGTGCGTGATGTTGAACCATAGGTTGAACATATTGGTATTTAATAAGGACTCAGCTAGATTAGGTATGTGACATGAAACTCTTCCATGAAAAGCGTTGTTGCACATATTACCACCCACGTCAAACATTGTCACGCAACAAAATTTCGTTGTTGCAAGTTGAAACAGCATGTTGCAGCAAGTAGAACTGTCATCTACTTTTTTCAACAATTTTTTTCAATAAAATGTTTGCGGATACAACCATGTAAAATATATTAAATTATTATTTTACATGGTTGTATCCGCAAACATTTTATTACAACATTCTTCACCATGCAAAGCAGTTATAACACTACGATTTTTTTTCAACTTGCAACAAAATTTGGTTGCGTGACAACGTTTGACGGATTGGTGGTAACACGTGCAACAACGCTTTTCAACTTGCAACGCAAACAAAGTTGCGTTGAAAGTTGAAGAAAAATGTTGCCCGTATTTTTTCACCTTTACTAGTATCGGAATAGCCTGCCAAGCAAGCAGTATATACAAAATAATCCAAATAGGCGCTTTTCAAGAGCAATTTACATATTACATTAAAGTGGCAGAGTGGAAGGTATATTAAAGGCGCTGCATGGTGCCACCGCCATACGGCACAGTTATGACACACATGTCAGACCACGGAACGATCACAGCAAGATCTCGGTGTTGATTTTAAGGAGGGAGGAAAACCGGGGAACCTGGGGAAAAAACACCTTGAAGTCACGTGAGTAGTCACGTGAGTAGTCCAAGCTAAAAATACCTAGTGGAAACACAAGGCGGAGCCGAGAACACGCATCATTCCTTTTTCTATCACAGTATAGCGACATAAAGTTATTTTGTATTTGTTTTATAATGTGTAATTCTTGTCAGCAAAATGACCAGACTTTGCTGACGAATGATGTGCAATCACTAATCTTGTAACATTTAGTAACCGAACAGAGCATGCGTTGTTTAATTGAATTGTCCGATCAGAGTGCGTACGCGACACTTGTTATTTAAAAAAAAAATTGTAAATGCGTAGAAGACACCTCATTTTATAAACACAACATTTACACAAATATCGATGTTCAAATTAGTGTCCGCAAACTGTTTGTTCACAAAGTATATACAGTGTGTATAAAACAAAACGGAACCCTTATTTTAGAAAATGAATTAGTATTCTGTTCAAACAACTTATAGATCGTTTTCATCTGACGTCACGGCGGCCATATTGGTGTACCAAAACAATGAAATGGCGGCCATGTTGGTGTACGGCATGGGAATTAGCTCTTTCTTATTCAAATATTTCGTATTGTTTCACCACCCCAATGGGGCCACCGATCACGTGAGTGAAAACGATCCATTGTAGTAGTTTGAAAGCCCTAAACACCTCTGAGCCATGGATGCGTAAAAAACACGGTCTTAAGGCCCATTTCCACTCAGGATAATTTTCCTTGGACAGGAAATTTCCCGTTGTCTTGTGAGCTCTTGGGCAGAACTAATGAGTTTGAGACAAAAGAAAATGTCCTGTCCAAGGAAAATTCTCCTGAGTGGAAATGGGCCATTATACATGCACCTGGGAAATTAAGATAACTTGAAGTGTATGCATGGTGAAAGTATTTAAAAGCCTTTTCTCTTCCTGTTTAACTTATGTGCTGATTAATTTATAACGCTGCTTTCAAACTACTACAATAGGTTGTTTTAAAAGAATACTAATTCATTTTCTAAGGGTTCCGTTTTTTTGATCATAGTCCCTAGAATTATATTGTCTGGAGACGCGGCGAACATCAAAGCGGTTAACAATGAGCTACAATTTAGGTTGAGGGTGGCAAATAAGGTGCACAATCTTTTGTTTTACGTTCATTAATATTTATAAAGCAACGCTGCTATTGGTTGATTGCTTCATTATACCAAAAATACAATGTGTTCAGCAAGCGTTACGGTGAAATAAGGTGCACAAACGTGAACAAAAACCTAGAACAAAGACTTCGGCCGCGTTTCCAGACAATTTATTTCTAGGGACTATGTTTTGATACACACTGTATAAGAACAGTCTGATTTTAGATTAACATGCAATGTTTTATTCAACATCAAATTTTCCTATTCGGGTCTATTAGTATTTCTGAGGTTGTGCTCAGTTGTGGCTCACTTTTTCACCCTTGGATCAAGCTCATAATTATTGTAATAAGGTGTAGTAGGTTAATACTGCCGAAACAGAGAACGTAAGCGGTCCAACGTTTCGAGCGAAGGCCCTTCGTCAGAGGGCCTTCGCTCGAAACGTTAGACCACTTAGGCCTAAGTCAAACGTCGCTCTTCTCATGCGCCGAACCTAATGCAAATCAGCATAAACAAAGGATTTAGCTCATTGTCATTAGGTTCGGCGCATGAGAAGAGCGACGTTTGACCTAGGCCTTACGTTCTCTGTTTCGGCAGTATTAACCTACTATACCTTATTTCGATTGTTGTTTCAACACTGCCTACGCAGCACACTACTTTTATTCATAATTATTGTAAGTTCATTATTTTCATCAATGTGTTAATTGGTGTGAAGGTGCAAGTTATTCTGAGAGGGGTCGGTGGTCAGCTCAAAATAACACCTGCATGGATCTAAATCTGAATCCAAGTATTACTACCACTTAATCCAAGCCCCCCTCGATTAACAGGGCTTGCATCTAACTATCCGAACTCGTAAGCGGTATGGTGAACGAAGATTTAACATTCATTAATCATATTAATATTGATTACTAGATTTCGCTATCACTGTAACAAACGACACTAAGCATTCAATACATAATATAAAATAAAACACAATCCAAAAATGAACATCTTGAAAACCCCAAGATATTAATCAAATACAAAACAAAAGTGGTTATATTTCGACTTTATTCCAAAGTCATCATCAGACCAAGATCTGATCTGACGTTGGAATAAGGTCGAACTATAACCACTTTTGTCTTGTATTTGATCCATATCTTGGGTTTTTTCAAGATGTTCATTTTTGGATTGTGTTTTATTTTATATATTTTTTCGGACAATTTAAAAATTATCGGCTGGTTCTGACTTTTACTCATTACATAGGAATGGGTATTATAGCGTCAGTTTGCAACATACATGAATGGTTCGAACCACTTTTATCCACATATTTCTCTATCTGCAGCGTGATCTTATAGGTAACCAATGAGTAACTGCGCGTACGCAGTGTGTACATATTGTTTTACTTTATTCTCACTTCAGGTCATTTAATTCTTCACTATTAATATAGTAGTGTCAAGTTTCACAAAGTCCATATCTTGTACGTAGTCTAGCAATGTTTTCAAATAATGAATCAGAATGTGGTTCAAGCATTCATGTTTAAGCTCAATGTAAGTCAAAACAGACCTAATAAGAAGGTAGGTGTATCTAAATAATACCGAAATGCATGATAATGTAGTTACAAATGACTAATGAGCACAAAAGTTGCTATATCAGCTTCAAAGCTTTATTACATTTAATGACCTTTAGAATAGTAGCTAGCTGTCTTGCTTTTCAGCAGTCTAAAATTAACGCTGTCTTAGGATTTTGACTACAGTGAAGTATGAGCAACTCATATAGGCCGTAACGTGATCTTTGACGGTTTTAGTTTTCTGTCACTATGTCAGTCTATGTGCACGCGAATTTCAGACATTAGCAATACGTAAGTTATGTGACTGGCATCGCAGGTGGTCGTGAAGACGCGCATCGGGATGATTGAATTATAATATCTTGCGCAATTTAAAAAACCCCAACATTATACCATCTTATACCTTGGAATCTTGGGTCTACAAGCACAGCGCGGCCTAACTAATAGAAATATAATAACATTTGGTTAAATGTAAGACTTTGTATCGGCACATCTCAAACTCATATTCATGAGATAATCAGCCAATTACAATAGTTTATTCAATCACCTGAACTGATGAAGTTGAACCAAGATATTAGATGAAAAACCGGTGTTCACTCTATTCTTAAGATCTCATTTATCTATGCCAAATAAACAAGTTGCTGTATGAATAAATTTTACCCACACTCATATATAAATATGAGGGTTTATTTTAATTGTGTTTTCCAATTTAAAATCGAGATACCATAATCAACAACTCGTGTTTCATCAGGGGAATCCAAACACTCGAAAACAATAAAACCACTCCGCCTTCGGCGGAGTTCGGCCTCGTGCTTTCATCATCCGGTTTTCTCGTGTTTGGATCCCTGATGAAACACTCGAACTCGTTGTTGATATATTAATTATACATAACGAATTCTGTTTTGAATGGACTTTTTGCCGACATGTCTATGATTTTGTTTTATTATATTGTTTTTACAGTTGATTGCATATTACTTAACCGCGGTGTGTTCCGAAGTTTGTTGGAAAGTTGCGAAATTTGTTCGGAGATTGGCAACTAACCATGGTAATGTTAGAAATTTCGGGTTGCAAGCAGGCTGGTGTTGGAAATTTTGGGTTGCATGCAAGCAGGCTAATCATAGTTGTTTGAATCAAAATTAATTTTGATTGGATAATTGACATGCAACCTCGTTGACAACGTAGTTGGCAAGTTCCGAATGCCGAACTTCGTAACTTACCAACAAACTTCGCAACACACCGCGGTAAAGTAATATGAAATGAACTGTAATATATTAAAATATACAACAATAATAAAATACACAAATACTAGAAATACATGTATGCAATAACCCCTCGCCCGTTTTGCATGTATTTTTGTAAATTACACACACCCCTACCCTTGATTAAAACAACCATACATAAAAGCACGTCTGATGCGTTTTTGTATATAACTCATGCACCCCAACCAACCAACCAACCAACCAACCAACCAACCAACCAACCAACCACGACGTTACCCCTGCGAAAATCTCGAAAGCAAATTTTTATTCGAAAATATACAGCAGTGGTCAACGAAAAATAAAACTTTTGACTGAACCTCAAAGAAAAACGTACATATATAATAAGTGTTTAAATGGCTTCCGTGGATCATTTCCGTAAATGTTTATGCAAGAACAGTAATAAAATTAACAGCCTGAAAACTATAAACACGAAAGGGAAAAAGAAACCAGTAGAATCGAGTTCGTGTGAAAAACTAACAAGTAAAGTTTCAGCGAATAATTTGAAAAAAATACCCAAAAAAATTAGCAAAGTTCACACGCACTCATGTACTTACATACTGAAAGAGCAGGCAAGTCATTAAAAACCACCGAAATGAAACAAACGGAAACTTTCTATTCGAAAATAGATAACGGTGGTCAAGAAAATATAAAAAACATGCCACATTTTATGTGATTAGTTGACAAGATAATTTTTGCCGTTTACTTGAGTGACTGAATGTGTTTTGGATATATACTGATTCACCCCAATTAGCTAAACTGGTAAATACTAATCTCTTACCGTTAAATTTTCCTCCGCTCACTGCAACCTCGTCCCCAGGGCATTTTGCCTCCACGTTGGGAGGTCGGCGAAAATGGCCCTGGCATTGGCTGGTCACGTGACACCCAGAATTTTGGGGTGTTTTGGCAAGAAAATTTATGCGGTCTTTGTGTTTCGTTTTTGTATAATACGTATACATGAATAATAAATAAGAAATATTTAACGCTCTGCCGAATCACTCATGTGAACCTTTATCATAAATGCAACTGGCTAGCATTATTCATCATGATACTCCCCACGATTATCCAGGATACATTTAAATGTCGGGAAGAAACATATATCTAATGTTGTTCTTGACTTTAAGCAAAGCTATCGTTACAATTCTTTGGATGAACTTCGCAGAGTGGATTTATTGCAATTCATATTTTGAATAAATTACACTGTATCTGAATTAATCAAGTTCTTAAACCGGCCAATCCGATTATAGAATCGACCAGCCGATGCCAGGGCCATTTTCGCCGACCTCCCAACGTGGAGGCAAAATGCCCTGGGGACGAGGTTGCGCTCACTGCTCAAATACTTTTGTCACCACAAGCATTGCCAATTCAGTTAAGTTGTCTTTTTTACCTTCGGTTTCTCCGTTGTTGTTGACAAATAGAAATCAGTTCTGTTCGAGATGAAAAGCTGTTTGCTTTGATTTTCTCTTCACTTTTCTCTCTATAGATTTAGATATTATTAAATACATACCACGCACAAGTCTTTGCTGGCTTTAAGCAGCCGCAGGAAATTGACATCTATTTAACCTTTTGTTCTTTCGGTCACAATTTGTCTGTATCTTTTTCGGTCGGCGTTTATCGCAATTTTTCGGCTTTCGCCGTAGCTAGTTTCAAGTTGTGTTTATTGCTGTCACATCTCTTCCTAGGTTTCTTCCCCCCTCCCCCCCTCCCCTTTTCCCACGGTATTAATGTACATAACCGGGAGCAGTTGCGAAAAATGCAACTACACAGGCCCTCCGGCAGGAATTGAACCCACGACCTTGCGATTCTAGTGCAATGCTCTGACCACTGAGCCACGGAGGCCGTTGCCGAGAGCTCAATCGCGAGTTCTGTATATATAATAAGGTGGTAATGCCAGGAGAAAATTGGGTATATTATAAATGATATTGGGCATTTCACTCGATTACATAGCATGTTCTAAGGATTTAGGGTGAAGGAAAATTCGAGTGTAGAATATATACACTTTAAGACCAAACCGGGAGCAGTTGCGAAAAATGCAACTACACAGGCCCTCCGGCAGGAATTGAACCCACGACCTTGCGATTCTAGTGCAATGCTCTGACCACTGAGCCACGGAGGCCGTTGCCGAGAGCTATAATGTATATATTCTACACTCGAATTTTCCTTCACCCTAAATCCTTAGAACATATATATATATATATATATATATATATATATATATATATATATATATATATATATATATATATATATATATATATACGGGTGGCGCGTGCTGTTAGCGCGCTGCCTCTCACCAAAACGTTAAGCCCGGTTAGACGGGGTTAGTACTTGGATGGGTGACCTTGGGAATACCCCGTTGTCGGGCTTGTAACTCATGTGAGTAGGGTTTTTCGCTGGGTTCTCCGGTTTTCGTCCCTCCATAAAATCAACACCTAACATCTTAGCTGTCAGCTGTGATCCGTGGTCTCAACTGTGTCGTATGGCGGCTGCCTGGAGCGCCTTACGGCCACGTTGATCTGCGTCCTTCGCAATTCAGCCGCTGGCTGCAAGTAAGGATGATTAGCCACCAGTATATATATATATATATATATATATATATATATATATATATATATATATATATATATAACTGATTCGCATTTCAACACGCGTGTAAAGTGGACGCCACGCATGCGGAGATTAGCACCCTCTACGCCAGGGCTCGGGGATAATTTCTTTTCATCTAATTTCTTCCTTTCTAATTTTGTTCCATCTAATTCTTTTCCGTCTAATTTCGTTCTTCTAATTTCTTCTCTTCTAATTTCCTTTTATCTAATTTCTTTTCATCCAATCTCTTCTCTTTTAATTTCTTCCCATCCAATTTCACTCTTTAGCCATTTTTTCCCGAAACGGCGCGCCACGCCTCTCCAACACCTTAAACACAACTCCACTTTTCGTCCCCCCAGGCCACGATCCTTTTGGTCCAGTACCAAAAATCGGAACCTTTGTCCGGTCCCGATTTCGAGCCTGCGTGTCGTGGGTATATTCTGTGTTTCTGCGCAGTCTCCACTTATTCCCAATTCACTGACTTCTGAGGACGCAGAATGCATTCTCGGCACTAGCCGTAGTTCAAGTTTGGATTTTCAAATAATATTTGGCTTCTTTAAACAATCGTCAACCTGGCAGTTTGTCAAATTTGAAAGAACTTGTAAAATTGTATTAGAAGATCTTTTACAACTTTTTTGTATCTTTCTTCATTTTTAAAATATTTCAGTTTGTTTGATATGTAAATTAGATCATATTTGTCGTCAGGAGTAGGGTACAGTATTTTCATACATTGCAAAATCGCTTACACCTCTATGGTTGCTCAACATAAAACGTTCAATGTCACAAGGCGTTTTTACGTGCACAGTTTAAAGTTATTTCGTTAAACAAACTTGGAGATATAACGGATTTTGCTAGGTGTGAAAATACTGTACCCTGCTCCTGACGTCAGAGACCATCTAATTTACATATCAAACAAACTGGAATATCTTGAAAAATAAGAAAGATACAAAAAAATTGTAAAATATCTTCTATTACAATTTTACGAGTTCTTTCAAATTAGACAAACTTAATTTTTGTTGCCAATGTCCTTTAGCACTATAATTATGGGTTGATCTATAATTCAAAAACTCATTAATAATTCACGAGGAAAACACAAAAGAAAATCATGACCGTATCGTATCTTTATATGTGATAAAGATTTCTCCTGATTTACATAAACTTTAGCTTTGATTGTCTTGGCTTAGACAAGGTTATTTTTCAAACTAACTCCGCCAATCAACTTACCAAGTGGTTCGTTTTTGAAGCCGTATAATAAACTCGCAGTTCGTGTTTTATCAGATATAAAAACACTCGGCTTAATTCGCCTCGTGTCTTTATATCTGATAAAACACTCCTGCTCGTTTATTATACAGTACTTAAACCGCTAAAATTTTGTTACTTGTTAACTCTGCGCTGAAGCGTTGCAACAAAAAAATTACATTCACTTGATGAGAGCATTGCTACGTTTACCTGAACTATCCAAGGCATTGGTTGTAACCCGTTGATATATGGCGCAATTTTCTCCCTCGTGTCAGCAAAAAAGCATTACTTTGAAAAATTGAAAATATCAAATCTCAAGAATGTTAAATATATCAAATATATTTATTATTGCATTAATTTTTGCGCGTAGCAAGTTGCCGACCAATTACTTTGGTATACAACTAAAAAAACTAAAAACTAATCTTATTTATACTGGATATCTCTATCAGTTAAAAACTAACTGTTCTCCCTAGAGGTCCAGTAAGGGCCATCCCTCATTGGTCCAGTGTTTCTACAGGAGGAAGCCGAAGTACCCGGAGGAAACCTGCGATGTTTGGTAGAGTCAAACTGGAAGCACTCTTCTCACATGCGGCCAAGGCGAAATTTTAATCAGATAACTGCTGAGAGCAGGAATTGAACCCAGGTCGCAGAGGTGAAAGACAGGTGCGCTAACCACTGTTTAACATAACCTAAATTTTACACAATCGTGTTCTATAATTCCAAGTTTGAATCTAAACGAGCTAAATCACGTATATCAATTATAAATCCGATGTTTAAAGGGCCGCCTACTTTCGTGTTGACATTTTTCTAATTACTGAATGTTCTGCTCGTCTTTTGAAGGAAAACTCAACATCTATATATTGAATTGAACTGCAAAAAAATACCAATTGTTTAATCATTCACTTTTGACTACTTAAAAGATGTCCATTCTTCCGACTACATGCAGTAGCCGAAGCATATTGGCGGGGACTTAAATTACCGTGAAAAAACGACATCTAAAATCGCTATTGTACGGCCACGGTCATTGGTTTACATCTTTAAAGTGTAATGGCTTAACTTAGTCAGCAGCAACAGTTTGACAGTCAGTGCGCATGCAGCTCCCCAGATTATGATCAGGTCATACGCGTACTGTTCTCATGTGTCGCATCTAGGACATGCAATTCCTGGGATACCCAAACAGGATTGTTTTCTGGGTGTTTTTTTATTGTTTTTTTTTGTTTTGTTTTTGTTGGGTTTTTTTGTTGTTGTTTTTTGGGGCCCCCAAAAAACAACAACAAAAAAACCCAACAAAAACAAAACAAAAAAAAACCAATAAAAAAACACCCAGAAAACAATCCTGTTTGGGTATCCCAGCCGGAGGGGGTGGTGTGGTGAGGGGTGTGTGTGGTTTGGCCTATTAGAAAGGTAACCAGGCACTTCGTCCGAAAAAATGTAGTTCTGTTTTCTTTTTCATGCAGTCAGTTTTTGTGGTTTCTTGTAAAATGTAATTGTTTAAGAAGAATCTGCCTCCTACGTTATTCGTCCGCTCAAAGAAATCTATTTGTACAAAACACACATTCTAAATCATTTTGATTACATTTTTCGAGAACGTGTATACTATATCAGACTCTATATATACCGCTTCCTCTGTACTTTATCTATAGTGCAGTTGAAATGTCCAATGTCTTCCTGTCAATGGCAAGTGTCGAAAACGTAGCCAGAAACCTTTTTCGTAGATGGAGTCATAAACTGAACAACACGCGTGAAGAAATAAACAATAATTACTACTTATTGACCGAGGGTGAGCTCTGTACTTGTGAAATATCGTGCAGGAAACGGAGATCCGATTTTCACAAGTACAGACCGAACAAGCGAGGTCAAGTAGTTTATTACGTTCTGTGAAAACTTGTCAGTGTGTTAGGCTCGTATTCGCCACCACTGATCTTTCTTGCGAACTAAACCAAAATGGCATATGTTTTTCCATTTCTAAAATACTTTTCGTTTAGCTAAACTCGTGAACTTTCTATCCCGAATAGCATTTTTCAATATTGCTTGTTTGACATATCGCTCACGGTTTTACGTTACGCAGTTGAATAAAAAAACACATTTGAAATTCTATAATATTTGTGAGAAGTAAATGTACGTTATATTATACGAACATTGCTACGAACATTTTGAACATTTTAAAAAGTTTCACATAACATGGGAACTTATTATAAACTACAAAATTCGAACATTTTTTAAAAATCCTTGAAAGAAAGCTATTTTTGGGCACTGTCCAATATATTTGATGTAGACTTATTGAGAACGTGGACTAGTCAGTGTTTTAAGTGTGGCAGTATGTCAGATATGTCAAAAATGTCATTACAGTATATTGTTAATGTTATTATTTTGTTAATGTTTATATTTTATTCATACTTTTAAGTTTATAATTGTACATATACCTATAGGTTTTTTGCTTATTAATTTTTATTTTTGGAGTTGAGCCATGATTGGAGCTTGCTCTGTTGTTCAACTCCGCACGTATCAATTTATTATATACGAAAGCTTACTAAAACTAAGACGTACGTCAAATGAAAGCTTAACACAATTTCTAACAACATACCTGCACGATATATTTCAACAATGAGTAGTTCTGAAATTATTATCCTTCTTGTTGCATGTATAGTGACATGACTTTCATTTTGTTTATAAAATTCTCTCAGCGGTCTGGAACGGCAGATTCCGGACCGCTCAGGAACCAATCAAATTGCTGGAATTTCACGTTCCAGACCGCTCGTGGCAATAATCAAATTGCATTTACTGTACATTTTAGCTATAAAGACGGGAGTTTTTGTTATTTTTATCTAGGGAAAGTTTGCTAATGACGAATATAATATTTTTTAAATCCACGGAAAAAACATGCAGTGTGAGTACTTTTGTATACTGGCCCTGTATTTATGACTGGACAGATTAACATGCAATTTAATTAGAGGTAATAAAATACAATAAAATCTTTACTAAACTCAAACAAAGCAGTGTTGACTTTATTGCGATGGCAACATTCCTGAAAGTAGTTCCTTCCTCCCCCTGTTTGTAAAATTATTCAGTTTGAACGTATATTTAAGTATTAAGAAACATGAGGACAGGTCGTTGTAAGTACTATACATATATTTATTAAAATTATGTCGTTTTTAAGAGATCTGATGGCACAAGACATCTAATTTAATGGCTACAACGAGTGTCCAGTATGTACCCAAAGGAGAAGATAAGAAATATCTTAATGGCGATTCAAGACATTTCCCAAGGGACGTTCAAATAGGTTATTTGAAAACGGCTATTGTTGTGTTAGCTTTGGCCTTTGTGACTGTCATTGCTATTTTGGTCTGGCAACTGCTCACTAACAAACAAAATTGTCGAAAACAGGTCTGTATATATAGCTACATGTAAGTGAATTGTGTCTAGAGAATTACGTAATGGTTCAGAAAATATTTAGTTTTCAAAATGCTACTGGCGCTATATCTATTATATATAATTTATTCAAAACCGCAAGATTGATATCGGAGAATAGTAAAGCCTTTCAATTGTTGAATATATCGTGATGGTTTGTGTCTTCTCAATATATTTATGGCTATTGAAAACAGTAATAATTTCTTCCCCAAATAATACACAGTTTAGGACTTTACGATGCACTGACTACGAGTAACACATTACCATTTGTGTAACATGGCATGCTGTATATTATATTGTTATTGGTGAGTCTTTGTTCTTTATAACTTTAAATAATCATCCCAAGCATTTGAATGTTCAGTACACGGTGGAAATCTTTGTTGAGAAATGTTTTCGCCATGTAATGATATAGTTTGGAGTTCATGCACTGAGAAGCGAAAAGTTGCTGGCAATGCATGTCATGTGTATACAAGTACAGAAACAATATAAACAATGTTCAAGCCGTGAGCTTATGGCGTTTATTATAATTGATTTAGTAATATTTGTAAGATCTCTTTGCATGGCGAACTATTCAAAGGTTCCAGTTTTTATGTGATTGTAATTCAAAAACCATCGGTTTTCTAAGTTATGTGCATTGAAGGCTAATTTTATCAACTAGACTAGTGATAAGAGCATATTTAATATGGCGGCCATGCATATGAAAGAGGTCTGTGACAGTTCATGGCAGCTGACAGTGATAATCGGACATCTAAGATATAATGGTTTACCCACGCATTTCAGTTTGAACTTTATTTTGCGAAGTATCCTTGCCACTGGAATCAGGGCAAGTGATGTCAAGGATTGTGGGAACTTCGTCGTGCAACTTTGTACTCACGTTAAAAAATCATGCACAGCTTCTACTTGGAAAACAACGAAAGCCCTGTGGGGATTGGTAAGCAGCGACGGGAGCAGGATTGTGAAGTCTGGAAGCTTTTAGCTGCAAACCAGCACGTAGGTGGTGGAGGTCAAGTTACAGTCGCTCTGCTCTTGGATTTGGATTTGGAAACAGAAGAGTAGTTTGGTAGTAGCCTCCATGTCTGAGCAGCCCTTTTCAGGAGCCACTCTGCTCACCCCACAAGGGGAAGGGGTTAGAAAAGGTACCCCAAACGTAGTCTGTTTCCTTACACTCCTGGCTGGGGAACCGCACCCAGCGGGATCACCTCTACGCGGTCGAAAACAAAGAAAACAAAGAAAGAAACAACTACATTTTGGTACATGGAATGTAAGAACTCTGATGGATAATGAACGTAGTGAGAGACCCAAGAGACGAACGGCTTTCGTTGCTCGAGAGCTTCGCCTGTATGACATTGACATCGCGGAGCTTCAAGAGACCCGTCGCGCTGGTGAAGGACAACTGACAGAAACAGGGGCAGGATACACTTTCTTCTGGAAGGGGACTAAAGAGGAGAACGAACAAAGAATTCATAGTGTTGGTTTTGCCATCAAGAATGAGCTGGTCAGGAACCTGGAGGAGCTCCCGGTTGGTGTCAACGAGCGTCTGATTACGCTCCGTATCAAGCTCAACTCCAACCAACAAGCGACAGTGATCTCCGCATATGCGCTAACCCTGTTGGCTGAGCGTGAAGATAAAGAGATATTCTACTCCACACTTGACTTTGTGCTATCACAGATACCACGCAACCACAAGATCATTCTCCTCGGAGACTTCAACGCTCGTGCATGTACAGGCAGGGATCACTCAGTGTGGGAAAATGTTATTGGAAAGGAGGGGGTAGGCAACGCTAACTACACCCCACATTGGTGTTTTCTACATTTAGCAGTGCTTCACTCATTTTTGTCTGGAACTCAACTCGTTTCTCAGGCAGATCGAGTGACCCTAAGTTATACTTGGGCCTCTTCTGTTTCTTTGCCTTTCTCTGTTTTGGACGGAGGACAAAAGACATGTAGGATCGTACGAGCCTATGATCGGTCCAGCACTCATCCAATGATGTCATTGTTTTGGTGATGAGAACGTCTTTTCTGTCACAACTACGTATAATGACATAATCTATCATGTGCCAATGACGTGATCTGGGATGTCTCCAGGAGTCTTATTCCTATTCTTCTGCCGGAAGAGGGTGTTTATGATCACCAGCTGGTGCTCCGCGCATTTGGTCAGGAGCTGGACCCCATTGCCTTTGGCATGGTTTGAAGACTGCCATCAAAACAACATGTGATGAGACACTGGGTAGAAGCGACACCATGAGGACTGGTTTGATGACAATGACGCAGAGGTGGAGCAGATGATCGCTGAGAAACGTAGGAGATTCTCTGTTTGGCAGAACGACATCAGGAATGAAGAAAAGAAACAGCAATATCACGAAATGAGATCAGAAGTCCAGCACCGGGTTCGTGAGATAAAAAAACAACTGGTGGGAGCGTTGGAGATGCAAGTCCTATATCCGACAACAACAACAACAGCAGAGCCTTTTTCACAGCTATTAAAAAGATCTATGGGCCAACATCCCAGGGTGTTAGGCCGTTTGTTGGCAAGGATGGCACTCTTCACAAGGACATTGCAGGTATCGGCGACAGGTGGAGAGAGCACTTCTGTGAGTTGCTCAATCAGAACCCCTCTGTAGACAATGCTGAAGTGGAGAAACTGCCTCAACTTCCGATAAAGAGTCATCTTGATGAACCACCGACACCTGGGGCTATTACACATCCCTGCTTAACTCCGGTCTTTACTTCAAAACTCTCGGTAGCCTCGCTATCGATCAGAACTGATGCAGACATGTTGTCATGCAGTAGCCGGACTATTTTCATGTATTTCTCAGGACAGCCGATTCTAGACAGCACTTTCCACAGCGTAGGCCGTGCTTCTAGTTCGGTTTAACCTAATTCGCATAACTCACAATCATAAACAAACAAGAAATATGTCGTGAATACACCTAAATATAATACTTCGAAGAAAGGCCACAAAAAGGTAAGCTTGCCAAGAATCAGAAATTTATTAGATCTGGTCTTCGTCGTTTTATTTTGGTAATTTGCGATACCGTCATCTATCTACTATGCGAATTAGAACAATCAGAACTTCAGGCACGCTGATTGGATAGCATTCTGAATTTGTAATTCAAATAATACACAAACGTAAAATCGTAAATAGGCATCGCTTTACAGATATCCCATCCATCACATTGTGCTTTCAAAAAGCTGGAAATTTTAGTATATAAATCAATAATCATGACTGTCAGCACCCCTCACCTTCAAAGTATACACTATCCGATATGATTTAGCATGGTTGCCTGCTTGTAACAAAAAATGCCATCAAAAGTAATATTTTGAAGCCTTGACCGGCCCTCTATACGCTTTTGGTACGGTATATATAAAGAGTTTGAGATATCGATATCTATAATAAGTTAAGACCCAGTCTTAAAGTTCAGTTCCGTGCCAATTGATTCCCCACGAACGAACGAACAAACGAACGAAGTGGCGAACGAACGAACAAACGAACGAACGAAACGAAACGAAACGAAACAAACAACGAACGAAGAAACGAAACGAACAACGAACAAACGCAAAGTATAACGAACGAACGAACGAACGAACGAACGAACGAACGAACGAACGAACGAACGAACGAACGAACGAACGAACGAACGAACGAACGAACGAACGAACGGACGGACGGACGGACGGACGGACGGACGGACGGACGGACGGACGGACGGACGGACGGACGGACGGACGGACGGACGGACGGACGGACGGACGGACGAACGAACGAACGAACGAACGAACGAACGAACGAACGAACGAACGAACGAACGAACGAACGAACGAACGAACGAACGAACGAACGAACGAACGAACGAACGAATCAGAAAAAAAAGTTGCCTAAAAGCTAGATGCCCGCAGTTAATTCTTCAGTTTAACACCAGGGAAACAAACATGTTTAACATTTAGGGAAATGCAATCTGGTTTGTAAAAAGAGTTTCGTCGGTATTGTCTTGGCTAGAAATGACCGTCGTCACTCGTGCATGTGCGGGGCCATATCTCACAAAGAAAACAAATGATGAAAAAACACTTTCGGATTGCAGGCGCTTTAACTTATGGCTGCATGCTTTTAAATGCGACGCATTAATTAAGCTACTAGGCCTTATTTCATCCGATGATTGACGACATATACGGTCGACAAAAAGAGCGGCTCAGTGCAAATGAGTCTAACTAATTTCTCCGTGTATAAAAACCCTTTTGATCTTGAAAAAATTGGGGAAAAAATTAAAAAACCCATTGTCAATGAGAAGAAGACAAGTAATTCAAGAGGAGAATTATTTCAAGGTCGCGTAACATGTGCTCGAAACATTCAGCACATTAAACATTTTACTCAATGCATTTTCTTAACCATCATGAGTGAGCTGTGTTTAGTATTTTGACTTAACTATGTGAGCGCTGGCCCGGTTTAACGGGCTAGCTCGGCTAACTTGAGCTAGTCCGGTCCATGTAATCAACCCCTTAGCTCAGAGTGGGTAAGATGAAGTATTACAGTAAAAAAGCACAATTGTCAATTGATCAATACCGTACACGAATTAAAGTTAGCCGATCGACCAATTGCTCAAGAATCACTTTAAATGCATGAATTTTTCTCAACTATCAGCAGTATACCTTGATCTTTGTACTCAATCACCTGCATGGATAGTGATCTATTCTCAGCGATCTTCCCTTCACTCTTTAAAGTGTCACTGAGACGAAAAATCGACCACAAAGTTTGGCGGAAATTTAACTTCCACGAACTTTATTGAGATATAAATACCCCGTGTACAAAATTTGAACCGATATAAACAAATAGGTTTAAAGTTATAAACGTTTGAAATGCTGAAAATTGGGTCCGCCATTAAAAGTGAATATTGATACCTGAGAAGGGTAGGAAGAAACAACGAGAGCACATATAATTTGACAACAAAAATGTCGAATTTCATCATAATTTCATCATCATTTAGTTGTTCTTCTGGCTATGGATCGAAACGGAATCATCCGTTATATGTTTGGAGTATATGGTAGCCCATTTTGACGAATCTGCTTTCGGAATTTGCCAGGACGCGATCACTGTATTTGCTTCGGCTGACCAGATCGATAATCGCGCAATACGAACAAGATATTGTCGAAGAAAAGTACAAAAAATTTTCTATATAGCAACATTTAAATTCTAACGTCGTGGTTTCTTCTTGAGAAATACAGTATTAGTCTGCTAGAGACACAGAAAGAAGTTTTTCACGTTGCGCTCGTTTGTATCGTTATGTGGTATGAATGTGGCTCTAGCGTGTACTTGATACAGCGAGATTCTTTGGACTTCACCATCTGGTAGATGCTGTTGGCACTACTACATAGAAATTCAGAAGTTCGAGAGCATTTTCTCTCCTGTTGGAAATTATACAGTGACAGAAAAGAAAAAGAAAACTAGTTGGCCTCAGTATATAATTTAAATTCTGTCAATTTCCAATGGCTTGTTGACGTGGCTCACAAATGATGCATCGCGCATCACTATAAGTAAAACTTTAAAATACAGTAATCAATAATGTGCTGAACTGCTTCAGCTTGTAGAATTGTTTTGGTTAAATTTCTTAAGTTTTCTACTTCTAAAATATTTAGATTAGTATTTACGCTTTGTTGCTTTGCAAATCAGACTGAGTTAGTTATGCTATTTATTATCATTTTCTTTAAGTTTTAAAATACTAAATGAATTGCTAGCATATACATGTATTTTATATATCCAAGTACAATACATCAAATTCAACCTTCGTTGTCGTTTGCTGAATCATCTGGCTTATAAAATTGCGTGTCGGCGCGTTCCGAACAAACCTAGCCCAGTTTGCTCGTATGATTTGTCAATTGGGCTTATACGCTGCGCAATCCCTGCAGAATAGTCTCATTCGTTACTACAATCCTGTATAACTGTGTGCGTTGATGGAATGATGGAATATTCTATTTTTTATTTACTGACAACTTCTTGTATTCCACAGTAATTCTACAGCCATGAGATGTTGTTGTTAAGACTATGACGTCAAAGGCCTCCAGTTACACTTTGGACATTTTAATGGTGGCCGTCAAATTTAAGATTTCTACTCGCAATAACAGCGCCTCTTTTTTGAATTTCGAGTTAAAACTTCGTACAGTAGGTTGTAGGTGGGTATACTTTACAATGATGAAATAAAAATGAGAGGTGAAAATTTCGTCTCAGTGACACTTTAAGCTATGGCAGAAACCGTTGGTTGCCTTCAAAAAAAGGAGTTGTGAAAAGGGAGAGGAGGGTGGGGGAGTAGGGAAACTGACGGCAAACAACGAGGCCGGAACGAGTGAAGGGAGATCAAGAGACAGGGGTAATCAACCGGGGTGACCATGTGAAGTGAGGTTAATTAATATGCAAGATAGCTTAAATAGTCGGAAATTAAAGACCGCTGAGAATAGGAAATAAAACGCACTCAAGGGGAAAATAAGTTTGCCGATCTAAGCAAAACAAAGAACTAAAAGCCATGCACTATAGACGAAATCGGAGTTTCGACTCCGCATACAGTCTGAGTCGGGATAAAACGTACGTTCATTTATATCACGAGGCTGAAGCAGCCGCAGTAAACACAACGTAGTAAACTAAATGAAACTACGATTTGGTGTATAGTCTTCTGATTTGACGTTTGGGTATTTTCACCGACTACTTTGTTTGAATATTCTTGCTGTTTTCCCGCTTTAATATGTTTTAGCGGATCAACCAAATTTGAGAGGTTACTAAGAAGTTTTTTGCGCTTTTCTCGAAATATAGACGTGACATTTCGTCACAGAGAAATAATTCAGTGGCCTCTTACAGTAAGCATCAATACAGTTAACCTGTTGTGGAAGCATTTCCATCCTGGTTTTAAATTATCATCTACTCGCTTGTTACAAACTTTTTCAAAACTCTTCACGAAGTTGCACATGCAGAGGACGTATTTGACAGCTTCGATCAATGGGATAGTGTATACAAAAAAGGTTTTGTTTTGTTAAACACAATTTATAAAGTCAGAATTCAAAGGATTGTGTAATTGAAGAAAAAGTGTATTATTTCATGTTTCAGAGAATCCATAATACAGTAGTATATTATTTGTTGGGTGTTTACCAGGGGCGGTAGTAGCCCTGGAAAATTGGGGGTGGGCTAGGTAATGACGTCACACTTCTAATGACGTTATAGAGTAGTTTTAAAGAGAAAATGCCAGGTATTGCTGCACTAAGTGAGAAACAATATGGAAATCACAGCAGCGACGGTTTCAGCTGAAAAATAGTTGGAGACTTTTTAAAATTTTATTAATTGGTTGGGATCAATCTTAGAAAACCCCGTTCACAAGTTTCTTAACTCATCCCCCTTCCCCCCCCCCCCCCCCCCCTCCCTGCACCACCACCAAAAAAAAGATTTCTCTCAGTTTTGAACAAATTAGAAAATCGACCTTAGCAAGAAGTGGGGGGAACGAGTCCCCCCAGTCCCCTCCCTGGCGACGCCACTTGGTGTTGTCTAAGAATTATGGTATATGTAGGCATCAAACTCCGTCTGATGCGAATTTTCTAATTTTTTCAGGAGGAAAACCAGTCACCAGTGAACAAAGTTCCATTAGAAACCCAGGTAATTGCATTGAAAATTTTTATAAAGTAACAATTTCAAAAAGCAAACTGACTGTAGTCATAGTCAAGCACATAATAGAAACGTCCATGCTGAGACATGTGCACACCGGTTGCGTTTGAAGACGGAAAAAGGTAATAGTGTGGTGTCTGTAGTCTTTCGTCGGGCAACTAATTATGGCTAAATTATAATCGTTGTGGCATTGTATAAAGAAAAAAATGCTCGACTGTAAGATAAGTAATTTTTATGCGATGTTGTCGTTACCAATAGCATACGACAACTAGTTTACCCATTGCGGAGACTATATTTATGCCATCGCTTGAAAATTTAAGATGACGCTGCTATTTGCCATAAACAAAACAAGTTGAAGACTGGTGAATATCGCTGCCAAATGTTTGCGCATGCGTACGCTTACAAGTATAAACCGACTGCAAGAACAACCATGAGACATACAGACTTGACTATTTATTTGTGTTTTAAAAAAAACGAACGATAAAAATTACGAAGGGGCCCATCTCAGAATATTTAAAGATATTAATGCCGCTAGCTATTTACTAAGCTATTTACATATTAATGCAGCTGCTATTTGCTAGTATTTACTATGAACCTTAAAATTTCAGGAGTTTTCTCAAAAATTTTCAAGAAACGTGTCGCAGTCTCATCGAATCCCGCTTCTTTCCTTCTCTTTTTTGGCGAGGAGCTTACGCGGGCCCAAAACATTTGGCAGCATTTGGTAATTTTTTATCATATTAGCTAATCAAGAATCAGAAAACTATATCGAAATATTGTTTTAAGAGAAATAGAAAACTGATTTCCCTTAGTTTCCAACGAGTAATAATACTGTAATTACTCTATTTTATGACGGTAACAAATAACAGTCACTGTGGTAAAAATACCTTATCTATAAGTATAAAGTAATCCCAATTATTTTTTTCAGAAATCAAATGATAAGACTAAATGGCAATGTCCTCCCGTGATTAACAAGAATTCGTTACCATATGATCTTCCTGCTTCAATTAAAAATATTCTAGAAGATGTTGGAAACAGTTTAAAGGAAGAGGTTGAAAAGAAGACACTTGTAAGTTTAAACAGAGCTCAAAATTATTGCAAGTGCCGTAGAGCAAAGTGTAAAAAATGCGCGGGGGAGAGGAGGGATGCAGTTACGAGCGCCACAGGTAGGGCGTTCGGGGGAGAGCCCTCTGGAAAACTTTGATATTTAGAGTTAGACGTTCCTGAAAGTGCCATTTCCTGCATTTTGGGGGGAGATTTTACAGAATTTTGTAGAATATGTTGGTGCTACAGCGCCTGACTCAGAGACATGTTCGTAGCCAAGAAGATTAGTTTGCACCCTAAAAACATATTATTTGACACCCCAAATAATTTAAAAATAAATTAGAACTATTTAAAAATGATTGTTAGGCCCAATATATGGCGCATGAGATATCTACTTGTTGTTACCATGATAACAATGACGTTCAAAAACGCGGCACGTGCAGAGACGAAATATACTTTGAAGGATATAGGTAACCTAAGAACCAAGCCAAAAATATAACAAAATATATTTTATAAATATTTTTGACAGTGCCATAGCAAGTGAAGCGGGAATCACTGACCGCAGATCAAATTCTAAACGTGGCTTAAGGTGGCTCCATACAGTACGTTTCTTGAAAAATGGAAAATACAAGTTTGAGAGACCAAAACCGCAGTGATTGGCTATGCTGTTGCGGTCACCCTGCCTCCTTGTTTCTGTTATTGTAATTTGTTAAGTAATTGTGTCATTGTAATTATTGCTCCGTTATTGTAATGGTAATCTGTTATTGTCAAGTCACGTATTGGCGAAGCTAATAAATTCAAATTCAAATCAAAACACGTGATTAAACAATTCGGGAAAAGAATAAAACTAAATGTTATGCATAGTTAAACAGTCTGAGAATCAGAAACTGTTACCAAAGAAATAGCAACAGTTGTTGCTATGGCAACAATGACGTTTCAAAATGGCTGCCAATTACCCTTCAAACTAATTTAATTCGAAAAAAACTTTGGTGACCCCCAATTTTTTTTTCATTAAAACTTTTCTTGAAGTATGAGTAATCAATAGGCCGATTTAAAAAAAATTCTGTAGAACGAAATTTTTTAAAAATTAACAAACATGATTTTTTCGAAGAAAAAATTATTCCTTCTACAGAATTTTTTTAAAATCGGCCTATTGATTACTCTTAATGAAAAAAAAATTGGGGGTCACCAAAGTTTTTTTCGAATTAAATTAGTTTGAAGGGTAATTGGCAGCCATTTTGAAACGTCATTGTTGCCATAGCAACAACTGTTGCTATTTATTTGGTAACAGTTTTTGATTTTCAGACTGTTTAATTATGCATAACATTTAGTTTTATTCTTTTTTGGAACTGTTTATGCAGGTGTTTTGGACGCTCTAACTTGAATTTCCCATTTTTCAAGAAACTGTGTGGAGCCACCTTAAGTTGAAATAGATAAAGTTTTTCCCCAAACTGCACGAAATGGCATTTCAAGGACATATATATATATGTTTCCCGTCTTGACATACAACTTATTATCTATTTCCCGTTTTTGGTCCTCTACGTACAGGTTTCTATCTCGTCCAGTGCTTTCTACAGAGAACAAACAATATGGAACGCAGGATTTGGAGTGGTAGATAAGTCGTCACTTCCACAACAAACTCCAGATAAAGATACACTGTATAGAACAGGCAGCATTGTCAAGCTCTTGACGGTTTGCATATTTACCTTTTTGTATTAAATATTCTTGCTAAAATTACCTTAATTTTCCTGGATACTATAGTATTTTCTTATAAAAGGTAGTTCTATAAGTTCTGATATCCATAAATTAGTTCTAATTAGACGTCAAAAAATTTATAGAGCTTCGATTTAACAAATAGATTAAATTTTCCATGCATGCGTGCACTGTAATAAATTACAGATGACGTCACAGCGTGTAAAGAACAAAAAAATATTAAAGTACAACACGAGACGAAGTGCATGGACTCGACAATAAAAATTCAACTGGTTTATTGCAGAGAGCTCTATATATAATTATACAGTACCCTGGTTTTTATGCGTGTTTTCATTGGTTGCCCATGATCTATTATTAGAGGACAGACACATGGATCACGTCAGATCACGTCAGCTGACGTGCTTTTTTTCTTTCTTCATGCCCCCCAAATCCGGCAAGAAGTATTGTGTAATTTTTGTACTGTATAAAACAAATAGATTCCATTTTTTTGTTGTCTGTCCAGTTATAGATGCACAGAAGACGTCACAACGTGGTAAGAACATCAGTGACCCACGAGACGCAAGACTGCGTCTCATGGGCCACGTTTTTGCTCTTACCACGTTGTGACGTCATCTGTGCATCGATAACTGAACAGACAACGGAAAAATGGGATCTATTTGTTAACTGGAGTGATATCTGCTAGTCATTCACCGAGCAAAGATTGAAGTCAAACATGGCGGACATGTAGGCCTAAAGTACGTATAGTTCCAGTCTCCTACGCGGTCTTTTGACCAGATCAGACATCACCAGACTGCGTAGAAGACTGGAACTATACCTACTTCAGGCCCATAAGGATCGCGGGCTCTAGGAACAAGATTGCCACAAATATATCACTCCAGCTATATATAGAGCTCACTGGTTTGCTGACGTAGACAAGGATTTTACGCCATCTGTGTGTGTTCCTTAAGTAGATCACAATCAACACCTAATGGAATGCACACAGAAATCACGTTTATTTATTGTATAAAATTCCGCTGACAGCATTGAAAAAGTTGATAAAAAATTAGGTTGAACGTAATAGAGAGAAACGTTTCTCTCTGATAAACGGAGTTCGTTCAGTACACCAAGTGAACTTGTTGGAAATAACACAAATAAAATTACATAGAAAAATGTTTTTAATACCTTAACAAGAAGGAAAACGACAAATGCCACGAAATTTGTTCATCCGTTTCTTGCAAAAATTTGTAATTTATAAAAAGAAGCATAATTATGCAGCAAGGAATAATTTACCTTGACGCATTAAATTTATTTTTATATCAGATAGGGTTACGTGTAAATAAATTATTTTTATCTTCACATTGTGAAGATGTAATATTTTTAAATGGAAAATCTTGGTATCTCGATCAGCGAGATTAAAATGGTAAGAAAAATTCCAGCATTATTTATGTAATTATGTAAAAAACTTTGAAAGGAGCTGGTTAAAAAGAAATGAATGTGTAATCTATATCTATATCTATATATACACATAACGAATGATTATATAAACTTTATATCAGTGTTTTAGGTGGTGTGAAGTGAAGAGGTGGTACTGACTAGAGAGAATAGTTTTGATAAGGAAATACTGACGTTTCGAAGGACTCCGGTTGCAGTTTACCACCTTTTCACTTTGCTCAATCTGTTATGAATGTTGGCCCAAATATATAAAAACGTTTTTAGATTTTGACGACATTTAAACTTGTGGAAGACAGGAAAATTGATTGTTTGGATGATCCTCTGCGGAAGTATGCTGCAAAATTCTCAGTGAAAAATCCTTTTAATGATGACATCATCACAATAAGGTAACTTTGATCTTTGCAAATGCTTCCTGATTTTTTTCTCGGCCACGGGTTGGCCACAGGATTCAGGAAGAGGAAGAATGATGCTGTGGAATAAGGGAACATGGGGAAAGCGATACGTTTCGCATATATATTCATAACCAATTATGGGTTGGTCATTCCTCCTGACACTTCTGCCACCATTACTCTCAGTGTTTGTGCACCACAGCACCACACGTGACATCGTTGTTGAAACCGACGCCCGACGCTGCTTATATACCAGTTGTTGAAAAGCTGCTCATGTATACCAGTTGTTAGAAAACTGGTTATACCAGTTGTTGAAAAGCTGGTCATGTATACCAGTTCTTAGAAAACTGGTTATACCAGTTGTTGAGAAGATGGTGCAGTTTTTGAAAAATTGGTTAAATCAGTTGTTGTAAAGCTGTTTTTGCCTGGATATACCATCGGCTTTTGAGCTTGTCGAGGAAATCTAGCTTGGTGCTTCAAGCTGTATCGAGACATTCAGTAATTATGGATTTGAGCTGACTTCTCTCATGCAGATTACATAAATATATTTGCTCATTTTTAATGGTTTTTTAGGGAAATTTTAAGCCACACATCTGGTTTACCAAGAGAAGTACCTTGTGGTCCTTCGTTTTCGTCAAAACGCGATAATATTTGTCCTGTTAATACAACTTACGTTTTTCAAGAAGTGGCAAAGATGGAGCTAAAATTCGCCCCAGGAACGTCGGTTGGCTATAGGTAAGACTGTCTAAACGTTAAAAAATTAGAAAAAAAAATTAGAAAACGTACTTGCATTGTAGATAGTTGCATAAAAGCTGTATTTTTGTAAAATGTCTGTATAGAGATAAACCTTTTCAAGCTGATATAAAATTGCGTTTGAAGTGACCAAAGATTTGAACCTATATATGCGTAGCTCTTCCCTTCTTTTTAAGCAAAAAATATTTTAAAGAGCATTTTCGTATTTTATTAACGTAATGTTTACATGTTCATCAACTTTTGCTTAAAGAAATCTTAAAGAAATCCTGGATGAATATTGTACACACACGCGGATCTCAACCCATGTAAATTGTACCACACACTACAAAAAATATAATTCTTGTTTTAAGAAAAAATACTTGTTTTAAGAAAATAATTCTTAAAACAAGATATATTTTGCCATACAAATGGTAATTAATCTTATATATATTTTTTTATAACAAGAAAAATTTTCTTAAATTAAGAAAAAATATTTTGTTAAACAAGATAAAAAATCTTACCAAGATTTTTACCAAGAACACTTTGAAGCCTGACGACGAGTTTTGAAGTATTTTATTCTGGCTAACGCCAGACGATTTTATGCAGCACAGAGAGATGCCCAGGCCTCAAAGTGTTAAATAAAAGAAAATCTGACCAAACAAGATAAAAAATCTTTGTCCCATACACACGATAGTTTATAATGGAAGAAAAAAATATTTTACCTTGCTTTTTCTCCAAATATTTGATTTTAGCATCAACAACAGCTGCACTGCATAGACGTATTGACAACATATCATATCTGATATATTTACAACAATTATAGTAACTGGTCCATTTTTAATCAACAAACATATTTTTCATATCCAGCAACCTTGGCTACGCAATACTCGCTCATAGTTTATTTCAAAGATTTGGTTCTAGCTATGCAAGTTGGAATGAATGGATGTCTCATGAAATACTTATTCCACTGGGAATGACTAATACTGTTTTGGATGATCAAAGGTAACTTTGTTTTAAAACGTTTTGATATATATTTTTATATAATTTTGTTATATTTTGTTATATATAGTTAATGCTATAGATGTAACCAACATTTTGAAAAACTCTTTTAAAGTGAAAAAGATGAAATATTTAAGGTGCTCTTGTCACCAAAATGTTCATATTTTAGATTTTTACATGTTTTAAAAACTTCTATTCTTGGTAAATTTCAGACCAAATTTCAGTGAAAAAATTATGGGAAGTTGCCTAAACAAAAGGCTGATTATTTTTATTATCAAAAATATTTTTTAAATGTTTGGTAGGGGGAGGATGAGTAGATACCCCATACCATTACGATGAAATTTTCTGAGGACTCACCGATTCTTTGCATTTTGACGACACGGTTGCTTTTTGTCAATCTTATGAATTGGGGTCGAAAGATATGTGATTAGTTTGCCAAAATGGCACGAGTCTTTTTGGAAATTTGTATCATTTGAATGGATCTCTACAATAGTAATTTGATTATTTTAAGGTATTTAACTCATTACTATTGTGAATGGCATATGAACAAAATATATTTGGTCATTGAAAGAGATGGGAAAGGAACCATTTTCCATTGTTTATTTTTATTTATTAACTTTGCATTAGATTTGGTAAATATTATATATAGAATTATATTTATGAATCACAACAGCCTCAAGCCAATTAGTGGCCCCAAAATCTTTTGAAACTAATATAGGCCTACACACATTCATATATATATTACATGCATTACGTATACATACATGCATGCACTATTGGGCTGTTTCTATAATAATAATAATAATAATAATAATAATAATAATAATGGTCTTTATTGCATAAGATAAAAATACATATCTTATGTTACAGATATATCATGCAAAGTAAGCATACAATGAAAACTAGTTACAATTGGAGTATAGTGAACCAACAAATATACATAATATATAGGTATACAACAAATATTTCAGACAGCTAGATTATAGTTAAACATTAGACGATTAATAAAACTATTTTTGAATCTCTCTGCCTGCATTTTTTATAAATAAATGTAGTGGTCTCATGATATTTTGTGTTTTAGGTATGTTAGTAACATCGCTGTGAGTTATAAAGACAATGGTGAAATTGCTCCGGCACTTGATTGGGGATGGTCATCACCATCTTTCCAAATGTCTACATCAACGAGTGATCTTACCAAGGTAAAGTACTCAGCAATTATGATCTATCATTGTTCAAAAAATCATTATTGCCCATGCAAAACAATATTTTAAGAGTGTGATTGGAACTCTTGTGATTGACAGTGCTTACACAGAAAATCACTGATTTGGTTGTAAATCACTGAGTGCTCATTATAATCATCATCATCATCAACATCATCATCATCAGCATCATCATCATTATCATCATCATCATCATCATCATCATCATCGCTGGCACTACACCATCACCACTATCACCACTACAAGTATTAGTACCATTATTTTTCAGACATAGTTTAACACTATTCTGGCTTAATGTGAACGTGGCTTAAAAAGTTACTGTTCATGACCCAACGTTTCGACACCCCGATCTAGTGTCTTCATCAGGGGTGATCGTTGTGAAGACGAGTCCAATATTTATATTCTCATAGAACCATTGATGACGTTACCTATCAAGAAGATGCAAATAGGCTTCCGGAATCTTGTTGATAGGTAAGGTCATCAATGCTTCTGTGAGAGTATAAATATTGGACCTGCTTCACAACGATGAAGACACTAGATGGGAGTGTTGAAACGTTGGGTCATGAACAGTGACTTTTTAAGCTACGTTCAAAAAACGTTTAAGCCAGAGTAGCATTAAACTATGTCTGATTTTTCACCTGGCTACGTTGGGAATTTGTTTGTTGACCATTATTATTATTGCCACTATTATTATCACTACCATTAGTATTATTGCCACTAGTATTATCACTACCATTAGTTTTATTGCCACTAGTATTATCACTGGACCATTAGTAATGTATTATTGCCACTAGTATTATCACTGTACCATTAGTATTATTGCCACTAGTATTATCACTGTGTCATTAGTATTATTGCCACTAGTATTATTGCCACCCCTATTGTTACCACCAATACCATCTCTACTAGATATTATTACCGCATTAGCCTCAGTGTCTTTTTTGCATGGTTTGAATAATATATAGTTAATGCAGGCCCTGGTGAATCCACGAAGTTCTTTCTTACAAGAAAACATTATCCATGAAATGTTTAAGCCAGGTGAGATTTTATAACGTAGATTCAATCAATATTTTCAAACCTATAATTAGTTATGAAGAAAACACTTGTTAAACGAACTTAGTATAAGTTAACTTTTTTCGTACAGTATGTTTTTGCTGTACAAGATGTCGTGAGTTAAACTCAGAAAAACTCTGAGCTCCAGAAGGGACTGGAACCCACAGCCGTCCGAATGCCAGCAGGATGCTCTCACCATTGAGCCACTGGAACTCAGATGGTAGACCGAGGTTGCTTTCGATATTTATACGCCTGGGAACTAGTCAAACCGTACGTGTGTCACAAGTACTTGTTGGGCTACAAGCCGCATTTAATATCTTCAGTAAATGTGTTTTTTTTTCTTAAGACAGCTTAGAAAAAAACAAACATTTACTGAAAATAAATGCGACTTGTAGCCCAACAAGTACTTGTGACACACGTATGGTTTGACTAGTTCCCAGGTATAAATATCGAAAAACCACATCGGTCTACCATCTGAGTCCAGTGGTTCAATGGTGAGAGCGTCCGGCTGGCATTCGGAAGGTTGTGGGTTCGAGTCTCGTCTGCAGCCGGCTCAGAGTTTTTCTCTGAGTTTAATTCTAATTAATTGTACAACAAAACATACGAAAAAACTCAACCTCGTCCCCAGGGCGTTTGAGGAAGGAAGCGAGCAGGCCGATCAAACGCCCTGGCAAAGGCTGGAATCACGCGAGAAAATATTCCAATATATTTGGAAAATTTTCCCGCCAGATTGACCACCGAGCTTCCGGTCTATGTACGTCAGCTAATATATTTGAATGAACTGGATTCATTAAATAAGCCGTTATACAAGTCAACACAATTTATTGTCTCTACGAGAAATCCAACATGCTAAAATAGCTCAAAATAACCTAAACACACTGAAATAAACAAATACACTTGCCTGGGTTGTTGTTTGTGGTGAGTTTGTTAAGTTTCGTCGGAGCAATCACGAAACTCTTCAAACCAACATATCATCGCAAATTCGCCACAAACAACAACCAAAGCAAGTGTATTTTGTTATTTTGTCAGTGTGTTAAGATTATTTTGAGCTATTTTAGCACGTTGGATTTCTCGTAAAAACAATAAATTGTGTTGACTTGTACAACGGCTTATTTAACGAATTCAGTTCATTCAAATATATTAGCTGACGTACATAGACCGGAAGCCCGGTGGTCAATCTGGCGGGAAAATTTCCCAAATATTTTGGAATATTTTCTCCCATGATTCCAGCCTTTGCCAGGGCGTTTGATCGGCCTGCTCGCTTCCTTCCTTGAACGCCCTGGGGACGAGGTTGGAAAAAACTTTATGAACTCAGGCTGAAAACACTAATAACATACAAAAAACATTTACTGAAAATAAACTGACACAATATACGACTTCTGGCCCAACAGTATACTTGTGACACACGTACGGTTTGACTAGTTCCCAGGCGTATAAATATCAAAAACAACCTCGGTCTACCATCTGAGTTCCAGTGGCTCAATGGTGAGAGCGTCCAGCTGGCATTCGGAAGGTTGTGGGTTCGAGTCCCTTCTGGAGCTCAGAGTTTTTCTCTGAGTTTAACTGACGACAGCTTGTACAGCAAAAACATACGAAAAAAACTTTACCAACTCAAGCTGAAAACACTAATAGCGTACAAGTTGTTGGGGATTCCTTAGCATAAGTTTGCATGTGGTGAAGATACGTTGTTAGCAACTGATGAACTAGGCGGTCATTGTTGGTGCGATGAGTATCATGGCCCAGGAAAAAAAACTCGAAGAAAAAGCATTTTAAAATAATTTAATAGAAGATCTAAGGTTTCATTGCTACTGTAGACACATCATTAGACAATGACAAAAATAGCGGTGAAAAACCTATACAGTTGGTATCTTACATGATATATACTATAGTTGCAGAATATTAATTGACGTGTGTGGGAGGACATGAGGTCAATTTTTTTTTCTTTTTTAGTATTTGTGTTTTCCGATCTCCAGACAATCTTTACTTCTGGTTGGCAACTTCATAATCAAAATTCTTTGCGTGTATTTAGCAAAGCAGGAGCAATTCCTGGCTCTTCAGGCGCCCTATTTTTAATTCCTGATTTTAGATTTGGTATGGCTATATATTTCTTAGTTATAACTTTTTTAAACAAATGCTACTTGCTTGCACTGCACTGTCTTCGAACTTTACTGTCCTTGGCTAATTTTATCTGAAACGTATGTTTATTATCTAATCAATGTCTGATTATTTTTTATAATGTTACATTATGTTTTAAGGATTCATCCTACTCACAACTGGTCAAGAAATTGCTCCAAAACTCTCTCAGGAAATCATGAAAAAATTAACCAAAGCATTTTCTTCCAGTTCTATTGGCTTATCTCTCGAGGTAAAGAATCAGTTGAGCTTTGATCCGAGCACTGTAATTTAAGGATTTAAATTGATATTAACAAACTTTTGGCAAACTTTTGTTTTATGAGGTTTTAAAAAAATGTCATCAAGATATGAAGGTATGTTTTTCTGAATTTCTTTTTCAGATAAAATCTCCTGCCGTTTTGACAACGTACATTGGTAACTACATCTTAGATAATAATTGGAGTGATAGAGTACAAGCCACAATTTCAGTCGAATCGTTCAGTGGTCTCCTTAAGTTGAGTCAAGAACCTGGTTATCCACCATTTGTATATCTCAGTTTTATAAAATCCAACCTCTTGCAGATTGTTTATCCACGTGGCTTGTCTTGTCAAGTCTACGCTTTAGGACAAAATAAAGAATATCTCAAGTTTGAACAGTTGGACTCCACGGGACGTTTCAAGATATTTACTCTTGGCTCATTTGTTTTTAAAAGAATTAGTCGTTAAACATTTTAAATGGGAGAAAGAGGAGAAAGATGAATGTCTTGTTTCATATCTATGTAACAGAAGCAATGACCGCGCAGACTCCAGACCGTTAACAGTCCTATATATTGTCAGGAATATTAAAGCCCAGCATATAATTTTAAAAAGCCCCATATTGAAAGAGACATGAGTTATTTCAAATTTTTTATTAAAACTAACGTTTCGTTGCTAATCCTGCAACATCTTCAGAGTGAATAATTATTTACAAGGTTATCTCGACTTATATGCTAATATATTTACAATAACAGGAAATGAGTAACTGAGAGAGGGGTAGAAGTGACAGTTAATAAATTACAGTGTGAAGTAACAGGTATGATAGAATGTTTTCAGTTATGTGTCAAGACAAGTATAGAAAAATATAAAGAAAAACGTGTGTATAAATCAAAATAAGTTTAAAGGAAGAGAACTGATTTTAGCGTTGAGTGAAGGATTTAACTTATTAATAAGCAGACTTTCTCTAAGAAGGAGTTCAAAATTGGAAGAAGAAGAGCTTAGAATAGAAAAATCTGTTAAAGAAACAGGGTGGCCGTTTTTTTTGTGGTGTGCTAAAACTCCAGACCAGGAACTCAAAGAAAGAGGCTTTCCCGTGTAAGCCGAAACTCCCATGTGTTCAGAAGCACGCGTGTGTAAATGGCGAATGGTTTCACCAACATACAATGACTCACAGTCATGACACTTAAATTTATAAACTACGCGTGATCTTAAAGCAAAAGGAATTTGATCTTTAAAACGGAAAAAACTTGAAAGGCGTCTAATAGGTTTAAAAACAACACGAAGTTGAATTTGTGGAAAAGCAGAAGCA
Source organism: Corallium rubrum (assembly GCA_964035015.1). Classification (NCBI taxonomy): domain Eukaryota; kingdom Metazoa; phylum Cnidaria; class Anthozoa; order Scleralcyonacea; family Coralliidae; genus Corallium; species Corallium rubrum. The sequence continues at coordinate 24,389,615 of OZ035997.1, forward strand.
AAGAGCTTAACGATTTGTTGGCGAATTTGAAGGGAGTGTTGACCGGTGAACGGAAGTGTAAATAAAATGATACGTTTGGGTGCTATGGTAATTTTAGACGCTGGACAAAAAATTTTTTCAAGAAATTTGCGAATACAACTATCTAAAAATTTGATAGGATAACCATTTTGAAGCATGATACTTTTAAATTTCTCTAGTTCTTCGTGAAAAATTGTGTAGGAGGAAGAAATGTTAAAATAACGAAAAAGTAAAGTCATTACTAAGCCCCTTTTATACACAAGTGGTATGAAACTTTCAAAATTTGTGAAAAGCCCAGTAAACGTTGGTTTACGATAAACGGAAGTTACAAATTTGCCATTCAAGCGTTGAATTTGGATATCAAGAAAGGAAAGTGAGTTATTGTTTTCAATTTCATGTGTAAATTGGATACTGGGATGTTGAGAATTCAAGTAATTAAGGAAAGGTAAAATATGATCGCGAGACCGAAAAAGAATAAAGGAATCGTCAACATAGCGTCGATAGTACAGAGGTTTAAACTGAGGCGGACAATCATCAAGCCAATTAGTTTCATGAAAGGACAGAAAAATGTTAGCGAAAAGCGGGCCAAGCGGAGAACCCATCGCAACACCATCAATTTGCTCATAAAATTTCCCGTTAAATATAAAGTGACAATTTTTGACTGTTAAATTTAGTAGTTCTCTAAATTGCTCGCGCGTGAAGTTTTGAAAATGAGTTTTCTGGGAGAAAAGTTGGTTAATAATAATTGCAATGGTTTCATCTAATGGAATATTTGTAAAGAGTGAAGTAATATCAAAACTGGCCATGACTACATTATTAATATCAAATTTCAACTGAAATAAATCTTGTAAAAATAAAAAAGAATTATCAGAAAGTGAAATGGAATACGTTATTGCTATAGTAGACCAAGAAATAAGTCTCATTATGCGATCATTGCACGCTCAGACTTTTTTAGAAAAAGAATTACAAAAAAGGTTATAGGTTCACTTAAAGGGTAGTTCATAGGCCAACCTATAGAATTATTAGAATCCTAATAGGTTTCTATAGTTAGTTGGAACTTTTTTTATACATGACCTATAGAAATACAATGCTATTCACCAATAGATCTAGATCTCTATAGGGTCTGGGGTTTCTATAGGCAATTAGTACAAATTTACAAGTTTCTATCACAAATCCTTGAATTTCATTGGATAGCGCAGGAGTTACTATTCGCTGATAGAAACCTCTGGCGATAAGCCAATGAAAAGCCTTTTTTAACGAAATTAGCCAATGACAAAATGTCAACGAGATACTTGAGTTCTTTAGAATTGTCTAAAAGACCAAGATGCCGAACAGTTGAGTACAACGCCAAGCTAACAACACAAAACCATGGCGGAAAAGATATATTTCGAATTTCAGTCAGAAATCGAACGCGGAACCTTGTGAATACGCCCATGAGATGTTTTTAATTTTTAAATACTATTTTCAACTGCTGTAAATTATTTGAAACCAGCGTCTTGGTATATAGATATATTTGCCGTGATTTGTTTATTAATATTTTATGCAAATAAAACAACAGACCAATCCAATTTTCGACACTCTGCTTCACAAGACACTGGAGCATCTAGACATTCAGAACACGCAATGTAACAATTACCAAATTCTGCTTACTATATTTCGATTGTTGTATTGGGCGGTGTTCGTTTTTCTTGTCAATTCATTCAATATTTTCCTCAATTGAATGTAAAATTTGCTGTGCGTATTCACGAACGTGTTCTGGCCTGAAAAAATCAAACCAATCCAACAAATCATTTAGTTGAAATATACGCACTTATCAAAATGGTAAAGGTGGTAAGCTGCTGGAAATATAGTTTTTATAATAATTCGTCACATTTCACTCTGATGAAGGAAGGGCTCCACTCAAAATGTCAGTATTTTGTTATCAAAACTATTCTCGGCACTTTACCACCTTTTCGCTTTGCGGCTCTATCCAAAATACTGCCTGTGCGCAACACTCTACTTTTTTACACACACTCAGCCGTAATTGTCAGTAAATTTATATACAGTTTTATATACAAGTGGACACCTTTGGGACCTAGCCTGCACCGCAGATGTCCAAACCTCGGCCGGTTAGTGTGCAGAATATTGGGACCTCGCCTAAAAGAGGTTGCACAGTAGGGGGTACAAATGTGGTGACCATGGAGATCCGTTATATAAGTAGTTCTATAAAACAATCAATACATCAGTAACTGACTTAACTCATTCCTGTCCGGGGGCTTCCCCAGAGGTGAATAAAATCGTCTGGCGTTAGCCAGAATAAAATACTAAAGACCAATTCGGACAATTTAAGCACAGATGCACCAGACACCCCTGTTAACCACACCCCTCTAAAGCACGCAGACCTACCAGACACCCTCCTTAAGCAGACACCCATCTTAAGCACACAAACCTACCAGACACCCTCCTTAAGCACACAAACCTACCAGACACCCTCCTTAAGCAGACACCCCTCTTAAGCACACAAACCTACCAGACACCCCTCTTAAGCACACAAACCTACCAGACACCCTCCTTAAGCAGACACCCCTCTAAAGCACACACACCTACCTAACACCCCCTGTTAACCCTTTACTTGCCACAGTTGCCTTTTGGCAACTTATTAATTTTACTCTGGCTGATGCCAGACAATTTTACTCGTCAAGGGGAGAGCTCCCGGAAACCTGGCCAATAAAGGGTTGAAAGCTATATCTCGTTTAACCTGTAGAGAACAGCTACGCCAGGCACGAGAACATAGACCAGGGGGGGGGAGCTGTGGGAGCCGCGGATCCCCCCCCCCCCCCCTTAGATATAAAACAACAGACATGTAACTACAAAACTGATGCAATATCAATTATGTCAGGAAATAAACTGTAAACAGTGTATTCAATCTACTCAGTGTATGCATTTTGAGTATCTATGTGACGTTTGCGTGTTTTGAGTATTTTATATGACGTTTTTTAACCTTTAGAGTCTGTAAAATCCGGCGTCCTCCAAAAGCCAGGAAATGGCATTTCAGCGACTCTCGATTTCAACATTTCCCCGGGAAAATGCCCCCAGACCCCCCTAAAAATGTATTCTGATCCTGGCTACGCCCCTGACTAGACACAAGGGCCTTAAATTCATTAGTTTCACCCGAGAGCTCACAAGATAAAGAAAAATTTTCTGTCCAAGGAACATTTTCCTGAGTGGAAATGAGTCTTTAAAGACACAGCTGACGTCACCAGAACACACTTTCCAAGAAGTAAAATGCACGTGTTGCCATAGTGCGTCAATTATATGGTTGTTAATAATATACACTTATTAATGTCTGCTCCCGAGGGAAACAGTTATAGTTTTGTTTTTCCGAGAGTCTCGATGTTTCCCGAGACGAAGTCGAGGAAAACATCGAGACTCGAGGGAAAACAAAACTACTGAAATTTTCCCGAGGGATCAGACATATTAAGTGCTTTGTTATATATAGCTTGAGTTTCGCTAAATAATTTCAACGTTTATCGAGGGAAAGTACACTAAAGACAAACTGAAAGACTTACCAAAAATATTACGCCTGGCTTCCGCCTAATTTCACTTCAACTAAACATGCAAATATAAGTCTCAGAACAAAAGAACAGCAATACATTTCTCCAGTTAATAATCTTCACACATGCTTTGAAGACCTATAAATAATCTTTTTTTTCGTACCAAACAAGCTTTTGTTTACAGGACAGTCATCGTTTTATCCAGCAAAATTCTAGCTATATCTTAACAATGCTACAAATATTTCTTTAGTAAATAGAAATACGTACCATTTAACTTTGTCTCTGTAAATAGACAATAGATTGTTAGATTTCTCAATCGGCAAAACGATACATAAACCAGCGCATCTATAGCTCGAATATATATCTCTGCCTGGGTCGATAGAACGTTAGATCTCTGGATCGATAGATCGCTGGATGGATGATCTCTGGATCGTTGGATCCCTAGATCATGTGGTGTTGTCGACCAAGATATTTGTTTCAGCTTTACCTTCTACATGGTTTACTACAGGATACACTACACCAGCCATACAGGCAGGCGTTTTGCCGACTCCACAAGGGGCAAGAGCTACAAGGAAAATATTTGGATGCTCATGATAGTTCTGAAAAAGCTTCATAGTCGTCTTGCCGAGCAACACATTTGTCGACACCAAAGCACTAGCTACAAAGTAACAGTTGTGCAGTGGTACCACGGCCTTTTGCTAATGTAGAAAGCCATCGGAATGTAGTTACTTCCGAAATTTCCTCCCAAACAAACCCAATTTCGGCCAATCTTTTCTCCAAATTATCAAATGAACACAATTCACTTCACGAATTTCGCACGCCACCATAGTCAATCGAAATATGGTCTGGAAACTCAGCTAAAGTCTTTGGTCAATCTTTTTGCTCGCCTTTATGCATTTTTGTGCACGGTGCACGGTCATTGAACACATTGTATGTTAGTATAATGAGCGAATTGTCCAATAGCAACGTTTCAGTTCAATAACTCAACCGTGCTATTTAAATATTAATAAACCTAAAACAAAGCATGTGCACGGTGTAAGGTACGGTTCAACATAAAATTACAGCTCATTATAGGCGCTTTGAAGTTTGCCGAGTTTCCAGACCATATCTCGATTGACTATGACGCCACTTTCTCTTCTAATCTGAGGTGCATGAGGTAACACTGAAAGTTAAAATAAGTAGAGGGGTGCTGATCCAATATTTCTGTTGAGGTGAGGTTTAAGTTTATTAATTAAAAGACTTTCGCGTAAAAGAAGCTCAGATTCAAAAGAGCAGGAAGAAATAATACTAAAATCACCAAAAGAGATAGGATGCCCCGTCTCATGATGATGGGCAAGAGTATTACCACGGGGTAGCGCGTTTGTTGCCAGTAAGGGCCGAAATTCCCATGTGTTTAGAAACGCGTGTGTGCAGATGTCGAGTGCCCATGCACATACAAAGCTCCGCAGCTTTGACACTTAAATTTATACACGACATGAATTTATACACTACATGACATGTAATAACAAGTTGTAGAATTGTGATAACCACTGCCAGCCTATTGATTCTGCACGAACAAACAAACAAACTAACGAAGGAAATGACAGGAAAAATACGCCGCAGAATACAAAACGTTTGTAACGGCATAACGTCATGTAAAAAACATCTATGCTATTCATTAAATTCATTTAACTTTTGTTGATTCTATTGTAACTCTAATTAAAAGATTGAAAGGAAAATCTTTTGTCAATAGGCGTATAGTTTGCCGGCAAAAGTCACAGGAAATACATTCCTTATATCGAGAACAAACTGTTTACAAAATGTTTAGTTATATAACTTAATGTTACTTTATTGTCTTGAATGCCATGATCAGCCATCTTGGATCACATCAAACATTAAAAGGTTAATTCATCTTAATGTATACTCCCCGTTAACTTTTTAAAGTCTTTATTTTATCTTAAAGTCAGTTTTTGAGAGTTGAAGTTGAAACAGCGTGACATAGTAAGTGAAATGTGTCGATTAATTTGTGAATCTTGTCGTGCCGTCGTACAAATAGCGAAGAATTGCCGGTTTTGTTGGACTAGATTTTATCCTGCATGAATCTCATTTAGTTCGCTGTACTTCTTGTTGTTTTGATAGACATGCTTTAATCTTTAAAAATTAAAATAAAGCTGTAACCAAATGTTATATACTTCCCATCATGGTTTATTAGACCGAAATCTATTCTGAATCTCAATAAATTTCAATTATGTTTCTCCGGCGTTATGTTTTAATGGACTGGACTTTCAGACTGGCTTGCTTACTGACGTTATTCAATAAGTAAATTGTTTCTCAATCTTAACATGATTGTGACAAAAAAGAAAGATTATTTGATCATTTTAGATTTTCAGTACAGTTTAATTGTTTATCGCCAACAGTTATTCGTTTCAGTCAAAATAACTTGAGACAAACAATTGTACATCTAACATCTTAATGTCTGAAACTGAGAAAGAAAAAAAAGAAAACTATTTTATTTTCGGCCTAACTGATAATTTACAAAACTTACAATGTCATGAACAATGCATGGACTAATAACGGATTTAGGTTGAAATTCAGTATAAACGTCAGTTTACGAACAATCTCTAACATTTGCAATACTTTATAGTTTATACAGAGCTTGTAAGACACAATATATTTAGTGCTTTTTATGGCCAGTCGCGTTGTGAGTTGCGAGAGATGATAAGGAGTAAGTCTTGCAGATAATTCTGTATATCAATATAGATGTTATCTGTAGAACAGATATATCTGTTCTACAGATAACATCTTCGTCCGGCTAAAAGTGACAAAGTTCAATCAGATTTCATGACGACGCTGACATAAGAACGTAGACACAGCTGTTAAATATGAAAATAAATTATTGATGGTCGAGGAGTTCTAAATTTTGATCTTTCATATTTTAGTTATATATGAACAGACTTAAGATTTATAGAGGATATTACACGGCGGCGCGAAGATATGAATTTTATCTTCTAGTGGGGGAAAACAATATTTTACGAATGAGTGTAGCGAATGAGTAAAATATGGTTTTTGCCACGAGAAGATAAAATTCATATCTTCGCGCCGCCGAAGTGGTAAAATTCTAAATGACGTCATCGATATCTTCACTAGTGAGGATATGGAAAATACGACACTGTATATTTCCTAGTAAAACACTCGCATCTATATAATAAATATAAAATATACTACTACTAGCCTGCATTCTTAGTTTTTTAAAACAAAAATGAAAGAATAGAAACTAAAAAAGTCCAGAAGTGCCTATATATACTGATTCCTTCCGCACGAACGAACGAACAAAGAAACTCACAGACAAACTATTAAGGACGAACTCACAAGCAAAAAATAGGGCTGCCTGAAAGCTAGCAGCCTGCACAGCAATTCTACAAAATTCAGGTCTTCTCCGAGCCTATTTTCCTACTCCTACTCCTACTTCTGCTCCTACTCCTACTCCTGCTCCTACTCCTACTCCTACTCCTACTCCTACTCCTACTCCTACTCCTACTCCTACTCCTACTCCTACTCCTACTCCTACTCCTACTCCTACTCCTACTCCTACTCCTACTCCTACTCCTACTCCTACTCCTACTCCTACTCCTACTCCTACTCCTACTCCTACTCCTACTCCTACTCCTACTCCTACTCCTACTCCTACTCCTACTCCTACTCCTACTCCTACTCCTACTCCTACTCCTACTCCTACTCCTACTCCTACTCCTACTCCTACTCCTACTCCTACTCCTACTCCTACTCCTACTCCTACTCCTACTCCTACTCCTACTCCTAATCCTACTCCTACTCCTACTCCTACTCCTACTCCTACTCCTACTCCTACTCCTACTCCTACTCCTACTCCTACTCCTACTCCTACTCCTACTCCTACTCCTACTCCTACTCCTACTCCTACTCCTACTCCTACTCCTACTCCTACTCCTACTCCTACTCCTACTCCTACTCCTACTCCTACTCCTACTCCTACTCCTACTCCTACTCCTACTCCTACTCCTACTCCTACTCCTACTCCTACTCCTACTCCTACTCCTACTCCTACTCCTACTCCTACTCCTACTCCTACTCCTACTCCTACTCCTACTCCTACTCCTACTCCTACTCCTACTCCTACTCCTACTCCTACTCCTACTCCTACTCCTACTCCTACTCCTACTCCTACTCCTACTCCTACTCCTACTCCTACTCCTACTCCTACTCCTACTCCTACTCCTACTCCTACTCCTACTCCTACTCCTACTCCTACTCCTACTCCTACTCCTACTCCTACTCCTACTCCTACTCCTACTCCTACTCCTACTCCTACTCCTACTCCTACTCCTACTCCTACTCCTACTCCTACTCCTGCTTCTGCTCCTGCTCCTACTCCTGCTCCTACTCCTACTCCTGCTCCTACTCCTACTCCTGCTACTGCTCCTGCTCCTACCCCTGCTTCTGATCCTACTCCTGCTTCTGCTCCTACTCCTACTTCTGCTCCTACTCCTACTCCTACTCCTACTCCTACTCCTACTCCTACTCCTACTCCTACTCCTACTCCTACTCCTACTCCTACTCCTACTCCTACTCCTACTCCTACTCCTACTCCTACTCCTACTCCTACTCCTACTCCTACTCCTACTCCTACTCCTACTCCTACTCCTACTCCTACTCCTACTCCTACTCCTACTCCTACTCCTACTCCTACTCCTACTCCTACTCCTACTCCTACTCCTACTCCTACTCCTACTCCTGCTTCTGCTCCTGCTCCTACTCCTACTCCTACTCCTACTCCTGCTCCTACTCCTACTCCTGCTACTGCTCCTGTTCCTACCCTTGCTTCTGATCCTACTCCTGCTTCTGCTCCTACTCCTACTTCTGCTCCTACTCCTACTCCTACTCCTACTCCTACTCCTACTCCTACTCCTACTCCTACTCCTACTCCTACTCCTACTCCTACTCCTACTCCTACTCCTACTCCTACTCCTACTCCTACTCCTACTCCTACTCCTACTCCTACTCCTACTCCTACTCCTACTCCTACTCCTACTCCTACTCCTACTCCTACTCCTACTCCTACTCCTACTCCTACTCCTACTCCTACTCCTACTCCTACTCCTACTCCTACTCCTACTCCTACTCCTACTCCTACTCCTACTCCTACTCCTACTCCTACTCCTACTCCTACTCCTACTCCTACTCCTACTCCTACTCCTACTCCTACTCCTACTCCTACTCCTACTCCTACTCCTACTCCTACTCCTACTCCTACTCCTACTCCTACTCCTACTCCTACTCCTACTCCTACCCCTACCCCTACCCCTACCCCTACTCCTACTCCTACTCCTACTCCTACTCCTACTCCTACTCCTACTCCTACTCCTACTCCTACTCCTACTCCTACTCCTACTCCTACTCCTACTCCTACTCCTAATCCTACTCCTACTCCTACTCCTACTCCTACTCCTACTCCTGCTTCTGCTCCTGCTCCTACTCCTACTCCTACTCCTACTCCTACTCCTACTCCTACTCCTACTCCTACTCCTACTCCTACTCCTACTCCTACTCCTACTCCTACTCCTACTCCTACTCCTACTCCTACTCCTACTCCTACTCCTACTCCTACTCCTACTCCTACTTCTACTCCTACTCCTACTCCTACTCCTACTCCTACTCCTACTCCTACTCCTACTCCTACTCCTACTCCTACTCCTACTCCTACTCCTACTCCTACTCCTACTCCTACTCCTACTCCTACTCCTACTCCTACTCCTACTCCTACTCCTACTCCTACTCCTACTCCTACTCCTACTCCTGCTTCTGCTCCTGCTCCTACTCCTACTCCTACTCCTACTCCTGCTCCTACTCCTACTCCTGCTACTGCTCCTGCTCCTACCCCTGCTTCTGATCCTACTCCTGCTTCTGCTCCTACTCCTACTTCTGCTCCTACTCCTACTCCTACTCCTACTCCTACTCCTACTCCTACTCCTACTCCTACTCCTACTCCTACTCCTACTCCTACTCCTACTCCTACTTCTACTCCTACTCCTACTCCTGCTTCTGCTCCTGCTCCTACTCCTACTCCTACTCCTACTCCTGCTCCTACTACTACTCCTGCTACTGCTCCTGCTCCTACCCCTGCTTCTGATCCTACTCCTGCTTCTGCTCCTACTCCTACTCCTACTCCTACTCCTACTCCTACTCCTACTCCTACTCCTACTCCTACTCCTACTCCTACTCCTACTCCTACTCCTACTCCTACTCCTACTCCTACTCCTACTCCTACTCCTACTTCTACTCCTACTCCTACTCCTGCTTCTGCTCCTGCTCCTACTCCTACTCCTACTCCTACTCCTGCTCCTACTACTACTCCTGCTACTGCTCCTGCTCCTACCCCTGCTTCTGATCCTACTCCTGCTTCTGCTCCTACTCCTACTTCTGCTCCTACTCCTACTCCTACTCCTACTCCTACTCCTACTCCTATTCCTACTCCTACTCCTACTCCTACTCCTACTCCTACTCCTACTCCTACTCCTACTCCTACTCCTACTCCTACTCCTACTCCTACTCCTACTCCTACTCCTACTCCTACTCCTACTCCTACTCCTACTCCTACTCCTACTCCTACTCCTACTCCTACTCCTACTCCTACTCCTACTCCTACTCCTACTCCTACTCCTACTCCTACTCCTACTCCTACTCCTACTCCTACTCCTACTCCTACTCCTAATCCTACTCCTACTCCTACTCCTACTCCTACTCCTACTCCTACTCCTGCTTCTGCTCCTGCTCCTACTCCTACTCCTACTCCTACTCCTACTCCTACTCCTACTCCTGCTCCTACTCCTACTCCTACTCCTGCTCCTACTCCTGCTCCTGCTCCTGCTCCTGCTTCTGCTCCTGCTCCTACTCCTGCTCCTACTCCTGCTTCTGCTCCTACTCCTGCTTCTGCTCCTACTCCTACTCCTGCTCCTACTCCTGCTCCTGCTCCTACTCCTGCTCCTGCTCCTGCTCCTGCTCCTACTCCTGCTCCTACTCCTACTTCTGCTCCTACTCCTACTCCTACTCCTACTCCTGCTCCTGCTCCTACTCCTGCTCCTACTCCTACTCCTACTTCTGCTCCTGCTCCTACTCCTACTTCTGCTCCTACTCCTACTCCTGCTCCTACTCCTGCTCCTGCTCCTACTCTTGCTCCTGCTCCTACTCCTACTTCTGCTCCTGCTCCTACTCCTACTCCTGCTCCTACTCCTGCTCCTGCTCCTACTCCTGCTCCTGCTCCTACTCCTACTTCTGCTCCTACTCCTACTCCTACTCCTACTCCTGCTTCTGCTCCTACTTCTGCTCCTGCTCCTACTCCTACTCCTGCTCCTACTCCTGCTCCTGCTCCTACTCCTGCTCCTGCTCCTACTCCTACTTCTGCTCCTGCTCCTACTCCTACTTCTGCTCCTACTCCTACTCCTACTTCTGCTCCTACTCCTACTCCTACTCCTACTCCTACTCCTACTCCTACTCCTACTCCTACTCCTACTCCTACTCCTGCTCCTACTCCTACTCCTACTTCTGCTCCTGCTCCTACTCCTACTCCTGCTCCTACTCCTACTCCTGCTTCTGCTCCTGCTCCTACTCCTACTTCTGCTCCTGCTCCTCCTACTTCTGCTCCTACTCCTACTCCTGCTCTTACTCCTACTTCTACTCCTGCTCCTACTCCTGCTCCTGCTCTTACTCCTACTCCTACTCCTACTCCTGCTCCTACTCCTACTCCTACTCCTGCTCTTACTCCTACTCCTGCTCCTACTCCTACTCCTGCTCCTGCTCCTCACAATCTTATAAATTAAGAAATTGTGAAATCAATTTATCCGTACCTAAACCCAGAACTGAATACATGAAAAGAAGCTTTCGATATGATGGGGCGAAACTTTGGAACAGGGTTCCTAAAGATATTAAAAATGCCTCTAACTTGAAGCTCTTCAAGAAAAAACTCATAAACCTATGCACAGACTCACCTTCGACTTTGCTAGAGTAGGCTAAAACTGTACTCATTCCTTCTTTTTATTGTATTTATTTTATATATTCGTGATATTTTAAAATTCGAAAAACAAAAGTGTAAATTTGTCTAGTTTTTTTTGTTTTGTTTTTTTTATAAAATAGACGTACGGCTTATGGCGGAAGGTGGTGCTCCAGTGGTATCCGATTTAAACGATGCCTACATTGAGGAAATAAGTCAAAGTGAATCTACGAAATCACTATTCATTACAAGCAAAGGCAAACTAAAGTGGAATGGTTCTTTCAACTCACTGCAGCAGTTTGTAGATGAAATACTCAACATAAAGGGTAAATGGTCGTCGCCTGGAGGCGGATCAAAAGTCTTACAAGGGGACAAAATCATTATTAGATGGTATTATGGTAACAACAACACTCTAACCCTGGCCGGATCTTGTGCTGACGAACTGAAATTGAAATTAAACTCGCTAGCGAATAGCTACTTCGAAAGTACTGAAGACTTTGAAGATAAAGAAGAAGGCGATGGCCAACTCAAACTCAAGCCTAATGAGATGCCAAATGGCAGTCCCGAAGGAAATGGTAAAGACAATGATGACCCTTTCCATATCTTCACAAACGAGATTAAATGCAAATTCACAGCTTTACAAAACGAGCTTAACAAAAGAATCGACGCCCTTTCAGCGGAGCTTCAGCTGGTTAAAACAAGAGATCAAGCCAACCATCACGAAGATTATATGTCTGCGCTCAAGAAAGAAAATAGCGATTTACGTGAAGAGAATAGAGAACTCAAGGAAAAAATAGCCAATCTCACGCTTATTGCCTCTGACTTAAACACCAAGGTGAAAGAAACCGAGCACGAGAACCGAAGTTTAATAACGACAATTAAACTTCTTCACAATGATCTACTTCTACGTAATAAAAACGTCACTCAGAACTTTGAAAATGACAATCAAAACCAGGAAGCCACATCGGAAAGAGAACAACCTTTCACTGAGGTTACGAGATGTAAGAATAAGAAAACGACTAAGAAACCCATTCCAGTAACCATCATTAGAGAATCGGATACTGAAGAAAAAGAAGAAGTTGTAAACACTAGTGAATTCGAGGCTGTGTCAGGCGCTGTGAACACCGGACAGATACCGGAAAAGCAGAACATCGATCTGACGGCTGAGGTCGGAATTCCTAAAGTGTCTACCGAGGTAGTTGGAGGCTCTAATAGAAATAAAAAGCCGTCGAAAAGATCTACAGTTATCATTGGAGATTCAATTGTAAAACATATAGATCCAAAAAAGTTATCTCAAAGGCCGGTGCAAAAATTTACGTATCCCGGTAAAACATGTGAGGAAATCAGCGAGGCTATTGACAATATTAAGGTTAACTCAGATCCTTCTCATGTTATTATTCACTCTGGTACGAACAATCTACCAATCGATTCTGTTGAAGTATGTGCTGCTAAAGTCAAGAACCTTGCTGTGAAGGTGAAAGCCAAATACCCCAACTCCAAAATTGGGGTCTCAGGATTAATCTACAGAGAAAATATCAGTGTGGATCAAAGGCGTACTGAAGTTAATGAGAAGCTCAAGCAGTTATCTGTGGATTATGACTTTTGTTATATTGATAACACAGTTATTGATAGTACATGTTTAAATGGCAGTAAGTTACATCTGAATAACAAAGGGACTTCGCTGTTGGCCACGCAGTTCATTAAATTCCTGCGATCGGTGTCCGGCAGCTATCAACATCATAAAGATCGTAGTTCGGGTTTTCAGATGTCAGCCATCAAGCAGCTGGGGAAGATGCTAATGACATTAGGCAACCAACATTAGCTACTGGACAGCATGACTCAGTAGAAGGTAATTCCAATTCTCCACTGCACTGCATTTTTAATACTAAAGGTTTTAAGCTCGCTTGTATTAATATAAATAGTTTAACTAAGCATATTGATGAGCTGCGTTATATTTTGATGTCTTCGCCTTTGGAAGTGCTAGCTATTAATGAATCTAAACTCGATAGTACTATTAGTGATGGTGAAGTACACGTCCCTGGTTATGATATAATTCGTAAAGACCGTAACAGATACGGCGGTGGGGTTGCTCTTTATATTAAGGAAAGTTTATCTTGCTCAAATAGAGTTGATTTAATACCTGACTCACTGGAAATGATCTGTGTGGAAATGAATCTTCCTCATAACAGATCCTTTTTAGTCAGTACATGGTATAGACCGCCGAGTGCAGGTATAGAATTATTCGAAGATTATGAAAAATTTATTACGAAATGTGATTTTGAAAATAAACAGTTGATTATTTTGGGAGACATGAATTGCGATTACGCTAAAACCCCTCCGGAGTCTCATACTCAAACACTGCAATTTATGTCGTCGGTATATCAACTGAAACAACTGATCTTGGAGCCGACTCGAGTGACAAATACATCGGCTACAACAATAGATTTGATATTTACGAATGAAACAAGAAACATTGCAAAGTCAGGAGTTGTTCACGTTGGCATATCCGATCACAGTTTAATTTATGTGGTGCGTAAGTTTATTGCTCCTAAGAGTAGACCCGTTAAGAAAGAAGTTCGCAATCTAAAAAATTTTGTTGAAGAGGATTTTATTAATGATTTAAAAGATATACCATGGTACAAAATTGAAAATATCAATGATCCCAATTCTGCCTGGAAAGCGTGGAAGTCAGAATTCAATGTCATACTAGATCGTCATGCCCCTATAAGGCATAAACGTGTAAGACAATCTTCTCTTCCATGGCTTACTTCGGAAATTAAGCAAATGATGCGTGATCGTGATTACCATAAAAAACATACCGTAAAACACGGCTCCCAGCACCATTGGAAACTTTATCAGGCTGCCAGAAATAAAGTTAATATTGAAATGCGAAAAGCTAAATCAAGTTATTATCGCCAAAAAATTGAAGATTGTAAAAAAACTGATCCCAAAACGACCTGGAAATTGATTAATTCACTTATTGGCAAAGTTAATAAACCCAGCCATGTGAATGAAATTCATGTAGGTGATAAAATCATTTCAGATGACAAAAGCATATCTGAGGCCTTTAACGAGTTCTTTATCAACATCGGGCCAAAATTAGCTGCTGAATCAACGAAACTGTCCAGCAATAACGTTGATACTTATATGAAAGACAGCTCAAACTTTCCACCTTTTCGTTTCTTGAACATCCCAGTGGAAAATGTCATGTTAACTCTTAAACAGCTGAATGTGTCGAAAAGTACAGGTCTCGACAAAATCCCAGCAAAGATATTAAAAATTTCCTCAGATATCATAGCTCCTTCTTTGACATTTATTTTTAACTTGTCACTTTCAGCTGGGGTGTTCGTCGACGAATGGAAAAATGCACGAGTAAGCCCGATTTACAAAAATGAGGATCGTCGTGACATGGGTAATTACAGACCAATTTCAATCCTACCAATAATAAGTAAGGTTTTCGAGAAAGAGGTTTTTCAGCAATTTTACCTTCACCTTAACAAAAACTCTCTGTTATCTAAATTTCAATCTGGCTTTCGGCCTTTTCACTCCACCGTATCAGCTTTAATCCAAATGTGCGATGCGTGGTTTGATAACATGGACAAAGGAAAATTAACAGGAGTAGTTTTCCTTGACATCCGAAAAGCGTTTGATTCTATTAATCATGAAATTTTACTTGAGAAATTGGAATATTACGGGGTATCTGAAATGGAACATACATGGTTCCAATCCTATCTTACCGCTCGACGTCAACAATGTTTTGTAAACGGTTTTCTCTCTTCGCAAAATGAAACAATATGCGGGATCCCTCAGGGTTCAATACTCGGCCCTTTACTCTTTTTAATATATATAAATGATCTACCTAACTGTCTAAAATCTACTACCCCTTGTTTATACGCTGATGATACTCAAGTTTTTGCCTCCTCTCTTGATGCTGTGGAGGTTATTAATAATTTAAATTCTGACCTAAATAATATAAGTGATTGGTTAACTGTAAATAAACTCCAGTCCCATTCCTCAAAAACAAAGTTCATGATTATAGGATCAGCGCATAATCTGAAAACTAAAACTGGCGATATACCAGGCACTGTCACCATAGATAATAATATCATCTCGCATGTTAACTCTCAGAAATGTCTGGGTGTTGATATCGATGAACGGCTTACTTTCGATATTCATATTGAAAATTTATGTAAAAAGGTGTGTTCTGGTATAGGCGCCCTAAGGAGAATTAAACATTTTGTCCCAAGGTGTTCCCTTGCAACACTTTATAAATCATTAGTTCAGCCTTATTTTGATTACTGTTCACCTTTATGGGATACATGTGGCAAGCTACTAAAAGATAAATTACAAAGACTTCAAAATCGTGCTGCAAGGGTCATAACGGGAGCAAATTATGATATACGTTCAATGGACGTATTAAACAGTTTACAATGGGATACCCTCCAAATTAGACGTGCAAGAGTAAAGGGCACTCTAGTCTACAAAATCCTAAATGGGCAATCTGCGCCGTGTCTGCGAGACGGTTTGACAAAGCTTAAAGATATTAATAAAAATTATAATCTCAGAAATATTGAAACTGATCTAGCACTTCCAAAGCCAAACACTAATTTTCTCAAGCGTAGTTTTAAATATAGTGGTTCAATGCTGTGGAATAATTTACCAACTGAGGCAAAAAAGGCAACGTCACTTTATGAATTTAAGAATAGACTTGCCACTTTGCCTTTTGCTGAAACATGCTGACCCGGTTGCTTTAATACTTAGTTTTTAGATTATATTTCAGACTTACATTACGCTACATTACTTGTTAGTTAGTTAGTTAGTTAGTTAGTTAGTTAGTTTGTTATTTAGTTAGTTTTTAGGTAGGTAAGTTTAAATATACGCCCCTCCTGGAAATCAACTTCTATTATAAGTTGTGTGAGGCCAGCGTATTAAAATAAAGATGATGTATGTATGTATGTATGTAAAGCAGTAAGATACAACTGATGTAATTACCGTACTGAAATAAAGCGATAAGCCAATGAAAAGCCCTTTTTTAACTAATTTAGCCAATGACAAAATGCGTTAGAACGTTTTCTATAAGTTGCCTATGGGCGCCTATAGACTTACGTAAAAAAATTGAGATATCAGGATCTGTGTTTTACAAAAAGCGAAAAATAATTCAATTTTAGTAAAGTCAACGAGATACAGTGGACATAACAGTTAAGGACCACATTCTGCATATGATGCTTGATTTAGGAGCAGCTATACTGTAGTTTTGGAGTAGAGTTATTCAAGTACTTGAGTTCTTTAGAATTGTCTAAAAGACCAAGATGCCGAACAGTTAAGTACAACGCCAAGCTAACATCACAAAACCATGGCGCAAAAGATATATTTCGAATTTCAGTCAGAAATCGAACGCGGAACCTTGTGAATATGCCCATGAGATGTTTTTAATTTTTAAATACTATTTTCAACTGCTGTAAGGTATTAGATATATTTGCCGTGATTGTTTATTAATATGTTTTGCAAATAAATTACGTGTATACATTTTATTGTAACATTAATTTTATATTGCAACAGACCATGCAGTCCAATTTTCGACACTCTGCTTCACAAGACACTGGAGCATACAGACATTCAGAACACGCAATGTAACAATTACCAAATTCTGAAAAAAAAACCCAGGAAGTCATGAGAAATGATCTTTACTATAAAGCAGAATCAATTATATGTATCACAAACAAATATATAGTAAGTTGATATTTTCTGATATTAAGATCTCTTTTATTTAGGTGGTTTTGGATTCACCACCGGGGGGACATTACCGGGGAGGACATTACCTGGGAGGACATCACCCGGGAGGGCGGGCATTAAGGGGGGGAGGGGGCATCACCTGGGGGACATTACCTGGGAGGACATTATCTTGGGGACATTACCTTACCTGGATGGCATTACCTGGGAGGACACATTACCTAATTGTTGGCGAGAAACTTGGAATCCGAGGATGACAATGGTGTATGACTTTTGCTCCTGATCCCCTGCTAGCTGCTCATTTATATCCTTCTTGTCGAACATTCCTGTGGTGAAGACAAAATTGAAGAAAGAAATTGGACTAAATGCACGACTATAGTATGAATATGTATGGTGGCGATGTAATATATATGTATTCTGAATAATTAACGCTCGGAAACGTTACCGTGTGCACATAGCCTAAACTTCAAATATAATAGTCAGTTAGCCGTGACGTTTTTTTAATTATAAAATTTATGTTGCTTTTTAACCGTCGTCGTCGTCCTAGCACCGTAAGGTCTCTAGTATCTACAGAGTCCCACCCTCACCATTACCATATACAGTGTATATATATATATATATATATATATATATATGTTTGAATTTGTGTTCTCTGGATTTAAGTTTTTTAAAGTTTGAGCTTTCAACTCGGTCCTTCGAGTCTTCGTCAGAAATAAGGTGGTTAGACTTTGGGTTCTCCGTTTATATTATTTGAATTTTGTTGTGATATGCGATCCGAGCGTCTGATTGGTTTGTTGTTTTTGGTAGATTTTTGATTGGTTGGTGTTCCCAGTGGTTGGTTCTGACGCTCGGATCGCATATCACAACAAAATTCAAATAATATAAACGGAGAACCCAAAGTCTAACCACCTTATTTCTGACGAAGACTCGAAGGACCGAGTTGAAAGCTCAAACTTTAAAAAACTTAAATCCAGAGAACACAAATTCAAACACATTATGCCTGGATTACAAATCTTTAAATCATATATATATATATATATATATATATATATATATATATATATATATATATATATATATATATATATATGTATGTATTCGCTTACCTCAGAAGTCTGCAACAGGCTGTTGCAGACTTTTGAGGTAAGCGAAAATCTATATTTGCTCTAACTATATGTTATCGAGCACTCTTTGCGTTTCGTAGACCAAAACCCACACGTATATATATATATATATATATATATATATATATATATATATATATGGGAGGGGGGGGGGGGGGCTTTCATATGTGCGCATTCATAGCAATGTAAAGTATGTGTTCCACTGATCTCCGAAAGTATTGGCTGAATCGAGCAACTATTGTTTTACTATTTTTTAGAAAATAAAGCCAGAATTCGCCATTACTAAAGGACCAACTGCATGTGTGAAATGTCCCTACGGATTTTTTCTTATTTCACCTCCCTCATTTTTCCCTTTTTACAACCAAAGACCCAGTTGTGTTTCAAATATTCCATCTTTGTTTTGACCTGGCTATTATCGGCTCAATAGCATGCAAGGGACCAAATCGACATTTCAAAAGCTTTATTTTCTGACTGTGGAGAACAATGAGTTACTCGATCCAGTCTTCTTTTGGAAAAGAGTGATGTTTTCTTATAGAATATAGCTTTTGAGTGATGGTTCAAATAAATTCTTCCGGGTCCCCCTCTCCTTAACGGCTAAACAGCCCACACCTCCATTGAAACAACACGACGTTCCCCTCTACAGGTCCAAAGATTAGTGGCTCCAATTACCTTCAACACGTTCCTGGAATTAATGGAGCAAAATTGACCATAACACGGAGGCAAGGAAAGAATGTAAGGAACAATTTCTCTATAAATAAGTAATAGATAAATCCCTCAAACGTTGGGATGTATGTTATATAAAGCCCCGAGGACGCGTAGCGTGACTTATTTCACGATTAAGGAGGTTTTCCAACAAAGTTTTGTCTATTTTTTCCACCTTGGCCAGAGATTTTCTGAGTTTTTTCTTCATTTCTTATCTAATTAGTATTCATAGGGCTGTGTAAAACCCGCGGTACATCAAAGAAAACCGACTCAATCGTGAAATAAGAAAAGAATACAGTAAAGTTATGGTTTATCTCCAGTGTAATGGCCCATTTCCACTCAGGAAAATTTTCTTTGGACAGGACATTTTCTTTTGTCTCAAACTCATTAGTTCTGCCCAAGAGCTCACAAGACAAAGGGAAATTTCCTGTCCAAGGAAAATTCTCCTGAGTGGAAATGGGCCTTAAAGGCTCATTTCCACTCAGGACTGAATTTTCCTTAGACAGAAAATTTTTCTTTGTCTTAAATTCACTAGTTTCACCCGAGAACTCACAAGACAGAGAAAAATTTTCTGTCCAAGGAGCATTTCCTGAGTGGAAATGAGTCTTTAAAGACACAGCTGACGTCACCAGAACACACTTTCCAAAGTAAAATACACATGTTGCCATAGTGCGTCAATTATACGGTTGTTAAGAATACATATGTTATTTACCGGCTGGGAGGTCCGTATAGAAAAATATTTGCCCGAGGTCTTAAAAGGCCCAAGGCCACAGGACATTTTTGAGACCGAGGGCAAATATTTTTCTATACGGACCGACCAAAACGGTAAATAACGTATTTATTTTTTTGTTACATAATTAGATAAATTAAATTAATTATCCCCGAGCCCGGGCGTAGGGCCGAAGGCCCGGAGCCCGGTGAGGGTGCTAATCTCGACACGCGTGGAGTCATTTTACACGCGTGGACAAACGTGATATGCGAACGAATTTCTGTGATCTGAATCACAGATTAATAATCTGTGTCTGAATATTTATTTATTTAATTGTATATATGTGTGGACGGACCATGCGCGGTTAAGATTGTGGGGCACTGGGGACAATATGGTTCTTGACAAAAAGATTTGAACTAACAAATAAATATTAAAAGACTTGAGAAAGGAGTTTTGGGGAAACGTATATCACTTTTGAAAGAACAAAAACAAATCAATGTCTACGTAAAAAGCAAAACAACGTCTTGAGTAGAAGGAAACCCGTCAAACGACTCAAACCGAAACTCTAAAGGAGGAGAAAGCAAGAGTGAAACTTGAAAACCGACGAAGAAATAGAAGCCGACGAAACGGTTTTAGTTTACGGTAAAAAATATTGAGCAGCCGCTCTCAGTAATCACGAACATTTAGTAGGAAAACTGTTCGAGTTTCCCACTTTCCTTATGTATATCCTATCACTGTTAATTTTGTTTTCTCTTTGGTGTGTCCTTAAAGTATTTTAAAGTTAATGTCCATTGCATGTTTATAGTTTGCTTGCCTGTTGTATTTCTTATTTGTGGCTGCCTGTCTTAATATCTTTTTTCAAATAGTTTTCTTATTGTAAAACCACTTGTGACTAACGTAGCTTGTCCATAATTTGGCATAAAAATCGGAAAAGGAGCAATTTTTCTTCTGTAAAACGTACAAATGCTGTTGAAATATTTATTAACATGTAGGTGAAAAGAATTTCAACACTTTGAAATGTCATAAATGAATATGGCCGTTGGCAGGCTGTCAGGTTTGAAAAATGTTTTCAGATGCTGTAGCACAGAATAGTAATACAACCAGAAGTCCAACTCGCGTCGGAACCTTTGAAGTTTATGTCCTCGCGCATGTCGCCTCGCGCATCTGGATTCCTCGCCATCCTACGCCATCCTACGCCATCCTGGCAAGTTCCCCCGGCAGTTTGGTCCTTCAAAAGAAGGTTAAAACTGCCGGGGGAACTTGCCAGGATGGCGTAGGATGGCGTAGAATGGCGTCGGATGGCGTAAAATATCGCGCCTGCGCATTGAAGAAATGCGGACAAGTTTTCACTTGAGTTGGACTTCTGGTTGTATTACTATTCTGTGGCTGTAGTGATGTTTTTTTGTAAATATGGAAAGAAAGAAGTGTACAATATAACCCTAATATTTTGACAAAATTTTCCCGCTTGCCTCGGTAGTCTAGTGGTTAACACAGTCGGCTTGCACGGTAACATGGTTGAGTTCAAACCCTGGAAGCAACGTGCAATTTTCTTTATCTCAATATTTTTCACGAAATATCATCCTTAAATTTTTCTTTGTTCCTCGTTACCTTTTTCTTCAAAAAATAGAGTTATTAAAATTGCAGTTTTTTATTTCAAATATATTCTACTAGAATTAAAACTAATTTTGATCAACAGGAGTGGCTATTTCCAGGCCCCCAATAAAAAAGAGCGCAAGTGTTTCTGTGGATCACAGGGAATATCAGGAGGTATTTACGAAAATCCATGCAAAAGCGGGCGAGGGGTTATTGCGTTTATGTATTTCTAGTATAAATATATTTATAAAATAACAGGTATGCTACGCACGCAGAGACACGTACAGAGACACGTTTGACGTCATTTTCATTTGATATTGTACAACGCATGCTCTGTTTGGTTAAATCTCACGTGATCACTGGCGTATTTATTTGATTACGCCATCATTCGTCAGCTGAGTCTCGGTCACTTTGGTGGCTTCTCCTTGGTTTTTTACCTCGTAAAACGGTTAGTTATTTTATAAAACAAATAGAAAATTGCTTTTGTGACTCTGTACTGTGATACAAACACGAATGACGCAATTTCAACCGGAAAAAATGTGTGAAAACACTCGGCTTCGCCTCGTGTTTCCACTAAGGCATTTTTTCCGGTTGAAATCACGTCATTCGTGTTTGTATCACAGTACAGAGACACGCAAGCGATTTTCTATTTGTTAATTATATACGTCGTAGGGTGTCGTGCGCCAATGAAGCACTGACAATGAAGCACCACAAAATTTTAAACTAAATCTATGGCTATATTTTGCGAAACGAAATTTTTTCGTTTAAAGAAACGAAATGGAGCCCGCTCTACTAAAACAACAAACAGCGGTTTAATATATCTTGAAGAGAAACCAGAGAACCTGAAGAAACTAAACGCCATATGGTAAACAAAAAGTCGATCTGAATTGGCAGTGTTTGTGGTAACTCAGGTAGGGGATTTGTATATTTATTTTGCTGATTGGATTCATTGTATTAAGTGCCAAGACCGGCAATACGTTTAAATAAAAGCCCTTTTATAGTCACTCGTCCGTTAAACTTAATCTAGCATCTATTATAATCAAGTTTAATACATTGTGTTGTTTTCATGTTTTCGCTTAAACCTAAATGATATACAGCTCCACTTATATTCCTGCTTACCTTCTTACACGAACTTGTAAAACTTATCTGGACGTGGTGTTTTTCATTGACTATGTATATGCACTTCTTATTATTTATAATAATCATGGGCCGACTTTGCCGATTTTCTAGGCAGTATTTCCAAATTTTCGCCAGAAACGTTGTCTGTTTAATATTTCTTTCTGGAATCCGATTCTACTGAATTGTTTTTATCTCGGACTTATATTATAAATGTAGTTTTGGAGCTGTTAACGTTTAATTCTGCCTTTGCAAAACATGTATGCAGAACAGCAGAGGGAAGCCATTTAAAGACTTGCTAAAAATGATTTCCTTGGAAACCTATAAACAATGAATATATGTTTTACAGCTATAGTTCAATTAATGAAACCTAAGTTTTGCTTTCATATGTTCAATTTTCAAATCTGAAAGTCAACAGTTAGTCACCCTATAAATGCATATCAGGAGGGCTTTAATATTTTAATCAGGGGGTGTGTTTCAAAAATACATATAAAATTTAAAGATGATCTGTGTATCATTAATACAACAAAAACAGAAATTAGGGAAGGGAGGGGTGGGGGGGGGGGGGGGGGGGAGTGGGGTTAAAAAATGCATATAAAGCAGGCGAGGGGTTGTTGCATTCATGTATTTCTAGTAATTGAATTAAGTTGTGTAATCGAGATGACGTTCACGTGATATTCAAAAGTCCAAAGTTTATCGTTCGACAGTAAACAACTGCCGACATGCAGTCTGACAGGGAAGCTTGGAACCTCTTTTGTGATTAAAAAGCAGTCAAAACTTGAAGATCTAGTTACGAATGGAAGTCAGAATGCAGTCCAAGTGTTTTTAAAGTTTAGTTGATAAAGATTCTTCGTCGTTCTTCTTCGTCGCTTGCTCGTTTTTGGCTCTTCGCTTGGAAAATCGCTTTCAATACTGGCTGACTGCATGGAAATTGAAAGTGGGTCGTTCGAGTTTGAAGACGAAAATGCTTGTAATAAGCCATTTGTAACTTTTTTCAAAGACATGACACGATGAGGTTGGCATGTGGAAGATATTTGACTAAAGGGTAAAAACTTGTAGCGGTTTTGTTGAGTATAGTTGGACGACAGAAGAATGACAGTAATATAGTATGAAAAGCTTTCAGCTTTTCTGTCTTCTCGTGGGTCGTGGTATGTTTTTTTTTATATATACTTCTATATAGTTTCATTTACTGATTCAAAATACTGTGTTCAGAAGTTTATGTATGTTTTGCCTACTGTTTTAAACTGTTTTCATACGTCGTTGAGCAATAATACTTTAAAACTTTGAATGTCGCTCACTGAAATTTTGCTTATTCACAGTTTTCTCGAGTTCTTTTAAAATTCGCTGTTTTCACACGAAGTTGTCAAAGCCATTTGGATAATAAATCTCATTTGCATCCCCGTCGCTCTCTGTTGAATATATTTTTTCTGTGGCAAGCGAAATAGTTATGAAAATCGATCAATTTTAAATGACAGAATGTAAAAAATATAAACTTTTTTTTGTTTTTGTTTTGAAATCCACAGCGGTCCGTATCGGGGTCCGTATCGTGTGATACGGACCGCTCGCTAAGCCAATCAGAGCGCGCGAATCAGATGGATACCGGACCGCAAAAAAATAAACACTTATTAATGTCTGCTCCCGAGTTTCCCTCGACTTCGTCTCGGGAAACATCGAGACTCTCGGGAAAACAAAACTACTGAAATTTTCCCGAGGGATCAGACATATTAAGTGCTTTGTTATATAGCTTGAGTTTCGCTAAATAATTTCAACATTTATCGAGGGAAAGTACACAAAAGACAAACTGAAAGATTTACACAAAAGACAAACTGAAACCAGAAAAATTACGCCTGGCTTCCGCCTAATTTCACTTCAACTAAACATGCAAATACGAGTCTCAGAACAAAAGAACAGCAATACATCTTCACACATGCTTTGAAGACCTATAAATAATCTTTTTTTTTCGTACCAAACAAGCTTTTGTTTACAGGACAGTCATCGTTTTATCCAGTAAAACTCTAGCTATATATTAATAATGCTACAAATATTTCTTTAGTAAATAGAAATACGTACTATTTAACTTTGTCTCTGTAAATAGACAATAGATTGTTAGATTTCTCAATCGGCAAAACAATACATAAACCATCACATCTATAGATCGAATATACATCTCTGCCTGAGTCGACAGAACGTTAGATCTCTGGATCGATAGATTGCTGGATGGATCTCTGGATCCCTAGATCATGTGGTGTCGTCGACCAAGATATTTGTTTCAGCTTTACCTTCCACATGGTTTACTACAGGATACCGACTACACCAGCCATACAGGCAGGCGTTTTGCCGACTCCACAAGGGGCAAGAGCTACCGAAGGAAAATATTTGGATGCTCGTGATAGTTCTGAAAAAGCTTCACAGTCGTCTTGCCGAGCAACGCACTTGTCGACACCAAAGTACTAGCTACAAAGTAACAGTTGTGCAGTTGTACCACGGCTTTTTGCTAATGTCGAAAGCCATCTGAATGTAGTTACTTCCGATATTTCCTCCCAAACAAACGCAATTTCAGCCAATCTTTTCTCCAAATTATCAAGTGAACACAATTCACTTCACGAATTTCGCACGCCATTTTCTCTTCTAATCTGAGGTGAGGTAACACTGAAGGATAAAATAAGTAGAGGGGTGCTGATCCAATATTGCCGTTGAGATGAGGTTTAAGTTTATTAATTAAATGACTTTCTCGTAAAAGAAGCTCAGATTCAAAAGAGCAAGAAGAAATAGTACTAAAATCACTAAAAGAAATAGGATGCCCCGTCTCATGATGATGGGCAAGAGTATTACCACGGGGTGGACTTGCGCGTTTTTTGCCAGTAAGGGCCGAAATTCCCATGTGTTCAGAAACGCGTGTGTGTAGATGTCGAGTGGTTTCACCCACATACAAAGCTCCGCAGTTTTGACACTTAAACTTATACACGACATGAATTTATACACCACATGACATGTAATAACAAGTTGTAGAATTGCAATAACCACTGCCAGCCTATTGATTCTGCACGAACAAACAAACAAACTAACGAAGGAAATGACAGGAAAAATACGCCGCAGAATACAAAACGTTTGCAACGGCATAACGTCATGTAAAAAACATCTATGCTATTCATTAAATTCATTTTACTTTTGTTGATTCCATTGTAACTCTAATTAAAAAATTGAAAGGAAAATCTTTTGTCAATAGGAGTATATAGTTTGCCGGCAAGAGTCACAGGAAATACATTCCTTATATCGAGAACAAACTGTTTATAAAATGTATTGCAATGTTTAAATTAGTCCTCCAACAAATTTCTTCCATATTTGGTACGTTGTTATATAACTTAATGTTACTTTATTGTCTTGAATGCCATGCATGATCAGGCCATCTTGGATCACATCAAACATTAAAAGGTTAATTCATCTTAATGTATACTCCCCGTTAACTTTTTAAAGTCTTTATTTTATCTTAAAGTCTATTTAGTCTAGTCTAACTCCAACCTAAAGTAATCACTCCCAGTTGAGTATGGTTCGTCACTTGGAGTAGCACCTATTTCTATTAAATATCATTTTTCCTTTTCTATGACTCGGCTATTTTGAGAGTTGAAGTGTGTCCATTAATTTGTGAATCTTGCCGTGTCGTCGTACAACTAACGAAGAATTGCCGGATTTTGTTGGACTAGATTTTATCCTGCATGAATCTCATTTAGTTCGCTGTACTTCTTGTTGTTTTGATAGACATGCTTTAATCTTTAAAAATTAAAATAAAGCTGTAATCAAATGTTATATAGGCCTACTTCCCGTCATGGTTTATTAGACCGAAGTCTATTCTGAATCTCAATAAATTTCAATTATGTTTCTCCGGCGTTATGTTTTAATAGACTGGACTTTCAGACTGGCTTGCTTACTGACGTTATTCAATAAGTAAATTGTTTCTCAATCTTAACATGATTGTGACAAAAAAGAAAGATTATTTGATCATGTTAGATTTTCAGTACAGTTTGTTTATCGCCAACAGTTATTCGTTTCAGTCAAAATGACTTGAGACAAACAATTGTACATCTTAATGTCTAAACTGAGAAAGAAAAAAAAAAGAAAACTATTTTATTTTCGGCCTAACTGATAATTTACAAAACTTACAATGTCATGAACAATGCATGGACTAATAACGGATTTAGGTTGAAATTCAGTATAAACGTCAGTTTACAAACAATCTCTAATATTTGCAATACTTTATAGTTTATACAGAGCTTGTAAGACACAATATATTTCAGTAGTGCTTTTTATGGCCAGTCGTGTTGTGAGTTGCGAGACTGATGATAAAAAGTAGGCTAAGTCTTGAAGATAATTCTGTATATCAATATCTGTTCTACAGATAACATCTTCGTCCGGCTAAAAGTGACAAAGTTCAATCAGATTTCATGACGACGCTGACATAAGAACGTAGACACAGCTGTTAAATATGAAAATAAATTATTGATGGTCGAGGAGTTCTAAATTTTGATCTTTCATATTTTAGTTATATATGAACAGAATTAAGATTTATAGAGGATATTACACGGCGGCGCGAAGATATGAATTTTATCTTCTAGTGGGGGAAAACAATATTTTACGAATGAGTGTAGCGAATGAGTAAAATATGGTTTTTGCCATGAGAAGATAAAATTCATATCTTCGCGCCGCCGAAGCGGTAAAATTCTAAATGACGTCATCGATATCTTCACTAGTGAGGATATGGAAAATACGACACTGTATATTTCCAGTAAAACACTCGCATCTATATAATAAATATAAAATATACTACTACTAGCCTGCATTCTTAGTTTTTTAAAACAAAAATGAAAAAATAGAAACTAAAAAAGTCCAGAAGTGCCTATATATACTGATTCCTTCCTTCCGCACGAACGAACGAACAAAGAAACTCACAGAAAAACTATTAAGGACGAACTCACAAGCAAAAAATAGGGCTGCCTGAAAGCTAGCAGCCTGCACAGCAATTCTACAAAATTCAGGTTCTCCGAGCCTATTTTCCTGTACAGTGTGGAAAAAAACTTTCTTTACTTATACTCCTACTCCTACTCCTGCTCCTACTCCTGCTCCTGCTCCTACTCCTACTCCAACTTCTGCTCCTACTCCTGCTTCTGCTCATGCTCCTGCTCCTGCTTCTGCTCCTACTCCTGCTCCTGCTCCTGCTCCTGCTCCTGCTCCTGCTCCTGCTCCTGCTCCTGCTCCTGCTCCTGCTCCTGCTCCTGCTCCTGCTCCTGCTCCTGCTCCTGCTCCTGCTCCTGCTCCTGCTCCTGCTCCTACTCCTGCTCCTACTCCTACTACTTCTGCTCCTGCTCCTACTTCTGCTCCTACTCCTGCTCCTGCTCCTACTCCTGCTCCTACTCCTACTTCTGCTCCTACTCCTACTTCTGCTCCTGCTCCTACTTCTGCTCCTACTCCTACTTCTGCTCCTACTCCTACTTCTGCTCCTACTCCTACTTCTGCTCCTACTCCTACTTCTGCTCCTGCTCCTACTTCTGCTCCTACTCCTACTTCTGCTCCTACTCCTACTTCTGCTCCTACTCCTACTTCTGCTCCTACTCCTACTTCTGCTCCTGCTCCTACTTCTGCTCCTGCTCCTGCTCCTGCTCCTGCTCCTGCTCCTGCTCCTACTCCTACTCCTACTTCTGCTCCTACTCCTACTTCTGCTCCTGCTCCTACTTCTGCTCCTACTCCTGCTCCTACTCCTGCTCCTGCTCCTACTTCTGCTCCTACTCCTACTTCTGCTCCTGCTCCTACTTCTGCTCCTACTTCTGCTCCTGCTCCTGCTCCTACTCCTACTTCTGCTCCTACTCCTACTCCTACTCCTGCTCCTGCTCCTACTCCTGCCCCTACTCCTACTTCTGCTCTTGCTCCTACTCCTACTCCTGCTCCTGCTCCTGCTCCTGCTCCTACTCCTACTCCTACTCCTACTCCTACTCCTACTCCTACTCCTACTCCTGCTCCTGCTCCTACTCCTACTCCTACTCCTGCTCCTGCTCCTACTCCTACTCCTACTCCTGCTCCTGCTCCTACTCCTACTCCTGCTCCTACTCCTACTCCTGCTCCTACTCCTACTCCTGCTCCTACTCCTACTCCTACTCCTACTCCTACTCCTACTCCTACTCCTACTCCTGCTCCTACTTCTGCTCCTGCTCCTACTCCTGCTCCTACTCCTACTCCTACTCCTGCTCCTGCTCCTGCTCCTGCTCCTACTCCTGCCCCTACTCCTACTTCTGCTCCTGCTCCTACTCCTACTCCTGCTCCTACTCCTACTTCTGCTCCTGCTCCTGCTCCTGCTCTACACTAGCATATCTATGTGACACATTTATCAAAAGAAACTTCTCACAATCTTATAAATTAAGAAATTGCGAAATCAATTTATCCTTACCTAAACCTAGAACTGAATACATGAAAAGAAGCTTTTGATATGATGGGGCGGAACTTTGGAACAGGGTTTCTAAAGATATTAGAAATGCCTCAAACTTGAAGCTCTTCAAGAAAAAACTCATAAACCTATGCACAGACTCACCTTCGAATTTGCTAGAGTAGGCTAAAACTGTACTCAGTCCATCTTTTTATTGTATTTATTTTATATATTCGTGATATTTTAAAATTGGAAAAAAAAAAGTGTAAATTAGTTTAGTTTTTTTTGTTTTGTTTTTTTTATAAAATATACGTACGGCTTACATGTAAAGCAGTAAGATACAACTGATGTAATTACCGTACTGAAATAAAGCGATAAGCCAATGAAAAGCCCTTTTTTAACTAATTTAGCCAATGACAAAATGCGTTAGAACGTTTTCTATAAGTTGCCTATGGGCCCCTATAGACTTACGTAAAAAAATTGAGATATCTGGATCTGTGTTTTACAAAAAGCGAAATATAATTCAATTTTAGTAAAGTCAACGAGATACAGTGGACATAACAGTTAAGGACCACATTCTGCATATGATGCTTGATTTAGGAGCAGCTATACTGTAGTTTGGGGGGAGGGGGGGGGGGGCTTTCATATGTGCGCATTCATAGCAATATAAAGTATGTGTTCCACTGATCTCCGAAAGTATTGGCTGAATCGAGCAACTATTTTTTTTACTATTTTTTAGAAAATAAAGCCAGAATTCGCCATTACTAAAGGACCAACTGCATGTGTGAAATGTCCCTACGGATTTTTTCTTATTTCACCTCCCTCATTTTTCCCTTTTTACAACCAAAGACCCAGTTGTGTTTCAAATATTCCATCTTTGTTTTGACCTGGCTATTATCGGCTCAATAGCAAGGGACCAAATCGACATTTCAAAAGCTTTATTTTCTGACTGTGGAGAACAATGAGTTACTCGATCCAGTCTTCTTTTGGAAAAGAGTGATGTTTTCTTATAGAATATTGCTTTTGGGTGATGGTTCAAATAAATTCTTCCGGGTCCCCCTCTCCTTAACGGCTAAACAGCCCACACCTCCATTGAGACAACACGTTCCCCTCTGCAGGTCCAAAGATTAGTGGCTACAATTACCTTCAACACGTTCCTGGGATTAATGGAGCAAAATTGACCATAACACGGAGGAAGGAAAGAATGTAAGGAAGAATTTCTCTATAAATAAGTAATAGATAAATCCCGATGACGCATAGCCTCCGAGGGCTGTATATCGCATACATCCCGACGTATGAGGGACAAATCTGACTTATTTCACGATTGAGAAGGTTTTCCAACAAAGTTTTCTCTATTTTGTCCACCTTGGCCAGAGATTTTCTGAGTTTTTTCTTCATTTCTTATCTAATTAGTATTCATAGGGCTGTGTAAAACCCGCGGTACATCAAAGAAATCCGACTCAATCGTGAAATAAGAAAAGAATACAGTAAAGTTATGGTTTATCTCCAGTGTTAAGGACCATTTCCACTCAGGAGAATTTTTCTCGGACAGGAAATTTCCCTTTGTCTTGTGAGCTCTTGGGCAGGACTAATGAGTTTGAGACAAAAGAAAATGTCCTATCCGAGGAAACTTTTCTGAGTGGAAATGAGCCTTTAAGGCTCGTTTCCACTCAGGAAAATTTTCCTTGGACAGCAAATTTTTCTTTGTCTTAAGTTCATTAGTTTCACCCGAGAGCTCACAAGACAAAGAAAAGTATTCTGTCCAAGGAACATTTTCCTGAGTGGAAATGGGCCTTAAAGGCTCATTTCCACTCAGGAAAATTTTCCTTGGACAGAAAAATTTTCTTTGTCTTAAGGCCCATTTCCACTCAGGAAAATTTTCTTTGGACAGGAAATTTCCCTTTGTCTTGTGAGCTCTCGGGCAGAACTAATGAGTTTGAGACAAAAGAAAATGTCCTGTCCGAGGAAAATTCTCCGAGTGGAAATGGGCCATTAAATTCAGTTTGTCCAAGGAACATTTTCCTGAATGGAAATGAGTCTTTAAAGACACAGCTGACGTCACCAGAACACACTTAGTCTTTCCAAGAAGTAAAATGCACGTCTTGCCATAGTGCGTCAATTATACGGTTGTTAATAATATACACTTATTAATGTCTGCTCCCGAGGGAAACAGTTATAGTTTTGGATTGTTAGATTTCTCAATCGGCAAAACGATACATAAACCACCGCATCTATAGATCGAATATACATCTCTGCCTGGGTCGATAGAACGTTAGATCTCTGTCTGGATCGATAGATCGCTGGATGGATCCGTCTGGATCGTTGGATCCCTAGATCATGTGGTGTCGTCGACCAAGATATTTGTTTCAGCTTTACCTTCCACATGGTTTAATACAGGATACACTACACCAGCCATACAGGCCGACTCCACAAGGGGCAAGAGCTACAAGGAAATATTTGGATGAACGTGATTGTTCTGAAAAAGCTTCATAGTCGTCTTGTCAACGCACTTGTCGACACCAAAGCACTACAAAGTAACGGTTGTGCAGTTGTACTACGGCTTTTTGCTAATGTCGAAAGCCATCTGAATGTAGTTACTTCCGATATTTCCTCCCAAACAAACGCAATTTCAGCCAATTTTTCTCCAAATTATCAAGTGAACACAATTCACTTCACGAATTTCGCACGCCATTTTCTCTTCTAATCTGAGGTGAGGTAACACTGAAAGTTAAAATAAATAGAGTGGTGCTGATCCAATATTGCCGTTGAGATGAGGTTTAAGTTTATTAATTAAAAGACTTTCTCTTTTGAAAAGAAGCTCAGAATCAAAAGAGCAGGAAGAAATGATACTAAAATCACTAAAAGAAATAGGATGCCCCGTCTCATGATGATGGGCAAGAGTATTACCACGGGGTGGACTAGCGCGTTTTTTGCCAGTAAGGGCCGAAATTCCCATGTGTTCAGAAACGCGTGTGTGTAGATGTCGAGTGGTTTCACCCACATACAAAGCTCCGCAGTTTTGACACTTAAATTTATACACGACATGAATTTATACACCACATGACATGTAATAACAAGTTGCAGAATTGCAATAACCACTGCCAGCCTATTGATTCTGCACAAACAAACAAACAAACAAACAAACAAACAAACAAACAAACAAACAAACAAACAAACAAACAAACAAACAAACAAACAAACAAACAAACAAACAAACAAACAAACAAACAAACAAACAAACAAACAAACAAACAAACAAACAAACAAACAAACAAACAAACAAACAAACAAACAAACAAACAAACAAACAAACAAACAAACAAACTAACGAAGGAAATGGCAGGAAAAATACGCCGCAGAATACAAAACGTTTGTAACGGCATAACGTCATGTAAAAAACATCTATACTATTCATTAAATTCATTTAACCTTTGTTGATTCCATTGTAACCCTAATTAAAAAATTGAAAGGAAAATCTTTTGTCAATAGGAGTATAGTTTGCCGGCCAGAGTCACAGGAAATACATTCCTTATATCGAGAACAAACTGTTTACAAAATGTATTGCAATGTTTAAATTAGTCCTCCAACGTTGTCATATAACTTAATGTTACTTTATTGTCTTGAATGCCATGATCAGCCATCTTGGATCACATCAAACATTAAAAGGTTAATTCATCTTAATGTATACTCCCCGTTAACTTTTTAAAGTCCTTATTTTATCTTAAAGTCTATTTAGTCTAGTCTAACTCCAACCTAAAGTAATCACTCCCAGTTGAGTAAGGTTCGTCACTTGGAGTAGCACCTATTTCTATTAAATATCATTTTTCCTTTTCTTTGTTGTTTAGGAAAAGATTTCATGAAAGCACTGCTTGACTCGGCTATTTTGAGAGTTGAAGTTGGAACAGCGTTACTTAGTAAGTGAAATGTCTCGATTAATTTGTGAATCTTGCCGTGCCGTCGTACAATAGCGAAGAATTGCCGGTTTTGTTGGACTAGATTTTATCCTGCATGAGTCTCATTTATAGTTCGCTGTACTTCTTGTTGTTTTGATAGACATGCTTTAATCTTTAAAAATTAAAATAAAGCTGTAACCAAATGTTATATACTTTCCATCATGGTTTATTAGACCGAAATCTATTCTGAATCTCAATAAATTTCAATTATGTTTCTCCGGCGTTATGTTTTAATGACTGGACTTTCAGATCGGCTTGCTTACTGACGTTATTCAATAAGTAAATTGTTTCTCAATCTTAACATGATTGTGACAAAAAAGAAAGATTATTTGATCATGTTAGATTTTCAGTACAGTTTGTTTATCGCCAACAGTTATTCGTTTCAGTCAAAATGACTTGAGACAAACAATTGTACATCTTAATGCCTAAACTGAGAAAGAAAACAAAAATGAAAACTGTTTTATTTTCGGCGTAACTGATAATTTACAAAACTTACATTGTCATGAACAATGCATGGACTAATAATGGATTTAGGTTGAAAGTCAGTGGAAAAAGGTCAGTTTACGAACAATCTCTAATATTTGCAATACTTTATAGTTTATACAGAGCTTGTAAGACACAATGTATTTAGTGCTTTTTATGGCCAGTCGCGTTGTGAGTTGCGAGAGATGATAAGAAGTAAGTCTTGCAGATAATTCTGTATATCAATATAGATGTTATCTGTAGAACAGATATATCTGTTCTACAGATAACATCTTCGTCCGGCTAAAAGTGACAAAGTTCAATCAGATTTCATGACGACGCTGACAAAAGAACGTAGACAGTTAAATATGAAAAAAAAGTATTGATGGTCGAGGAGTTTTAACAGAATTAAGATTTATATAAAATATACTACTACTAGCCTGCATTCTTAGTTTTTTAGTTAGTGTGAAAACAAAAATAAAAAAATAGAAACTAAAAAAGTCCAAAAGTGCGGTGCTGTACCTATATATACTGATTCCTTCCGCACGCACGAACGAACAAAGAAACTCACAGACAAACTATTAAGGACGAACTCACAAGCAAAAAATAGGGCTGCCTGAAAGCTAGCAGCCTGCACAGCAATTCTACAAAATTCAGGTCTTCTCCGAGCCTATTTTCCTGTACAGTGTGGAAAAAAATTTCTTTACTTATACTCCTACCCCTACCCCTACCCCTACCCCTACCCCTACCCCTACTCTTTTCCCCTACCCCTACCCCTACTCCTTTCCCCTACCCCTACCCCTACCCCTACCCATACTCCTACTCCTACTCCTCCCACTCCCGCTCCCGCTCGTGCTCGTGCTCGTGCTCGTGCTCGTGCTCGTGCTCGTGCTCGTGCTCGTACTCATATTTATACTTATTAAGTGTATAATTTCTTCAACTGAAGAATAACTTACAGATCAATGACTGCTTTTGGAAGACTTTTAGTGCACGCGTGGAAATATTTGACATATTTGATGTTAGTTTTTAGTTACCTGTTTACAACTTGTTAGAGTTTTATATATTTATATATGTATATATAAAACTCTAACAAGTTGTAAACAGGTAACTAAAAACTAACATCAAATCTCTAGCTTGGGATATCCTGCACCATTCACCTGCGGGCAAAACAACATGGCGGACAGTTTTGCTTTTGTGTTTACCGAAGCAGAAGATTTTGTTGATACACAATGCTGATGTAGTAGAATAACGAGACAACAAAATTAGGTAGAAGAGTGTCCACAGGTATGTTTCTTTACAATTTTCTATCCATTAATATATTCAAAAGTTGTAAAAACTGTTTTGTCGACAAATATTGAGCAAGTGCCCAAGTTGCTAGCGGCCGTGTCTTGTATAAAAATACCGAAAATTATAAGAATGTTAAACTTGTTATTTAATTTATGAGGTATATGCTAAAACAATTATTCACCTCAGCGTCGGTGAATAGTGTGGATATCCAGCACTATTCACCTCCACTTCGGTGAATAATTGTTAAATATTTTTATAAAATAACATTTTGAAAACGCACGCGGTGATTGGTTAAAAGCGCTGCGTTTCTATAACTCTATGGAAAACATGGATATATTACGCCATCCAATACGCCATTATTCTAATTAAAATTTGTACAGAAACACAATTATACGCCATTCAGTACACCATCCATGGGTAATGAGAATTTACACTTTTTATTTGGATTAATTTTAACGTTTAATCTATTTTATAAAGGAAATGGAAAACATTTTTTCCGTGTTCCTATAGAATTATAGAAACACTTGTGGAAGTTTGGAAGAACTCAAAATAGTAAATTTCTGTAATTTCTCGCTCTCCCAAACTTCCACTCGTGTTTTCAATAACTCTATTTCTTAAATATTTATACGCTAATTTGACACACTGGCGTGTTTCACCGCAAACTTAATATAGGCTAACCAGATCACCTAGTAATTTTATGAATCTGCTAGTAAGTTAGGTTAGTGTTCAAAGACGGAAGGTACTTAGTTAGGGTAAACTGAGCTTCTTTGTTGGACCCAGAAGATCGCATGCCAAATGACATGTCTTATATGTCTATGCCACACAGCATGTCTTTACCCATGCATGACTGCATGGCTTACACCCACCTGCTTTATTTTCATAAATATAATATGAGGTTACCCTCAGTGTTGCACACTGTTATGATATTGATTAAACTAGTCAAAAATAAAAACAAAAAAATAAAAAGCATAGATAAGAAAACATAGATGAACACAAAGAAAGCAGATAATGATATTTATTTTTAATTTTCCAGATTGCTAAGGATGGCCATCTGCAGTTGCAAAATGTTCAATCATTTATATATATATATATATATATATATATATATATATACATTCATTCATACCATATATATATATATATATACTGTATATATATATATATATATATATTCATTCATACCATATATTCATACCATATATATATATATATATAAATATATATATATGTATATATATATATATATATATATATATATGGTCTATATTATGGTCTTACTCTATATTGGTCCAAATGCATGGTCTATATTATCAGATTATATAAAGTATGTACATAACAAGAAAATAAGTCAAATCTCCAGCAGTCCATAAACACAGAAGCATGACCAACATTTTATCAGTTCTTCACCATTTCCCAAACAGAGTAACCATGAAAATTTATAATCCATGAAAATGGACGTTATGTTAAGTAGGCATGACACATTAGATGATCATTATCCAACCCATGCAGATGGATATTCTTAGTAATCAAAGATCTGAAAACAGAAGTCAAGAAAAATAACAAGATAAATATCAATATGTGGTTTACATTTGTCATTTAATGATTTTTTAATGTTTTCAGTTATCTTACGATTCCACGCATTTTATCATTTCTTATATATTGCCTTTCTAAAATCTAAATTTGAAATAAACTGAAGTTCAAAACATAATTATATATATAGGTATATGCATAAGTTTTAGTTTTTTATATGTGGCACATTAGAAGTTGCAGAATCAAAATAATATATTGTTATTATTGGGCATTTCACTCGATTACATAGCATGTTCTAAGGATTTAGGGTGAAGGAAAATTCGAGTGTAGAATATATACATTGGTCTTAAAATGTATATATTCTACACTCGAATTTTCCTTCACCCTAAATCCTTAGAACATATATATATATATATATATATATTCATTCATACCATTTAGATAAACAGATATACCTATATAATTATACCGTGATACTTTATTTATTGCTGAATGTTAATTTTAATTTTATATCAGACTAAGAAATAATAAACTCTTTTTATGTGGATATCTGAGAGTAAAAAATAAAAAAGTTAAAATTAAATTTCTTTAATAAGCAACTAGCAAAAAATATTAATATAAGCGTTAGGTTGAAGTAGGCAACAAATTAGTGCATGCCGGAGTCAAAGACAAAACTAAATATAATCAGAAACGGCTTTTTCTGTAAAAAAACAAATATTTAAACAAAAATAAAAAATAGCATTTGAATAGACTTACATCAGGAACAATAAAAGCAAATTTATTTACAAGAAAATCTTTTCCTTGCCCACCTTAACATCATCCAATAAGTTAAACAAAATTAAGAAAAGTTATTTTGTTCTTTGTTTTACATGTATATCGAGCTTACATCGTGCTGCGGGACAAATTCGAAAAAGTACAAAAATTTGCTTTAAACAGTGGTTTACACGTAGACGGTTTAGTGGTTTAGTGGTTTAGATTCGTCCCCCGTACCATATATACTAAACAGGATCTAAGTCTAATCATCAGCACCTCTGACGCGTATGCCTCCCATGACAACACTTTTAGTTCAATAAATTAGTCGAAAAACATGACTCACTCCGTCCCGAATACCTATATTAAATCTTGATAAAATGGTGATGAAGATAAGAGCTTTGGCTTCCTTGTGAACACTTGTGCTTTCCGCCTTTCCGGCCCTTGATAATATTGATGTTAGAAGTCAGGAACCTACGCAAACTAGGCACTTTAGTTAACCATGATAAGGTATATGTGTTAATTATTTTAATTATTACTGAAACGCAGCTTTTGTTGTAGCAGATGTTTATTATAAATAGGATGAGCGCATAGTGCATGATCATAGTTCATTTGAAGTTCTCGACTGAAAACACTCAGGAGTCGGACTGCATAATTAGTACCAAGTAAGTACGCACGGTATTAAAAAACGTTTTTATGTCTTTCCGTAAAATATGTAATAGTCAGCGAGGAATTGCTTTTCACAAATCCTTATTTATACAAACTTTAAAACCGTCTGGTGTAAACATAAACATCTTTGGGCTAGCAGGAACATATTGGGCAATTATCCGGACTTGTTACCCCGGGTTCATATATATAAAGGGCATATATATAGCACTTGTTAACAGAGTATTATACAGATTCTGTTTGGATAGAAAGCCGGCCTGGAGTTATAGCTAGGTCGGCCTCAAAATTACAGTTTGGTCAGCAGACGACCTGAGATTAGGCAGGCATGAACTGAATCCCAGGTCGGACTCACGAAAATGATCTACAGTAAAAACACTACAATCGACGACCTAAAGTCAGTCCAACCTGAGTTCGGGCCAGCCTCGTGGAAACACCCCCTCATCCCCTTATCAGGCCTGAGGGGTGTCTACATGCCGTCCCGATTTCGGGTCGGTTATACTGTTTTTACTATAGATCGTTTTAATTAGTCCTGCCTGCATGGACTTCATGAGCAGCAGGGAATTTTGTCTGCGCTGTTAAAAAATATCGCGGGCTCATCGTGTTTTGTTCCAATTAGTGGAGACACTGACGTTCTTCTGATAGGTGAAAGAAGACATTTTAGCCGGGAAGATGTATAAATATCGAAGACGAAGTGATGGTAGTGAATGTTTGATCGACTATAAACTGAAAATTTGCCTTCTTCCACAAATTTAAATGTTGGTTTCCTTTTATTCCATTACTGCTTTTGATATCTGAGAGGTATTTCGTAATGGGAAAATTGTAGAAAGTGGGTAAATTATGTATTCATTCCTTTCGTCCAACGACTCAGGTTCTGAACGACAAGGTTCACAGTTTCATTTACTGACTAGTTCCCAGGTCTCTATCGCCGTTTGACAAAAAGTAATCTGAGCCCACTGTATCAGTGATACTTCATTTGGAAGAGTACTTCATCTTGTATAAATCAAACGAATACATAAAGAACGTAGGGGCTATGATCTAATGACCAAGTACATTAAAAAAATAATAATTAATATTGAAATCAGCTTTTTAAAACCGAAACCGTTTGCTCTGGAAAAATCCCAAGAAAAATCTCAAGTTGAATCCCTGAGAAAAAAATCCCAAAAAAATCCCAACTCCTTCAAAAAATCCCAAGATCTTGGGATAAAATGCCAAGGTTGGCAACACAGCAACTCACGCGACTATCCCGCAATCTCCACGGGCGCATGCGCAGACAAAATTCCCTGCTGTTTCCTGCATGAGATTCAGTTCACACCAGCCAA
Organism: Corallium rubrum; assembly: GCA_964035015.1. NCBI lineage: Eukaryota > Metazoa > Cnidaria > Anthozoa > Scleralcyonacea > Coralliidae > Corallium > Corallium rubrum. The sequence goes on from OZ035997.1 coordinate 24,428,518, forward strand.
ACTTAGACCGAACTGAAGTGCATGCTTTCACCTCTCAAACTCAATTCAATACGTTGTATTAAATGAGATTGGTGTCAAATCCACATAAATTAATGATTCTCCGGCGGTCACGAGCTGTAAGGCAATTGACACAAATCTTGAAGTAACAGCGAAACCAAGCCTATATAGTTTCAAGACCTCGTGTAAACAAAAACCGAAATGCAAAATTCAGGCCGGTCCGAGTTCAAGCCGGCCTCATGTAAACACACCCTTATATATATATGATTATTGGAGACTATTTACATAAGCTTGGACTATAGCCGCGGTTATAACCGGGATATATTATAAATGATATTGGGCATTTCACTCGATTACATAGCATGTTCTAAGGATTTAGGGTGAAGGAAAATTCGAGTGCAGAATATACATTTTAAGACCAAACCGGGAGCAGTTGCGAAAAATGCAACTACACAGGCCTTCCGGCAGGAATTGAATCGCAAGGTCGTGGGTTCAATTCCTGCCGGAGGGCCTGTGTAGTTGCATTTTTCGCAACTGCTCCCGGTTTGGTCTTAAAATGTATATATTCTGCACTCGAATTTTCCTTCACCCTATAACCAGGATAGTTGCCCAGCCTGACGCTGGGACGGCTAGGTTTACAGTTATATAAGAGTTGTTGTATAAACTTATAAAATGTTGCTGTATTATATTTTGTAGTTCCGTAAATCATTAAAATAAACTTATATGAACAGCTCATCTCAGTGAGTTGAGTAACATAATTAGCGTTAATTATTACCAAACCGTCTGCATTACTAAACCTTTGAAATTAACACCACGAGATCAGTGAAACATGATTGGTCCATTTGCCACTTTAAGTTCTCCAGCCACAAAATACTACAGCGACCAATCAGATCTGTTTCTATGCGACTCCGTGGAAAACCCACGTGACCTGGAATTTGACACGTTATCGTCCCGATCGAACCACACAGATACTCTCGATCTCTCCCAAAATTTTCCACGGGGGAGCTGCGGCTGTAGACAGGCTAATATAATCCAGCTTTGCGGTTGAAATCTAGAAGAAAAGAAGTCCTAAAATAGAAAAATTATTTTTAGCGTGTGACCCAGATAATTCTGCTTTGCGGTTGAAATCTATAGGGAGAAAATGCTTATAGAAAAACTATTATTAGTGTCTTTTTGTTAATCCGACCTTGTTTAGTCAAAGTGCCGAGGTTACTCTGATGAAGAGCTCCGCATGAAACACAGCTCAGTATTTCGTATTTAAAACCTTAGTCCAAGCAGTTCGGCTCAGTATTTCGTATTTAAAACCTTAGTCTAAGCAGTTCAGCTCAGTATTTCGTATTTAAAACCTTAGTCTAAGCAGTTCAGCTCAGTATTTCGTATTTAAAACCTTAGTCTAAGCAGTTCAGCTCAGTATTTCGTATTTAAAACCTTAGTCTAAGCAGTTCAGCAGCTTTTCACTTTGCTCCAGTCCTAGATAAAGCATTTTTCTTTCTGGCAGCAAAATCCAGAAATAAATATTTCCTGCTAAACTAAATTAACGATTTCCTGCCTGATATAGAATTTTTCAATTTTATAAGTTGTGATATCACCACCAGACTTGCAAGTTAGTATCTCAAAACCATAATTTATCTGAATGTGATATCTATACATACTTTGAAATAGCGAACTTTTTCAATTGAATACTACGTAATACAAGTACTAGCGTCAAAAATCGAAATGCTGAAACAGCTGAATAAGATAAAAGCAGCTTGCATTCTTGCAACTGCAGCCTGCAACAGCAACACTACACTGAAATGATAAATATTTCATTGTTTTCTAGAACAAATCGTTACGTCATTTGCGCAAGGATATACGAAACTTAGACAGGTTAAGGTCATGTAATAAACCTTCAAAACACTTTCGAATCGTTTACAAATCGCCGCTGGGTTTGGCAAGAATATTGAAAGATGAGTCATCGAATATGAAACTTGATATTCGATCAAAAGTGATGCCCATCAAAATTGTGTGATTGTGTGACCGTGACGCTTTTCGATTTTTTGAAGAATAGGAAATTTATCTTTAAACGAACTTTGACTTGGATAAAAAGACTGACAAATATTTCCTGCAAGATACAAAAAATTTCCTGCGAACAACTTTTACAAAAAAATTCCTGGCACTGCTTTGCTCTATAAAATCACTGCCCATGCAGAACATTTCTTACTGGTCAAGTAGGTTGGCATCCGGAAAACATCGTTGAGAAAATGACAATTTCTATCCCTTTAGCATGATTACTGCCTTTACATCTTAGAAAATGAGTAAATCTGGTTAGCTATCAATATGTCCCTGAGTATAAATTTATTATTATCATAATTAATCCTAACCTGGTGGTGTGTATGTTTTTTATATAAGAAAATGTTGATATATAATTATATATATATATATATATGTATGTATATATATATATATATATATATATATATATATATATATATATATATATATATATATTACCAGGGTTAAGTCACGTTGGCCTGAAAAAAAGAGAAAAATCTTCTCGACGTTTCGAGCGAAGGCCCTTCGTCAGGAGAAATTAGTAAACAACTCACATGTGGTCACGCGTATTTATAGCTGCAGAGCTACAATGGGAATCACGTGAACACATGTAAGCCAATAAAAACAAAGTAAACAAATAAATTAATATGTAATTTTAGCCTGTGTGCAGGTGCTGACCCAATAGTGGGGCAGCTACCTGCAAATAGGCAAAGAAACAGGTTATAAATTACTATTTAAATCATCGGAAAAAGGTTAAGAAAAAGGTGTGGAATATGGTGGTGGAGTGAGCTAAATGAAAGAGAATCGCTCATTGAGGCCGTGAGGGTGAATGGTACCAAGTTTGTAAATGAGACGCATTTCTTGTTTACGACAGTATCGTTACAACCTGTAATGGGCTGAATGGCACAGATTTTCATGTTGGAAAAGGAGTGGTTGGCACTGTTGAAGTGCCTGGCAACAGGTTTGTTTTGCACATTGTATTTGACATCACGAAGGTGTTCAACAAACCTGTCACCTAAACGTCTTCCAGTTTCTCCGATGTAAAGCATGGGACATTTACTGCAAGAGATACAGTAAATGAGGTTGGAGGAAGTGCAAGTGAAACTGTGGGTTATGTTGAACCTACATTTTGGAGCCGAAATTGAAATTGAGGAGTCTAAATATTTACAGGTGTTGCACCTACCACGACAGCAAGAGCTGGTGCCAACATGTGATACCAAGGCTTGCTGCAGTGAGCTGTGAACAACGTTTTCCCGGATGTTTTTGCTATGCCGAAAAGATACTAGGGGTTTCTCAGGGAAAATGGAAGATGTTTCTGGGTCATTTTTAATGAGGTCGAAATTGCGGTTAATGATGTCCCTTACTTTGAAATTGAAGGGATGAAAAGTGAGAACTAGAGGTACTTTTTCATTAGAAATGGTAGCCAAAGGTTCGCTTAAGGTGTCTGAACGGGAAATGTTGGAGACCTTGTAAGGCAGTGTCTAAGAGGTGGGAAGGATAACCACGATTAACAAAAAAGTTTCTCATTTCCAAACATTTGGCATTGAAATCGTCATCTTCACTGCAGAGGCGGCGAAGACGAAGAAATTGAGAGAAAGGAATGGAAGTTTTGGTGTGTTTAGATGATGAGAGGAGAAGAGGAGGTAGCTATGAGAGTCAGTGGTCTTGTAAAAGACAGAAGTGCTCAGCTTATTACCATTAATGGAGACAAGAATATCTAAGTCTCACTTAGATATTCTTGTCTCCATTAATGGTAATAAGCTGAGCACTTCTGTCTTTTACAAGACCACTGACTCTCATAGCTACCTCCTCTTCTCCTCTCATCATCCTAAACACACCAAAACTTCCATTCCTTTCTCTCAATTTCTTCGTCTTCGCCGCCTCTGCAGTGAAGATGACGATTTCAATGCCAAATGTTTGGAAATGAGAAACTTTTTTGTTAATCGTGGTTATCCTTCCCACCTCTTAGACACTGCCTTACACAAGGTCTCCAACATTTCCCGTTCAGACACCTTAAGCGAACCTTTGGCTACCATTTCTAATGAAAAAGTACCTCTAGTTCTCACTTTTCATCCCTTCAATTTCAAAGTAAGGGACATCATTAACCGCAATTTCGACCTCATTAAAAATGACCCAGAAACATCTTCCATTTTCTCTGAGAAACCCCTAGTATCTTTTCGGCATAGCAAAAACATCCGGGAAAACGTTGTTCACAGCTCACTGCAGCAAGCCTTGGTATCACATGTTGGCACCAGCTCTTGCTGTCGTGGTAGGTGCAACACCTGTAAATATTTAGACTCCTCAATTTCAATTTCGGCTCCAAAATGTAGGTTCAACATAACCCACAGTTTCACTTGCACTTCCTCCAACCTCATTTACTGTATCTCTTGCAGTAAATGTCCCATGCTTTACATCGGAGAAACTGGAAGACGTTTAGGTGACAGGTTTGTTGAACACCTTCGTGATGTCAAATACAATGTGCAAAACAAACCTGTTGCCAGGCACTTCAACAGTGCCAACCACTCCTTTTCCAACATGAAAATCTGTGCCATTCAGCCCATTACAGGTTGTAACGATACTCGTCGTAAACAAGAAATGCGTCTCATTTACAAACTTGGTACCATTCACCCTCACGGCCTCAATGAGCGATTCTCTTTCATTTAGCTCACTCCACCACCATATTCCACACCTTTTCCTTAACCTTTTTCCGATGATTTAAATAGTAATTTATAACCTGTTTCTTTGCCTATTTGCAGGTAGCTGCCCCACTATTGGGTCAGCACCTGCACACAGGCTAAAATTACATATTAATTTATTTGTTTACTTTGTTTTTATTGGCTTACATGTGTTCACGTGATTCCCATTGTAGCTCTGCAGCTATAAATACGCGTGACCACATGTGAGTTGTTTACTAATTTCTCCTGACGAAGGGCCTTCGCTCGAAACGTCGAGAAGATTTTTCTCTTTTTTTCAGGCCAACGTGACTTAACCCTGGTAATATTTGGATTTCAACCGTGGCCGACGCTGTCCTAGAAGCTTTTAACTATATATATATATATATATATATTCCGAGACGAGTACAAAAATATTCTAGGGACAACTTTATTGGATATTCTATGTGAAGTCTTGTATATAAACATCCTATATTAGCAATAGTATTGATCGATTTAGTAATTATCTATCCCTGATTGTTGGAGAATCTTCAGAAGAAATAAGCATTGTTAATTATTTATGGTAGATATTAATATAGATTTGTTGAACTTTGACATGCTCCCACACTCAAGATTTTATCAATACTTACAAAACCAAACAAAAACATAATCAGACAGCCACATTAATTGATAATGTTTCCCTAAATTTTATAATATAAAAGCATTGTCCAATTGTTAAAAATATATATGAAACGCAATTGCGGCCAATTGTTACGGTATATTTATTAAAAACGTTTTAGCTTTCGTAGCTCAACGACATTTAATTTCATCTGTATATGTCCATGCAAAAGCTTTCAAGCCAAACATGTGATAACAACGTAACACGTTGTTGAAATTTCTTTGTTATATAGATGTACAATATTTTCGTATACTGTAATTTCTATAAAAATCTTAATTTATTTATTTATTATTATTTATTAATCATTTGAGAAAGAAGGGTGACATCTTTACCAGCATGGGTATTATCAACGATGGCCCTCACAAAATTATATACAACTAATGATAACTAATCTATTTACAGTTTTTAAAAATACAATTACATCAACTAATGATAACTAATCTATTTACAGTTTTTTTAAAAAATACAATTACATCGAGTTATACAATTACATCGGACAACATGTTTACATTTATTGCAGGAAAGGTCCTCTAGATGATCAACCTCATCAACCATTGTCAGAAAAAATTCTTTCAGTTTGTATTTGAATGTGGTATAAGAATAATTTTCAATTTCTTTTTAGGTATATTGGAAGCGAATTATAGAGAGTAGCTCCGCTGTAGGTTATTTTAGATTTGGATTTTTCGGTTTTTACTTTTTCTACTTTAATATCAGTTTGTGAAGACCGTGTTGAAATATTAATTACACCATTAGTCTTTTGGAACAATAGTGATACCTCTACAGGTGCCATTTTCTTTAATGCACAAAAAACAAACAATATTTTTTTCATTTTGATAATACTATAAATGGATAACCATTTTAGTTGACGAAATAGGTTTACTGATGGTGTATCATAGGATACTCCATATATTATACGTGCTGCTCTCTTTTGAAGTTTTAATATGTCATGCAAAAGTTCATTTGAACAATTGCCCCAAAGTGTTGAGCAGTATAATAAATGAGGATAAATTAATGCAGAATAATATGTTTTTCGTGCTTCAATTGGTAAATAATCTCTAACTCTTTTCAATAAATATAATCGACTTGATATTATTTTGTGGATATAGGAAACATGTGGCTCCCATTGTAAATGTGAGTCAAAGTAAGTACCTAATAATTTTGCACTCTTTACTTCTTCTATATTTTTGTTTTGTAGTTGATATTGCATTTTCAGGTTATCAGTGTATTTTCCTTTGGAGCATATTGTCATTGATTTAGTTTTTTTGCCATTCAGTATCATTGTGTTATTGCTTGCCCAATTTGAGGTTTCTAATAGTTCATTATAGATAATTGTAGTCAGGTGACTTGTGTTACTGGAGTTTGCTAACAATGTAGTACCGTCAGCAAACGAGTATTGTGATGTTTGTTTTAGACATAGAGGGAGATCATTAATATAGATTGACTATGTCAAATGTCGAAAAATCAAGTAAAATCATTGCACTTATTTCTCCTTTTTCAATGTTACGGATTAGATTTTCATGTATTAATGCAAGAATAGTTTCGCATGAATGGTTTTTCCGAAAGCCATGCTGATAATCAGATAGCAAATTATGGCTATTTAGATATTGATAATAAGAGGAGAAGACGTGTTTCTCTACAGTCTTTGAAAGTATAGAAAGTACTGACAGCGGTGTAATGCCCAAAATTAAAAAAGTGCACACATGTAGTAAATAAATATAATTATCACTCATTTTGTTTCTATCCCGCATTCTCATTGGTTAATTCACCTGCAAATAATTGAGTGCAAATAATTTTCTGCTGTAAATAACTTGCGGAGCATGCGCACTGGCGATAGCTGCTGCAAATTTTCGTAAACTTGTTTTCAAATAAGGCGGCTAGTTTTCCTCAGTTGTCCGAGGAAGTAATCAAGAGTATTTGGAAGCAAGGACAAGCCATAGCACGAAATACAACAAAAGTATCCATAACGACAATATACTTCAGGAAAGAAATATTTAAAAGGAAGGTTTAGTGAGATAAAAAACTAGGCTTATGCCAACGAAGGCCAACAAAAAGTAAGTTTCACGAAAATTTTAGTGTGCCGAAGACAGAGAGAAGAACGGATCTCTAACTTCAGGCATTTCAGATTTTTAACTATTTTATTAATGATAAAATAATTATTGAACTCGTCTATCGCAAAATATCATGATTTGTCAGTGTCTCGCTCCCAGTCATTTGCCTCTGACAAATCATGATATTTTGCGATAGACGAGTTCCAATAATTGACGGCATGTTTTGCGACCTAAAATCAGCTCAAATAACATTTAAACATTGTTTATCATGCTAAAATGGTTTAAATAAGCAAGAACAACAGTGCGCTGGTACCTGGCCCAATCACAGAATATGGGCGGGTCAGGTAACCACTAAGACTTCTGCTTTCCTATTGGTTGAAACTTTCGCGCGTTTTTAGTGGTTTTGAGTAAAACTGCAATCGTCATAAGTGGATTTAGCCCTGATGACGCGAGAATGAGATTAGTGGTTACCTGGCCCATATTCTTTGATTGGGTCAGGGTACCAGGCTGGGTTGGTCATTGTTAATTGTGGAACCAACTCTCAAGAGGCGTATATTGAATTATTTATCTGACCAAAATAGGAATATCAGTCGAACATGATCTCGAGTTTTATAAACAAAATATTTCGGTGGTCTTTCCATGTATATATTATTTACTTTTGTTGCTGAGCGCCCCGGGACGTTTCATTATAACAAGAGATTTTTATTGTAGTTCAGAGTATAATAATTACTAGACAAGTACTGCTGTAGGCGTGTAGCTCTGAATAGGCCGTTTTCAGGCGTTGGGTGACTATAACTACCAGAATGCTTTGCCAGTATTCTAGGGTTTCGGCTAAAAGGGATGATTCAAAAGGACTCTTCCCGTCCTTTCACGGCTTTTCCAAAATATGCCGTCAGATATGTTTTCCCAAAAAGCTAGATGGTATAAACAGAGTTCTGATTAAGGTTATAGGGTTTATGTTGTGGTTAGAGTATCGAAAAGATTGTTAAGATCTTGAAACTCACTAAAACTTGACGACAAATTTGGGAAAAGCAAATTTGAGGACATATTTTGGAAAAGCCACGAAAGGACTGGACAGGTCCTTTTCAGTCATCCCTTTTAGCCGAAACCTTAGAACACTGGCAAAGCATTCTGGTAGTTGTAATCACCCAACGCCACCGTACGTCAACGTGAAAATGGTCCATTGAAGACGTCTCGGGCGCCAACACGAACACTCTGAAATTAAACAATTAGTGGTGGGTTGCAATCAATCCCCTGAGATTTAGAGGAACAATAACATCTAATATAATATTCTTTTGTAACTACCAACCAACATGGCCGTCATGTCACATGAAACCTAGCAATACACATGGTTGTCGTGGAAGTTTTACAAGCATTTTGTTTTATGAAGTCGCCAGCTCTATAAAGAACTGAGCGCAGAAAAACATGAGAAAATTGTAAGGAAGCGAAACATAGCTGAGTTTTTCTTGCCTGGACCGTCTGTTAGTTCGCGATCGAGGGACAAATTAAACGAAGGACAAACTGAAGACGGAAATCTCGCGTTAACCGGATTTTAAAACACCTAACGACTGACGAGTTTCGTCTAAGACGAGTTTCTTGTCTAAAACCATTTCCTCGACCTCGTCTTAGACTTAAGGCGGATTTCCAGTCATGGCAGGAACTGGCTCGCAGCAAGTACTTGCATTAATTAATTAACAAGAACTCGCAGTGCTTATTTTTTCGCAATTTTTTTAATTAGATGCAAGTACTCGCACTGGGAAACGGGCTTAAGACGAGTTCCTCGTCTTCCAATATAATTCGATTAGTGAATTATTATTACCGAGCAGCTAATTTTGAACAACATTTTAAAAATTTGTGTCAACAGTCCGGTTCTCTGGTAGCGGTCAGCGACCTTTAAAGATCGACTTGTAAATGCCGCCATTTTGAAAACATTTTTGGTCACTTTTCCCAACTCAAACGTAATCGATCGTTTTCACTCACGTGATCGGTGACGTGGCCCTATTGGGGTGATGAAACAATACGAAATGTTTGAATAAGAATAGAGTTAAATTCCCATAGGATAAAGGTTGTGCACCAACATCGCCGCCATTTCATTGTTTCTGTGCACCAATATGGCCGCCGACGTCAAATGAAAACCAAGAATAGGAGCACGCAGTCCAGTTATATATATATATATATATATATATGTCAGTGAATCGAGCACGCATCATGCCTTATGGCAGTTTCACAAGACCTGACTGTGGACTCCCCCCCCCCCCCCCCCCCCCCCCCCCAAAAAAAAATTTAAAAAATGAGAAAAAATTTTAAAAAGCCGAAACCTAAACTCGGCCTACCCTGTGGTACGTAGGGAATAAGTAGACAAAAAGCAACCGTGGCCGGTAAAGGGTTATAAAATTTGTCAATGTCACAATTGCCAAATATGTTCTTTTATTATACAGCTGCGCATTAAAAACTGTCCACATAACGCTAAAAATGAGTGTAAATATACAGCGATATTTGGATAGTGAGGATATGGAAAATACGACACTGTATATTTCCTAGTAAAACACTCGCATCTATATAATAAACAGCGATACTACACACCAAAACATCTCATAAGAAATTTATTATACAACTGCTCTGATCAACAATTTTTTATGGAAAAAGAAAACTCTAAAAACCAAAAAGGCCAGAGAAGTAGCGTGACTTGCACCAAGACAAAATAATAAGCATACATGAAGTAGTCTCCGTGTGATAAATTTGATTGGCTAACAATCCAAAGAACAGTGCAAATAACTAACTAGTAAAGATGTCGATGACGTCATTTAGAATTTTACCGCTTTTTGCTTTGAATCTATATATTAAAAAGAACATTACACGGTGGCTTGAAGATATGAATTTTATCTTCTCGCGGCAAAAACAATATTTTACTAATTCGCTACGTTCATTCCTAAAATATTGTTTTCCCCCATTCGAAGATAAAATTCATATCTTCGCGGCGCCGTGTAATATCCCATTTTTATTTTTACTCGTTTGTATTTTGACTCGCCCTGCGGGCTCGTCAAAATACGGCACAACTCGTAAAAATTACAGCGATACTACACACCAAAACATCTAATAAAATATATATAACTGTGCACTATACATAGATATTTTCTGTACGTAATTTCAACGTTTACGAATTCAGACATATACTGTAATAATATTACCAGGGTTAAGTCACGTTGGCCTGAAAAACAGAGAAAAATCTTCTCGACGTTTCGAGCGAAGGCCCTTCGTCAGGAGAAATTAGTAAACAACTCACATGTGGTCACGCGTATTTATAGCAGAGCTACAATGGGAATCAAGTGAACACATGTAAGCCAATAAAAACAAAGTAAACAAATAAATTCATATGTAATTTTAGTCTGTGTGCAGGTGCTGACCCAATTTGTGGGTCAGCTACCTGCAAATGGGCAAAGAAACAGGTTATAAATTACTATTTAAATCTTCCTTTCTCTCAATTTCTTCGTCTTCGCCGCCTCTGCAGTGAAGACGACGATTTCAATGCCAAATGTTTGGAAATGAGAAACGTTTTTGTTAATCGCGGTTATCCTTCCCACCTCTTAGACACTTCCTTGCACAAGGTCTCCAACATTTCCCGTTCAGACACCTTAAGCGAACCTTTGGCTACCATTTCTAATGAAAAAGTACCTCTAGTTCTCACTTTTCATCCCTTCAATTTCAAAGTAAGGGACATTATTAGCCGCAATTTCGACCTCATTAAAAATGACCCAGAAACATCTTCCATTTTCTCTGAGAAACCCCTAGTATCTTTTCGGCATAGCAAAAACATCCGGGAAAACGTTGTTCACAGCTCACTGCAGCAAGCCTTGGTATCAAATGTTGGCACCAGCTCTTGCTGTCGTGGTAGGTGCAACACCTGTAAATATTTAGACTCCTCAATTTCAATTTCGGCTCCAAAATGTAGGTTCAACATAACCCATAGTTTCACTTGCACTTCCTCCAACCTCATTTACTGTATCTCTTGCAGTAAATGTCCCATGCTTTACATCGGAGAAACTGGAAGACGTTTAGGTGACAGGTTTGTTGAACACCTTCGTGATGTCAAAAACAATGTGCAAAACAAACCTGTTGCCAGGCACTTCAACAGTGCCAACCACTCCTTTTCCAACATGAAAATCTGCGCCATTCAGCCCATTACAGGTTGTAACAATACTCGTCGTAAACAAGAAATGCGTCTCATTTACAAACTTGGTACCATTCACCCTCACGGCCTCAATGAGCGATTCTCTTTCATTTAGCTCACTCCACCACCATATTCCACACCTTTTCCTTAACCTTTTTCTGATGATTTAAATAGTAATTTATAACCTGTTTCTTTGCCCATTTGCAGGTAGCTGACCCACAAATTGAGTCAGCACCTGCACACAGGCTAAAATTACATATTAATTTATTTGTTTACTTTGTTTTTATTGGCTTACATGTGTTCACGTGATTCCCATTGTAGCTCTGCAGCTATAAATACGCGTGACCACATGTGAGTTGTTTACTAATTTCTCCTGACGAAGGGCCTTCGCTCGAAACGTCGAGAAGATTTTTCTCTGTTTTTCAGGCCAACGTGACTTAACCCTGGTAATATTTGGATTTCAACCGTGGCCGACGCTGTCCTAGAAGCTTTTTACTGTAATAATAGTCAACGCCTAATGTTTTGTCTTATTCAATTTAGAATGTCGCCTGGAAAATTCTTTCCCGCAATCATCTTTGTGTTAGCTGTAGTGTTCACGAGCATCGAAGCCAAAGATATATCGTACCAGCATTGTCAAAACAGTTGTACCGTAGTCTTTAATCAATGTTATAATCCTTGCCAATCGCTGTGGCAATGTGACGATTGCCGTAAAATAAATAATATCTGCTTGGGCCAGTGTGACATTGATTGGAATGTTGTTTAAGCAATTAAGAAAAACAAGATTGAAAGTTTTGCTGATGAACTTCATATTCGTAACTGGTAATAAAAAAAAAAGCAATGTAAAACCAAGAAATATTGTTATAGTACTGAAAACTCTGTTAACAAATAGATTGGAAACTATATCATACACGCTTTAATAAATTATTAAAAATAAAGATCTAAACAGTCTATGGCAGTTCTATGTTGTTCTCATATTTGCATCCACGATCACGTAACCCTTTTTATTATATAGATGCGAGTGTTTTATTAGAAAATATGCAGTGTCGTATTTTCCATATCCTCACTACTGAAGATATCGATGACGTCATTAAGAATTTTACCTCTTTTTGCATTGAATCTATATAATAAAAAGAAAATTACACGCTGGCTTGAAGATATGAATTTTATCTTCTCGTGGTAAAAATGATATTTTACTCATTCGCTACGCTCATTCGTAAAATATTGTTTTCACCACTCGAAGATAAAATCCATATCTTCGCACCACCGTGTAATATCCTCTATATCGCCCAACGATGTCTTTAGTATTTTACTCTGGCTAACGCCAGACGATTTTACTCGTCAATGGAGTGGCTACTGGGCGATAGAGGGTTAAAGTGTTTATGAAACAAAATTAAGTCAGTTTTATTTGCGAGAACGCTAAAATGACAGAATAACATCTTTTTCAAATGTTTGTTCGTTCTTGAGATATAGTGCATATAACGCCAAAACTTATTTTAATAAATCCACCGTATCGAGAGGATTAAAACGAGCTATATATAGCATGCCTTCAACAGAAAAATATGTTCAGAGATATCGTGCTCTAAAGAGGCCGAAAATCGCTATTTTGAAAATCATGGCCGGGAGAAAACAGTCTGGGTCTGAATAAGTCAGGTGACGTCACATCGGGAAACTTCCAACTAAACGTTGTAAATACTCAGGTCGACCTCACATCCAAAATTAAGGATTATCCTTAATTGTCAACTCGCCTAGAATTAAGGATAATCCTTAATTTTAAATGAAAACTCATCCCCCATCCCCCAACCCCTAACTACAACCCCCCGGAAACCCTAAACCTAACCCAACCCCCCGGAAACCCTAAACCTAATCACAACACCCGGTAGCCCTAAGCCTAATCACAACCCTCCGGAAAAAAGACCCGCCTCTCAGACCCCGACCACAACAGCCCTCTAGGATTTTTAGAAGTAATATTGGGCATTTCACTCGATTACATAGCATGTTCTAGGGATTTTAGGTGAAGGAAAATTCGAGTGTAGAATATATACATTTTAAGACCAAACCGGGAATATGTAGAATATGTAGATATGTAGAATATATACATTTTAAGACCATGCTATGTAATCGAGTGAAATGCCCAATATTACTTCTAATAAACCCAATTCTCTCCTGGCATTACCACCTTAATATATACAGAACTCGCGATCAAGCTCTTGGCAACGGCCTCCGTGGCTCAGTGGTCAGATCATTGCACTAGAATCGCAAGGTCGTGGGTTCAATTCCTGCCGGAAGGCCTGTGTAGTTGCATTTTTCGCAACTGGTCCCGGTTTGGTCTTAAAATGTATATATTCTACACTCGAATTTTCCTTCACCCAAAATCCCTAGAACATGCTATGTAATCGAGTGAAATGCCCAATATTACTTCTAATAAACCCAATTCTCTCCTGGCATTACCACCTTAATATATACAGAACTCGCGATCAAGCTCTTGGCAACGGCCTCCGTGGCTCAGTGGTCAGATCATTGCACTAGAATCGCAAGGTCGTGGGTTCAATTCCTGCCGGAAGGCCTGTGTAGTTGCATTTTTCCCAACTGGTCCCGGTTTGGTCTTAAAATGTATATATTCTACACTCGAATTTTCCTTCACCCAAAATCCCTAGAACATGCTATGTAATCGAGTGAAATGCCCAATATTACTTCTAATAAACCCAATTCTCTCCTGGCATTACCACCTTAATATATACAGAACTCGCGATCGCCGATCAAGCTCTTGGCAACGGCCTCCGTGGCTCAGTGGTCAGACCATTGCATGCCGGAAGGCCTGTGTAGTAATTGCTTTTTTCGCAACTGGTCCCGGTTTGGTCTCAAAATGTATATCTTCTACTCTAGGATTTTTAGCTTTATGTGTTCAAGTTTAACATCCCGCTTGTGGGACAGATAAATTAAGGCCATGTCTTAATTGTAGCCCTATTTTAAAATTAAGGCCATGTCTTAATTCGAGGCCTATTTTACAATTAAGATATACACTTAATTTTGGTAAGAGATCGTGTTGAAATACTACGAGCCACTATAAGAGAGCAGGGAGGGAAACACTGCTGCCAAACGTTTGCGCATGCGTGAATTCACTGAGTAGACATTGCAAGAGAAGTGGGAACTAGCCGTGGCGACAACAACCAGACAGTGAAGATTAACTGTAAGACTCGACTATTCATTTGTGTTTTAAAGAAAGGGTAAAGAAAATTACGAAGGGGTAAATTCAGAATATGTTACAATATTGACAAGGAAGCCATGCACAAATTACCTACCTTATCTTTTCGGTAGTATGCTTATAATTTTAACTTTTGTGTCGGACTCTCGGACCAGTCCAAATATTTCAGTGTTTTCCCCATAGAGATCATATATAAACTAGAGGGGGCATTGGGGGATAAATCAGGTAACCAATTGAAGGCTGCCATCTTGGATAAATTGGTTGGCAAAACAATGATGCCCGGATGAAATTTCTTGGTTCCAGGCCTTTTTTCCGTATCCGAAGCTAATTTTACATTTCTTGTTTATCTCGCCACATTTGTTTATGGAAAAAGAAGGCGGAAAACTCACGAACCACGTATTGTTAAAATACATCGTGTACGTATGTTGTCACAAATTTCATAAGCTTTTGTTTCACATATAGTTGAAGTTTCTTCGTTATCTGTAGCGTTTTAAAACGTTCAAAATGTTCACACCTTTGTTCGACAAATGATGAGAAATGGCACCTGGTTTGTTGTTTTCCATAATTTTGCCAGAACTAAAGCTATAAGTTAAGGTAGTATAAAACTTCTGATATGTTTAAAAACAAAGCTTCATGACTTAAATTAGCTTTAAATTCATACCTAAAGTATTCCAAAAGTTATAGATAAAAGCAAACACCAAAACTGCAAAAGACAAAACAAACTGCTTCCCACATTGACCAACTTCACCCTGGCCAGATCAAAATGATAAACGTTTTCACAATTTTAAGACACTTCTGGTTCAGATAAGAACTTAAAAGTTCTACCAGAAATTGCATTTTGCAATATGTTCTGTTTGATATATTGCTCAGGGTTGTGCGATAAGTATTTTAAAAACAATAGCCAAAATTCTAAGCACTTGTGATAAGTCCATTTCTCATCATTTGTCGAACAAAGGTGTGAACATTTTGAACGTTTTAAAAAGCTACAGATAACGAAGAAAGTTCAACTATATATGAAACAAAAGCTTATGAAATTTGTGACAACATTCCTACACGATGTATTTTAACAATACGTAGTTCGTGAGTTTTCCACCTTCTTTTTCCATAAACAAATGTGGCGGGATAAACAAGAAATGTAAAATTAGCTTCGGATACAGAAAAAAGGCCTGGAACCAAGAAATTTCATCCGGGCATCGTTGTTTTGCCAACCAATTTATCCAAGATGGCAGCCTTCAATTGGTTACCTGTGGTTGGCTGAAATTAGGATTGGATGGCCCCTCTAGTATTTATATGATCTCTATGGCTTTCCCGCTCTTTTTTCGAGGACGAGCTCGAACGTCGCACATGCGCAAAACGTTTGGCAGCGGTGTTGAGCAGGGATGGAGTTTTTGTTGAATTAGTATAGTTTGAGTGAGAGAGTGAGGGGGTGGGGGGGGGGGGGAAGGAGGGAGGGAGGGAGGGAGGGAGGGAGGGATTTCATCAAAATTATATTTGGTTTACATGACAGCCAAGATTTCAACACAGTATTAAAAAGATAATTCACTATAAATACATATAATATATTTTTGTTGTTTTACAATTGATTAAAGAATAATTTATGTAACAGTGAAAATAGGAGACGGAGGACTTTACCGGGATTCAAAGTCCGAGTGCTTTTTGTAAAGGCGAGCCTTTTTAATGCACGAGGGCTTTGTAATCCCAGTAAAGTCCGACGTCGAGTATTTGAACTGACTTCTCAAACTCAAAACTCCGAAGATACCTCTGAAACGTAATATAATTTGCCATATTTTTCATATGCCTCGGTTTCCTTTGTTCTTTTAGGGGAAATATATTCAATAGCCCCTGACAAGACAATAGATTAATATTCCCCTCTAATATTCCCCTCTAATATTCCCCTCTAATATTCCCCTCTAATATTCCCCTCTAATATTCCCCTCTAAGGCTCTAATATTCCCCTCTACCATTCCTCGCTATAATATTCTCCTCTAATCTTCCCGTCTAATATCCCCCTCACCACTCCTTATCTTATGAAATCCTGTCAACCTCGCCATGTGAAAAATAAGTACGTTATTTTGAGGCCCCTTGGGGATATGTGTTTATTCACATATTTATTCACATAAAAAATCACATATCCCCTCGTGACCTCAAAATAACCTATACATATTTCAAAGTACTAGTACTTTTCCTCCAATTTCAAAGCACTAATTAAACATTAATTTCTTTTGTTTTTGGTTCATGAATTATTAATGATTTGAGAAGTACTGTTTAATAAACGAGCAGGAGTGTTTTATCAGATATAATTTTATATCTGATGAAAGACGAACTGCGAGTTATTGAACGGCCGGCTTCAAAAACGAACCACTTGGTAAGTTCATTGGCGTAGTAAGTTTGAAAAATAACGTTGTCTAAGCCAAGAAAATCAAAGCTAAAGTTTATGTAAATCAGGAGGTATCTTTATCACATAAAGACACTGATTAAACTTTAATTTCTTTTGAATTTTCCTCATGAATTTATAAATATTAATGAGTTTTTTGAAACAATTTTTTATACATTTTTGTTATTTATACAATTTGATTTGAAAGAATACAGCGCGATTTTAGATTTAAGTTCAATATGTAAATCATACCATAGTTTTTGCTCCATCTATACATAAAGCTGGTTTTTTTTAACGAAAATCAGTTCTAGGTTTTGGTATAACTGCAAATTTATATCCTTGGACCTCAAGTTGTAGGATATGTGCTCACTTAAAGGCTTAAATAAGTCAGTTATATATGATGGAGCAAGACCATTGAGGGCTTTGTACATCATTACGGCTCTATGTTGGATACGACGTTCATTAAGTGTTTTCCAACCAAATTTTAATCTTATATCATGGGATCTGACTTCATAACCTTGTTTAGTAATAACTCGTGCGGCACGATGTTGAAGTTTTTGTAATCATGTTGCCTGATGTGCAGAAAAATGATCCCAAACTATATCGCAATAATCAAATACGGCAAAATGAGTGCCTTGTAAATTAATATAGCAGTTTTTTCAAATATAGAGGGTCTTACTTCTCTTAGACCACCAATTGCTGATGATACTTTCCGGGATATATAATTATGATCGTCCCAACAAATTCGTTCATCAATAAGCATTACTAGTGATTTTGTGCATTTGACTCTACGAACTGGTATGCCGTCTATGAATGCATATGTCTTATCTTCAATATATATTACTTAACTTATCGTCAGATCCTATGAACATAGGTTCACGAACATATGTTAGTATCATCTGCATACATTCTAGGATTAGAATGTTCTAAGCAGTATGGCAAGTCGTTAAATAATAATATAGTTATTATATCTTTATTTAGACTCAAACACAACGAAAACTACTATGCTATCCATTCATGATGTTTACGCTCCTAGAGTCGCAACACAAGTGTCTACTCTCGCACGTGTCAATGATTACGTCATCATAACACTTCTCCCTAACAGAACTCAACGTGTGGTTTTGTATTGTTGTTTTTTTACATATATCTATGGTAGTCATGCATAAACTTGTTTTGTACTGTCATTTAATGAGAAACAACTGAAGAGTTTGGATCATGATAAAAGTTTGTCTGTTTCTCATTCTTGCTTCTTCTTCATTTTGTTGATCCTGTCCATTTCTTACCCTCCCATCTTCCTCGTCATCCCAGACTTCATCCAGATCATCACAAGATTGGTCTTGTTTATTGACGTGGTTTATGCGTTTGAAGTAGGATATGTTCCTGGTTATTTGATGCGAATGTCTTTGAGCTGTGATGGTAGAGCCTCTGACTTTGATCACCTTGTATGGACTGGCGTTAAATTTAGTTGAAAATTTATTCTTCTCTTGTTGCTTGCAGAGGACTAAATCACCGACATTGATCTGGATTTTCTTTACATGTCTGGCCTGGTCAGCATACGTTTTCATTTTCGTCTTGGCTTCCTGGTCGTTCTGCCTTGCAACTGTATGCTTGTTGATTGGTTTGGGTGTTGTGGGTTGTTGTTGTAGTTTGGTACGGATTGTTCTGTTAAACAGCAGTTCGGCTGGGGCAACCTTGGTGGTACTATGGGGTGCTGCTCGATAGTTCAGAAGAAAGGTATATAGCTCCTTTTTCCATAGTTTTCCTTCTGTGCGTGCTGTTAGGATGGACTTTAGCAATGGTTTCATGAATGACTCCGCTTCCGAGTTCCCTTGTGGCCATAATGGGGTAATTGTGTTGAACTGTATGCCATGGATCTCCATGTATCTTCTTATTTCATGTCCGTTAAATGGTGGTCCATTATCGGTGATTACTTTGTGAGGCATTCCATGTGTGGAGAATATTCTGTCGAGTTTTGGTATTACGGTGGTTGCTGCTGTTGAATGTATAATTTCAACTTCCGGGTATCTGGAATAAGCATCTATGACAACCAGTAGTAGCTCTCCACTTGGAAGGGGACCAAGGAAATCCATATGCACCGTATCGCCATGGTGCTGGTGGCAGTCTTGACATATTTAAAAGTACAGGAGGGTTAGCTGGTGTAGTACTTTGACATGAGATACAGGAGTCTATGATCTTCTTTACTGCCGTGTTAATTGTTTAGTTTTGGTCAATCCCTGATGACCTTCATGGGCCAGGTCTATAGCTTGCTGTCGTAGTGTGGTTGGTATTATAATTCGTGTTCACTTTAGGACCAGGTCGTTGTCGTTGCTGGTGGAAAGTTCACTGC
Organism: Corallium rubrum; assembly: GCA_964035015.1. Classification (NCBI taxonomy): domain Eukaryota; kingdom Metazoa; phylum Cnidaria; class Anthozoa; order Scleralcyonacea; family Coralliidae; genus Corallium; species Corallium rubrum. The sequence goes on from OZ035997.1 coordinate 24,448,015, forward strand.
GAACTCTGTAGTAGATATCAAGTTCTCGTCTGTTTATTCTTGGACCTGTGAGCTTTCTTGACTCGTGCCAGCTTAAAAAGGGCAAGACTTCAAAAGGACACTTGAAACACATGTTTTATCATAAAAAGGGAACTTTTCTGTTGCAAAAAGGGCACTTCATGACAAAGTTGGGGGGGGCACATGCCACGTTTTCCCCCCGGTTCCTACGCCCCTGTCTTCGAGGCTGATCGACTTTGGCGTTGTATGTTGAGCAATGAAGTTGATGTACTCTTCTCACACATCATTAGATATTCATAGTATTTCGGCCAATCCGGTTGCTTGATTTACGTCACATGTACTTACCTAGAAACCCAGTCTAAGAGGCTGATTACATGGGCCGGGCTAGCCCGGCTAACCGGGCTGACTCGTGTCACGAAATTCTTTCCTCGGGCCACAAAAGGAGATTTTAATGAACGTTAGGGTTCGTTTCCATCTAAAGTAAACCAATTCTTCTGTTTAAATTTAGTTTATGTGAGTTTCTAAACCACAGTGAAATCCTAATCAATCGCGTGAACCTGGTTAACCGGGCTAGCCCGGCTCATGTAAACAGCCCCTAAACCAGAGACAATTAATTCAAGTGCGAGAACAATACATATGTTAATTTAAAATTTCAATACTGTATTTAGAAATGTTTTCTAAATACAGTAAACTGAATTTAGAAAACATTTCTAAATACAGTACGCTGTATTTAGAAACATTTCTAAATACAGTACGCTGTATTTAGAAATCATTTCCCAACACAATTTTCTGTCGCTATAGAAAGCAGTTCCAAATACAACAGATTTTTTTACCTAACAGCGCTTCACAATATAAGCGACTACATGCGATACACATATTACAAGTAAAATAGACTAACAAGAAACCAAACTTACGTTGGTGCAATTTAAGTTATTCGACGACAGACAGAAACCTACGAAAAGCACTAAAACAGTGATGTTGCTTGCAGACTGATTGAAGTAATGAAGTTTAAACATTCATCTACCTTTCATAATATTATGAAGTACATATAAAAGTATACAAGACAGTCACCTCACGCTTTGTTTTCTCTGGTATCGACCATTAACATCTTCTGTCTTCTTTAGTTTGTAAAGTTCTACATTATTCCAATTGTCATCTATATTTTCTCTGCTCGATATCAGTCCTGGCTAAATTGATCCTGCTATTCAACATAATCTAATGTATGTTACCCAATAAATCCAACGTCTTGCGAACCAAAACTCCTGGCTGTTTTAAAACAAAATTTCCTCTTGTCTCTGCAAGCGCTTGACGACTAGTCTGTTGTGATTGCCCTCATTGCAAGTGAATATCTAATGATGTGTGAGAAGCTATTTCAAATCCTCGTTAGTGTTCTAGACTTGGTTGCCATATCCCGTGTGCCGTTAACAATAGCTCGGCTGCGCCTCGCTATTGTTAACGGCACATAGGATTTAGAAACCACGTCTAGAACACTAACTCGGATTTGAAATATTACTTCTGCTATATTTCTACGATGGTATTCTTCTGCTGTCACCACTGGGTGTCGCGACATGTAGTCAGAGGGATTATCTTTTCCAGGGCGATATTTTACTGTGAAGCGGTACTTGTGAAGGCGTTGGAACCATCTTTCTATCCTGGCAGCTGGTTTGGAGTTAGGATTGTTGCAGATTAATTCAAGTGGTTTGTGGTCAGTGTATAACACAAACTCTGCACCATAGAGGTATATATGGAATCTTTCCATGGCCCATACTATGACGAGTGCTTCTCGTTTAGTTTGGCTGTATCTTAATTTGTTCCACAGGAGTGAGAGCTCGACTTGCAAAGGCGATCACTTTGTAGTCTTCTTTACCTGGAGTGTGTTGTTGTAGGATCGCACCCAAACTAGTTGGGCTTGCATCGGCCGTGAGTTCTGTTTGTTTGTTGGTGTCAAAATATGTTTTCCAAGCTTTCTCATGCATTGGTAACCACTAGCTCGAATCTGGCGCTCTTCTTGGTGAGTTGACGTAGAGGTGCTGTTATGGTTGCATAGTTGATAATGAAATGAATTTTGAACAATACACTGTAGTTCGCCATTCCCAGTAGGCTGCGAACTCCCCTGACATTAGATGGATGGGGCGCGTTGACCATGGCGGTTATCTTCTTGGGGTCAGGGCTCACTCCGCCTGCAGAAAAAATCATCCCGAAGAATTCGAGGGTATGCTTGTTGTAGGCACATTTTGACTCGTTGAGGGTGAGACCAACTTGTCGAATCGCACAGATTTATTTACACGACCAGCAAGAACATATTCATAATATCATTCTTCGTAAATTTTGTAAAGCTCTGAGCTATAGTTAGCGAAATATTAGCTTTCTAGTAAACTATAATTCGGACAGTCGCTTCAGACACTAATAAAACACCTTCAGCTTTGAGCTTTTGTTTGCAATCTTAAATTTCTCTTACGCTCTGCACTAACTTTCACGCTTATTTGTTTGCATAGGCAGCAAGAACATAGTCAAAACAGTATTCTTCGTAAATTTCGTGAAGTTCTAGGCTAAACTTTTCAAAATATTAACCAGCCCAGGACGGCTTTATTTAGCACGACAATGCATGGTGTAATTTCATTGGTCCATGTATACACAAAAGGAACGGAATGTGTCGCTCTGTCTGTTTATTTGTTTATTTGTTTGTTTATTTATTTATTTATTTATTTGTTATGTTTTTGCCAACAGTGTATAAAGAATATTTATACCTTCACACAAATAAATATATACATAATTTAACTACAGACGAACATGCACGTATACAAACTAAACTTTAAGAGAAGTGGCAAGGATAGCCGCAACAGCGTGTGCGAATTACTGCGGTCCCGCACATAAATAGATTAAGAGAAAAAACAAAAAAAAACCCAAAAAGATAAATTCAGATCAAAAGAAAAATAAATAAAAGAATGATGAAAATCCGCATAGTAAAAGCTGTTAAGTACAACAGCGAAGGTCACCAAGCAAGCTCCGGGCGGAGTTACACTTGGGACAAACTGTTCTCCATGACCGAGGTTTATCTGGATCGTATGCACAGTCCAGCGCGAGAATGTAGTAAGATATAATTTGATTTTTAAAGTTGTTGAGTGTTATTCCATTTAATCTTAACTCATTTGGCAGGATATTCCACGTTCTGCACATTCTTGAAAAAAATGAGCGTTGAAAAGTGAGAGTTTTACATTTTGGTGGCCGGAATTGAACAAGTTCGGGAGATGAGTAGAATCTGAGTGGTTATTCGTTTTGGTTGGTATGGAACAGGTAGGAGTTGAGGATCAATGATTGCTAGACCGTTAACAGCTTTGAAGAAGAAAATCAAATCAAGATATTCATGCCAGTATATGGGAGAGGAATTAGGTTTAGTGATTGCAAGCGTAAGTTGTAGAAGAACGAAATGGAAGATTAAGAATGATTTTGGTTGCTCGACGTTGGACTCTTTCGATACGCTTGATTAATTCCACCGATTGTGGAGACCATACTTGGGTTGCGTAGCCAAAGTGAGGTCGAACGATAGATAAATAGAGGGTTCGACGAACGCCAAGGTCTTTGATTTCAGTAATTGAACGACGTACCATTCCTAGCATCTTGTTTGCTTTGGTACACTGGGCCGCCACTTCTTTTGACCATGTCAAGTCGTCAGAAACCCACACACCTAGGTCTCATTCTGCTTCGATTTGTTCGATTGGTTTGCCTTTAAGTAGTATACACTCTTTACAGGCGCCTTTTTACGGGTGATACTTTGATGTTTTGTCTTCAGTGACCTCATTGAAGCGAAGACCAGAATGCGTTGACCATGCATCTAAACTATTCAAGTCAGCTTGGAGAAGATCAGCTTCAACATGAGATTCAATCTTTCTAAAGAGCTTTGTATCGTCAGCAAAACAGGCAACGCTTGACGATACAACGGAGTCTGGCAAGTCATTCACGTACAATAAGAAAAGAATTGGTCCGAGGATCGATCCCTGTGGTACACCCGAAGTTTCGGATTTAGGAATTTGAGAACGTCAGTCAAATTTGTGGTCCACAGTTTTAGGGGGGGTCGGGGGCATGCCCCCCGTAAAATTTTTGAAATTGGGGTCTCTAAAATGGCATTTCCCGCGATCTGACAGCACATCTGAGCATAATTTTGAAATAGCTTGAGCCATTGTTTCCATCGACTCATCGAGTGGTTAAACTGCTTGGATCCGCATGTGGATCAAACTGTGGCATTGGAATGAGGTCTAACTTTGTAGCCATCGCGTGGGAGTATATCGATATCCTCGTCGCCAAATATAATATCTTTATTAAGACTCAAACGCAACGAAAACTACTATGCTATCAATCCATGATGTTTACACTCCTAGAGTCTCAACACTACACCATAGATAATGGAAGGAGAACTGGATAGGAAACTTGCGAACCGGAAACGATGTTTGCACAACTTGCTATGGTAATCATACACTTAAGCCGGTTTCCCGCTAGGCGACTTTTTTCGCGCGAAGCGACTTTTTCTTTTGTCGCATGAGCTCTGAGCTGGAACTAATCAGAACTTGGATTCGTTTGTTCTCCGAGGGAATGTAAACCTCGTATTTCCCTCATCGCTCATGCAAGAGGGAAATTTATTCTTTGTCTTCTAATTTTCCCGTGCACGTTGATGAGGGAAAATTAGAAGACAAAGAAATCTTCTAATTTTCCCGTGCATGTTGATGAGGGAAAATTAGAAGACAAAGAAATCCTTTGTCTTCTTCTAAGTTTATTTTTAGCAATTATAGACCAGTCCTATTTTGTCCGCTTCCCGCTTGCATATATTTTCCCTCTCCTCTGATCAACCGTGTAAATTTCCTGTCGGTAAAATTCTCAAAGTTTCCTCGGCGATCATAATATTACAAACTAATAACACGACTTGAGGGAAATTAGCGATTAAATTTTCCCCTTTGCCTCGGGAAGATTTGTAGGCCTAAAAGTTTCACAAATCTTCCCTCGGCGGCGGGGAAATTTAATCGCTAATTTCCCTCAAGTCATGTTATTACTTATAATAATAAGTTTATTTTTAGCAATTATAGGCCAGTTCTCAAAAATCTTAGAAAAAGATTCACATTCTGTGTGATAACCAATGACTTTAGAAAAGGTCATTCAACTTCTTTAGCCCTTGTTGATTTATATGATAAAACGTCGATGGTAATTGATAGGAAGGAATTTGCTGTTGGAATTCTTGAATTCTTGGATTTATCTAAGGCTTTTGACACAGTAAAACATAGTATTTCTTTTGAAAAACTTGAACACTTTGGTATATATGGCATATAGCATTAAGCTGGATAAAAAGCTACTTTTCTAACAGACAGCAATTTGTCCAATTTAATGATTCTTGTTCTACCTTAAACTCTATAACCTGTTGGAGTACCTCAAGGGTCTATTTTAGGACTGTTACTATTTTATTTATTTATTTATTTATTTATTTATTTACTTATTTATTTATTTATTTATTTATTTATTTATTTATTTATTTATTTATTTATTTATTTATACAGCTTTCGTTGTGAAGCAAAAATAATTAATGATAATTGATAGTCATAATTATAGTTAACAATAATAATGGTAATAATATGAATAATAATGACATTAACAAAGCAGTTCACAACGTGGGTCATCAACAACAGAGCGTTACTCCATAGTCAATCGAGATATGGTCTGGAAACTCGGCAAACTTCAAAGCACCAATAATGAACGGACTTTATGTTGAACCGTACCTTACACCGTGCACATCCTTTGTTTTAGGTTTATTAATATTTAAATAGCACGGTTGAGTGATTTAACTGAAACGTTGCTATTGGACAATTCGTTCATTATACTAAAATACAATGTGTTCAGTGACCGTACACCATGCACAAAAATGCATAAAGGCGAACAAAAAGATAGGCCAAAGACTTTAGCTGAGTTTCCAGACCATATCTCGATTGACTATGGTTACTCCAAACAGGGTTGATGCCCAAATAATCTTAAGACAAAAATAATTGAAATAATAAAAAGCAAAACAAAAAAACAATAATTGGTCCGTAACGTCCTAATAACAGCATTGTCTAAATTTAGTTAAGTTTCTGACCATAGAACATTTAGGGCACACCGCTTTCCAGGAGCAAACATTATCTTGGTCGAAATTTGTTTTCAGTGCTAGGTGGTATTGATTGCATAAAGCAGTCTTAAATGACGATACGGACGTTAAGGATCTAACAGATTCCGGCAGGGCATTCCATGATTTGACTGTACGATTGAAGAAGCTCTTTTGAAAAAGAGAAGTTCTACATTTGATGGTTTTGTAGTCCAGTGAGCAACTTTTCCTGGTGTTCTCAACTTTTCCTGTTTGATATACATTAATGATATTTGCACTTGTTTCTATAATCGCGGAGTTAACTTTATTTGCTGATGACACTAATTCGTTTTTTAATTCTCATAAGGACACATCTGTAAAATGTGGTAAATCAGGATAGATAAATTTTCATTGTGGCTCAAAGCAAATTGTTTTTGAACTTAGATAAAACAAAATTTATCATCTTTAGACCTAGACAAAAAGTGCAGAAAGTAGATTTTAAGGTACTTATAAATGACAAAGAAATTAGTCAAGTCAAAGAAACTATTTTTTGGGAATTATTTTAGATGAACATCGCTGTTGGAAGTCTCACAAATAAGATTTCCAAAACTATAGGAATTATACGCAAATCTAGCTTTTGTCTCTTTAAATCTTCATTACGTACTTTATATGGTCTATCCTTATCTGCAATATTGTAATATTGTCTGGGCAGCTACTTATTCATCTAATTAATACTTCTATCTCGATTAATACTTCTACAAAAACGTGTTGTTAGAATCTTGAACAATAGTAGACTTGACTCTCATATACCAATGCAATTCTTAATAACCTTCGGCTGTTAATTATAACATACACGAGAAGCCGTTTATTATCTGCGTGGAGAACGCGTTGAGAGATTTGGCTCTCGGAAAACTTCGGACAACTTTGCACATTAGCCAATCAGAGTTGTGAAAAAGATCACGTGATCCATTAACTTCATGCGGAAAGGTTTATCATTAATAATTCATAAGGAATATTCAAAAGAAATGAATGTTTAATCACGTGTTTGTAAATACTGTCAAAAACATTGATTAATAAAACATCAATGTTTTAACAAAGTTATTAGACACTGGCGGTTCAAATTCAATTAAAATGATCTTATCTAACGTTTCTTACAACTCTTAAACAAAGTATTCATCATGTACACTTAGAATTTGATAAGTAAGTTAAAATATTCGCGTCCGATCTTTATCGGCATCTACAATGGCTCGCCATTGTTAATACCCATAAAGATCGGTCGCTCGTATTTTAACTACTGCATGTAAACTACAAACTGGTCAGTTTATGCATTCTTATAAAAATAATATTTTGCCAAATAATTTTCGATCGATGTTTGTTTTCAACAGTCAAGTGCACAACGAACTACGATACAAGGAGAGCTAATAAATTCTATGTAGCTCCTTCTAGAACTAAACTTAGGGCCTGTTTATATGATCCCGGTGTACCGGGATGTAACGGTTGCCCAGGATGAATTCCATCCCGGGTTTATATGGAGTAAACAAAATGCTCGTCCCGGTTGCCCGGGATGAATTTCATCCCGGGTCAAAAAGCGCGGGAATTTAAGGAAATGGACAAAAAAGCAAAAACTCACCCTAATTCTACAATGTTAGAAGTTATTTCACTTTTATTCCGTGTTTTGTCTTTAGACCTGACCGTTTGGACGAAATTCTGACCGTAATATTCAAAGTTACAAGCATTGTAGTTCAGTAAACTTCATCCCGGTGTACCGGGATGTCGCGTTTATATGGGAAAAAATCTGTCCCGGTGTACCAAGATCTCGGTTGATTCAACCGGGATCCCGGTACACCGGGACGTCCCGGTACACTGGGATCCATATAAACAGGCCCTTAGGCAATTTGCTACTAAGTATCAAGGACCAATCGTTTTCAACTCTCTTAATGATGAAATTGTAAATAGTGCTTCGTTCACTTCTTTTTCAAGAAAACTAAAAAAATCACCTCTGTTTGCTTTATATAAGTTAATAGTATTCTCCAAATACTTAATTTGCTATTTGGTGCGTGGATACTATATATAATTATATTAAAGTATTGCGCCATCTTTGTAATTAATTTATTATAATAGAACGATGATTGATAATCTTAATAAGCCTTTTGGTTTCTCATCAATCCCTGTTGCCGCTAATAAATAAATAAATAATTAATATAATTTAAGATGTAATATATTTTTGTAAAATTAATTATTTGTGGCAATAAACTCAATAAACAATATATTTATTTAGAAATAATAACGGACCCAAAATAGAGCCTTGAGGCACGCCATAATTTATAGTTTGTTCTGAGGATAATTTACAATTTACATAGCATTGTTGTTCCTTTCAGCCAGATAATCATTAATGAATAATAAAATCATAAACAATATGAAAACGCTATGAAAACGTATACGTGTGGTGGACGTGGCCAAAATTGAGTGATTGACGGTATCAAAAGCCTTTGACAGATGAAGAAAGAGTACTGAGTTAAGACCTTTCTTATCCGTATTTATATACCATTCAGTGGTGACATCGAGAAGAGCTGTTAAATTTGAATGAAGTGGCCTAAAGCCAGATTGGTACTTTGAGAGTAAATTATTATCAGTAACATAATTATAGAGTTGTGAGTAGACAATCTTTTCAAAGACTTTAGAAATTACTGAAAGAACAGACATTGGCCGGTAATTAGTTAGATCTTTTTCATTTGCTTTATGTACTGGAGAGACTTGTGCAATTTTCGAATCCAAAGGGAAAATTCCTGTCAAAAGGGATTTATTGAACAGAGAACACAGCGATTCGGCAATTACAGGCTGTGAGCTTTCATCAGTACTTCCTGAAGCTATTAAACATTTTACCGAATACCTTAATCCAACAGAAAGTACTTTTTCTCTGGGAACAGTGGACACGGAAACGGTTCTGAAGCTTCTAAAAGAAATTTGCCCTAAAAAAGCAGAAGGCCTTGACAAGATTCCATCTAGACTTGTAAAGCTTGCTGCCCTTATCTCACAGAAACGTTTATTAAAGGTTTCAGCTATCCCATTTGGATCAGTAATTTTTTCCTTCTTCAAGTTTATGGAAAGAGCAAGCATTCGACGCCGAAGTCCTGCACTTTTTGATCCAGATATAAAGATTTGCCTGCTTTTAAGATCAGATATCAAGTAAGAAACGCTGTAAAGATAATATGTAAAGATGTATCAAATCTTACAGTCATTTGCAACTCAAAACTCAAAGTACTTTGAGTTGCAAATGACTGTAAAATATTTCCCATTGCAGATCATTTAAATCTGTCTCGTGCTCATTCGGTTTTGTTTTCCCCACTAGCACGGAGGTGTCTGATTTGGTGTGTGCGCATGCGTATTAAAGGGAAAGGAAGTATATTTGAAATGTAAAAGGCTTCAACGTTTCAACTTAATAGGACGTTAAATCGCCTCGTTGACTATCAGCTCATAGAAAACTCGGTCGTGGGTTCAATTCCTGCCGGAAGGCCTGGGTGTAGTTGCATTTTTCGCAACTGGTCCCGGTTTGGTCTTATAATGTATATATTCTACACTCGAATTTTCCTTCACCCAAAATCCTCAGAACACGCTATGTAATCGAGTGAATGCCCAATATTACTTATAATATACCCAATTCTCTCCTGGCATTACCACCTTATTATATATACAGAATTCGCGATCAAGCTCTCGGCAACGCCCTCCGTGGCTCAGTGGTCAGAGCATTGCACTAGAATCGCAAGGTCGTGGGTTCAATTCCTGCCGGAAGGCCTGTGTAGTTGCATTTTTCGCAACTGGTCCCGGTTTGGTCTTATAATGTATATATTCTACACTCGAATTTTCCTTCACCCAAAATCCTCAGAACACGCTATGTAATCGAGTGAAATGCCCAATATTACTTATATATATATATATATATATATATATATATATATATATATATATATATATACATATACATACAACTTGACCAAATACAATGCATGGTGTTTACCAGACTATTCTAGTGTAATCATGGGCATTAGGCAACTTTGTTATTTAAGGATCTTGGTTATAACACAGGAAAAACACAAAAGCACAAAAACGAGAAAAAAAACCTTTCACAACATAAACGCTTTCATTTTCAATGTTCACACAAAGAATGTTTTTACAAAAATAATCTATCTATGTCTTGTATTAAGTTCATTCTTATTTAATCATTCAAGAAAATCAAAGATATTATTTAACTAATAATTATTAAATTATAAGGCAAGTATAAGATCTGGATGCCTCAAGCAAATATATTTAACAACTGTTATGCCACGAAAGACTTTCGTTTGTCAAAAACGCAATCTCACTGGTCAAACCGTGGTCACGTGGTGTTCAAACAAAATAAAAGTCTTCTCTACAATGAGAAAGGGTTGGTACTGTTGGTGTAGTCATAGTAAATAGAACATATACACGATTTGGAAACTCGTCCAAAGTCATTGGTCTAAGTTTATGGAAATTTTTGCAACTTCATGGTATTGTATTCTGTATAATGAAGCAGTCATCCAATAGCAACGACCAGATTTAATTATGTGATCTTTATCGGCATAGAATTTACTTCCATGTAAGGAACTTCATTGTCATTCAACATGACTATTACTTCAAGTCGAAGAACAAAGGAACTAAACGGAACAACGAAATTTGACAGCACTCTTGAGCAAAATTTGAGAAGTTTTA
>OZ035997.1:24461333-24496333 GCA_964035015.1 Corallium rubrum
TTTATAAAAGGAGGCTAGACCCTTGAAACCTACAAACCTTTTTGAATATTGTAGCACTCAGACCGCACACGCTATGATGTACTATGTATATATGGTATTGTTTGTTCAGAGAACTACATGCATCTTTCCATGAGGTATTAAACGGCTTTAATACCATCCATGCAACCGGGAAATCTTCGTCTCAATTTATACAAACAACATGCATGCATTACAGCCCAAGGCTATAGTAAGTTTGGTAGTTCTTGTGCAAGTTGTTCTTATAGATGTTTAATACTCAGAAAACGCTGAGCTCTTAATTCAGCTAAGGGGTAGAACATTAGAAATCAAGGGAGGGGGTGCATCTCCTCCACCTATGCAGGTTATAACCAGCTAACCCTAGACGTTGTCCTGTCTATATATAAAACTCAGAATTTTCTAAATAACAAGACGCCAGGATCAGGAGTTCACTCGGGCTACTGGCAAGTGCGCGGAGCCTGAATCGAAGGCTGAATGTGGTGCATACTTCACACTGCTGAACATATTTACGATCACGACAGTTGACATGCAGCTATATCTGATCACTGTCAAACTACCAAGTCAGTCAGTCACTTTCAAAATCTACCAACAACGTGCAAGAACAGCTTGATCAAAAGGCAAAACTTTTGTCCAACTCCAAAAGCGAAAGGAGCAAAAAACTTACAATATGCCTCACGGGCCGGTGGCCTCACTCAGTCACACGGCTATAACAACTCACCCGAAGCATGAATAGTAGAGGAAGTAAAATGTGCAAAAATGCAATTTTGTGACATCAAAAAAAAACAAAAAAAAACCCGAGCCAAAACCTAGACTTGGCCTTACAGCTAGAACTAACAAAACTTCTAATCTAAAAGTTCAAATTTCAAATGTGGTTCTCATTACCCATCTCAAAATTACTTATAAATTTTAAATTTCCTTGTAGGGGAATAATTAGAGTCAGGATTAGAGGTAGGGTTAGGGTTGGGTGGGGTTTGGGTTTCAATTTCTTTAGAATCCAGTACTATCCTGAATTATGGGCCATTTGACAATTCAGGATAATCATGAATTCTAGTTGGGGGGATATGCTGTTATAACAGAGCCTGCTCGGACATAGTTTTTAGAGTTGAAGTGTCTGGAAAGGCGACTCAGTCAAATCTTTGTTCTGTTTATGCAAATGTTGCACTTTCACATTAGCTGAACACATGGTATTTTCGGTATAATGAGCAATCAGCCAATAGCAGCATTTGGATTTTATTGGTCATAAGTGCTGTATAAATATTAATGATAAACAAAAGATTTGCGTTCAAAGCATTCTTAACATAAATCTCAACTCATTGTTAGTCACTTTAATTTCGTGGCGTTTTCAAAGAATCTTTTTTTGTGTACCAATCGAATAGGTTTCTACTTCGTTCCACATGAAAATTTACACAAAAGAAAATAGTTGAGCACGCGACATTTTATGCCTGGTGGAGACCAGCTTTAAGGTGAGGTAATACGGCAACACTTTTCTTCAACTTATACAACGCAATTTTGTTGCGTTGCAACTTGAAAAGCATTGTTGCACGTATTACCACCCAGTCAGTCCAAAGGTGGGTGGTAATATTGAGTGGTTGGCATTATTGAAATTTCGGGCAACAGGTGGCAACATTATTGTTCGTAGTAGTCAGAGAAGCAAATAATTGTAATGTGTTGCCAAGTGTCTTGTATTTGCATGTCGCAAGATGTTGTCTGCATGTTGCCATTTGCATGTTGCAAGATGTTGTCTGCATGTTGACATTTGCATGTTGCAAGATGTTGTCTGCATGTTGCCATTTGCATGTTGCAAGATGTTGTCTGCATGTTGCCATTTACATGTTGCAAGATGTTGTCTGTTGCCATAACAATGGTTGTAAGTAGAAATAAAGCGCAAGAATACAAATCCTGGCTTTTCAATCACAATGGGTCACAAGAAGTCGCAAGACGTGTTATTAAGTGCCTTTATCCCGTTTTTACAGTCGCCGAGATAGAAGCCACAAAAAAGTGCATAAAATTCAAATGATTATAAAAATTGATATTATGTATTCTTTATCAACATAATTATTGTTCTAGAATGTTCTTTAGTGTGAAAAAAAAATCTAAACTTTTTCAAAAAATTTAAAATTGACAAGGTTTAATAAGAATTTAATACAAGTCACAATAAACTATGCAGGAAATGGTTGGTTTAAAAAAGTTTAAAATCCGGTTTACGATATTCATATGGTGCATGGTTGAAAATTACCCAGCCTGGAGGACGTACATGGAAATTCATGGAAAAAACTCAAGTTTGAAATTAATTCGAACTCAAATAATATTATGCACGTTACGCGAGAGAACTTTTAACGATTTTTAACCCAGCATGTTGCCGCAATGAAATTTGCTTAAAAATTGTCCACAAATAACATGCGTTAAAAGTCGTCGTTAAACATTGTCCCGTGTAAAATGCATCACCCTAATATTACTTGTACTTCTTTCCAGTTTCCCACAAATTTCCATGTACGTTTGTCCAATAGGGCGGGCAGTTTTCAACCACCATGGAAATATCTTATTGACGTCAGATTTTGAACTAAAACTAAACTAACCATATTTATCCAAACAGTGAAATAAAACACAGTCCCTATAAATAAATTGTCTGGCAACGCAGCCAAAGTCTTTGTTCTAGGTTTTTGTTCACGTTTGTGCACCTTATTTCACCTTAACGCTTGCTGAACACATTGTATTTTTGGTATAATGAAGCAATCAACCAATAGCAGCGTTTCTATAAATATTAATGAACGTAAAACAAAAGATTGTGCACCTTAGTTGCCACCCTCAACCTAAATTGTAGCTCATTGTTAACCGCTTTTATGTTCGCCGCGTCTCCAGACAATATAATTCTACGGACTATGAATAAAAGTAGTGTGCTGCATAGACAGTGTTGAAATACAAATCTAAATATTAGTAAGGTTGGAGTCAGTACTACCGAAATTATTGAACATAGATTTCGAACGTTTCGAGCGAAGGCCCTTCGTCAGAGAGGTTAGAAATCTACGTTCAGCAATTTCGGCAGTACTCCAACCTTACTACATTTCGATTTGTAAGTATATTTATACTGGATAACTTTACCAGTTATATCTAAACTAATAATTGTCAGTTGTTTGCTGTACAAGCTGTGTTAGTAATACTCAGAAAAACTCTGAGCTCTAAGCGAACAACTGACAATTATTACTAACATCAAGCTGCAATTTCTGAAACTAACTATATCTAAACTATTATCCTAGAGGGTCAATGGGTCATCCCTCTGCATTGGTCCAGTGTTGCTACAGGAGGAAACCACCTGGAGGAAACCTGTGGTGTTTGGTAGAGTCAAACTGGAAGCACCCTTCTCACATGCGGCCAAGGTGAAATTTTCAATCAGATACCGTAAAGTTCCGAAAGTAACGAGCCCCCAAAAGTAGCGACCTTCCGAAAGTAAAATTGTTGATAGTAATTGGCGTCTTTTATATAGGAGATAGAGCGTGTACCGGTGCATTAAAAAATAACGATTTTAGCACCCCTAAAGTAACGACCCCCCTAAAGTAACGACCCCCAATGTAACGACCCCCTAAAGTAACGACCCCCTAAAATAACGACCCCCAATGTAACGACCCCCTAAAGTAACGACCCCCTAAAATAACGACCCCCTAAAGTAACGACCCCCTAAAATAACGACCCCCTAAAGTAACGACCCCCTAAAATAACGACCCCCTAAAGTAACGAGCCCCTAAAGTAACGAGCCCCTAAAATAACGACCCCCTAAAATAACGACCCCCTAAAATAACGACCCCCTAAAGTAACGACCCCCTAAAGAAACGACCCCCTAAAATAACGACCCCCTAAAGTAACGACCCCCTAAAGAAAAGACCCCCTAAAATAACGACCCCCTAAAATAACGACCCCCTAAAATAACGACCCCCTAAAATAACGACCCCCTAAAATAACGATCCCCTAAAGAAACGACCCCTAAAATAACGACCCCCTAAAATAACGACCCCCTAAAATAACGATCCCCTAAAGAAACGACCCCCTAAAATAACGATCCCCTAAAGAAACGACCCCCTAAAATAACGATCCCCTAAAGAAACGACCCCCTAAAGTAACGACCCCCTAAAGTAACGACCCCCTAAAGTAACGACCCCCTAAAATAACGACCCCCTAAAATAACGACCCCTAAAATAACGACCCCCTAAAATAACGACCCCCTAAAATAACGACCCCCTAAAATAACGACCCCCTAAAATAACGACCCCCTAAAATAACGACCCCCTAAAATAACGATCCCCTAAAGAAACGACCCCCTAAAATAACGACCCCTAAAGTAACGACCCCCCTAAAGTAACGACCCCCTAAAGTAACGACCCCCTAAAATAACGACCCCCTAAAGTAACGACCACCTAAAGTAACGAGCCCCTAAAGTAACGACCCCCTAAAATAACGACCCCCTAAAGTAACGACCCCTAAAATAACGACCCCCTAAAGTAACGACCCCCTAAAATAACGACCCCCTAAAATAACGACCCCCTAAAATAACGACCCCCTAAAATAACGATCCCCTAAAGAAACGATCCCCTAAAATAACGACCCCTAAAGTAACGACCCCCCTAAAGTAACGACCCCCTAAAGTAACGAGCCCCTAAAATAACGACCCCCTAAAATAACGACCCCCTAAAGTAACGACCCCCTAAAGAAACGACCCCCTAAAATAACGACCCCCTAAAGTAACGACCCCCTAAAGAAAAGACCCCCTAAAATAACGACCCCCTAAAATAACGACCCCCTAAAATAACGACCCCCTAAAATAACGACCCCCTAAAATAACGATCCCCTAAAGAAACGACCCCCTAAAATAACGACCCCCTAAAATAACGACCCCCTAAAATAACGATCCCCTAAAGAAACGACCCCCTAAAATAACGATCCCCTAAAGAAACGACCCCCTAAAATAACGATCCCCTAAAGAAACGACCCCCTAAAGTAACGACCCCCTAAAGTAACGACCCCCTAAAGTAACGACCCCCTAAAATAACGACCCCCTAAAATAACGACCCCTAAAATAACGACCCCCTAAAATAACGACCCCCTAAAATAACGACCCCCTAAAATAACGACCCCCTAAAATAACGACCCCCTAAAATAACGACCCCCTAAAATAACGATCCCCTAAAGAAACGACCCCCTAAAATAACGACCCCTAAAGTAACGACCCCCCTAAAGTAACGACCCCCTAAAGTAACGACCCCCTAAAATAACGACCCCCTAAAGTAACGACCACCTAAAGTAACGAGCCCCTAAAGTAACGACCCCCTAAAATAACGACCCCCTAAAGTAACGACCCCTAAAATAACGACCCCCTAAAGTAACGACCCCCTAAAATAACGACCCCCTAAAATAACGACCCCCTAAAATAACGACCCCCTAAAATAACGATCCCCTAAAGAAACGATCCCCTAAAATAACGACCCCTAAAGTAACGACCCCCCTAAAGTAACGACCCCCTAAAGTAACGACCCCCTAAAATAACGACCCCCTAAAGTAACGACCCCCTAAAGTAACGAGCCCCTAAAGTAACGATCCCCTAAAGAAACGACCCCCTAAAGTAACGACCCCCTAAAATAACGACCCCCTAAAATAACGACCCCTAAAGTAACGACCCCCCTAAAGTAACGACCCCCTAAAATAACGACCCCCTAAAATAACGACCCCCTAAAATAACGATCCCCTAAAGAAACGATCCCCTAAAATAACGACCCCTAAAGTAACGACCCCCCTAAAGTAACGACCCCCTAAAGTAACGACCCCCTAAAATAACGACCCCCTAAAGTAACGACCCCCTAAAGTAACGAGCCCCTAAAGTAACGAGCCCCTAAAATAACGACCCCCTAAAATAACGATCCCCTAAAGAAACGACCCCCTAAAATAACGACCCCTAAAGTAACGACCCCCCTAAAGTAACGACCCCCTAAAATAACGACCCCATAAAATAACGACCCCCTAAAGTAACGACCCCCTAAAGTAACGACCCCCTAAAGTAACGACCCCCTAAAATAACGACCCCTTAAAGTAACGACCCCCTAAAATAACGACCCCCTAGAGTAACGACCCCCTAAAGTAACGACCCCCTAAAGTAACGACCCCCTAAAGTAACGACCCCCTAAAGAAAAGACCCCCTAAAATAACGACCCCCTAAAATAGCGACCCCCTAAAGTAACGACCCCCTAAAGTAACGACCCCCTAAAGTAACGACCCCCTAAAATAACGACCCCCTAAAATAGCGACCCCCTAAAGTAACGACCCCCTAAAGTAACGACCCCCTAAAGTAACGACCCCCTAAAGTAGCGACCCCCTAAAGTAGCGACCCCCTAAAGTAGCGACCCCCTAATGTAGCGACCCTCCTTAGTAACGACCCCCTAAAGTAACGACCCCCTAAAGTAGCGACCCCCTAAAATAACGACCCCCTAAAGTAACGAGCCCCTAAAATAACGACCCCCTAAAATAACGACCCCCTAAAGTAACGAGCCCCTAAAATAACGACCCCATAAAATAACGACCCCCTAAAGTAACGACTCCCTAAAGTAGCGACCCCCTAAAATAACGACCCCATAAAATAACGACCCCCTAAAGTAACGACCCCCTAAAGTAGCGACCCCCTAAAGTAACGACCCCCTAAAGTAGCGACCCCCTAATGTAGCGACCCCCCTTAGTAACGCTAAGGTCGTTACTTTCGGAACTTTACGGTAACTGCTGAGAGCAGGTATCGAACCCGGGTCGCAGAGGTGAAAAGCACATGCACTAACCATTGTGCCACCAACACCTCTGAACTTTTCTGAACTAACAATTTCCTACATATTTTATTAAGCTATATCAGACCTTTATTAAAGCTTAATACATCCCTTTAAAACTAAAAATTTTTATGTTGATAGAAAAGATATTAATTTTTGTCATCATTTGAATAATTGAATTTTATGCACTTTTTTGCGTCACTCTCTATCATCATTTTGTATCATATATAACTGAACTGCAGGTGCCGTACATGAATGACTGACAAAGAATGACCGATCCTAAATGGCGGTTTACGAGTCTTTTCTCCCATTGTAATAACCGCTGACCTTTCTCTGATAAATAAATTTATAACTAGTTTGATCAGATTGCTGGCGTGGCTGAGCTCATATTTTCGCGGGCTTCATTATTCTACAGAATGGAACGTCGCATTATTTTCGAATATTAACGATTTAATGATCACCCCAAGAAAAATTCTAATCAGCAATCGTGTCCACTAGCGAATGTACACATTTTTTGAAGTGGCCTATATATCGAGGTTGGAAATTTTACATATTTTACGGCCATCGTAAAAATCGCCAACTAAACATGAAATTTTAGGAAAAGAAGATATACTGTTATATAGCTAGAGTTTTGCTGGATAAAACGATGACTGTCATTGGTTGGTTTGTGGTCACATGACCTTAGCTAAATTTCAATGTAGACCGAGCAGGCAACAATTGAGAACTTCTTGCCTACTCGGTCAATAATAATGCAATTGTTGCCCGCCAGAACTTTGAACTCTTCAAGGTATCCTATAAACAAAAGCTTGTTTGGTACAAAAAAGATTATTTATAGGTCTTCAAAGCATGTGTGAAGAGTAACTGGAGAAATGTATTGCTGTTCTTTTGTTCTGAGACTCATATTTGCATGTTTAGTGAAATCACGTGAAATTACGAAGCCATGCGTAATTTTTTTGGTAGGTCTTTCCGTTTGTCTTTTGTGTACTTTCCCTTGATAAACGTCGAAATTATTCAACGAAACTCAAGCTATATAACAAAGCACTTAATCTTTGCTCCCTTGGGAAACAAACATTTAATTTCCCTCGAGTCTCGATGTTTCCTCGACTTCGTGTCGGGAAACAATGAGACTCTCGGGAACCCCCCCTCCCGGGAGAAGACATTAAGACATTGTCATTGATGAAAGCCTGAGACCCGTTTAAACGATGCCGGTACAATTATATAACATTTCATGTCATTTTTGTACCGGTATCGTGTAAACGCAAGGCCTAAACGGCATGATTTTGTTCCATTTTCAAATTGTACCGGCATCGTGTAAACGGGGTTTGAGTCAACAGGCCGAAAGCTTATAGCAAAGAAATATTTTACGTGGTGTTTCCACAAAACTTTTTTATATTATATTACATTACATTAAGATCCCGTTTACACGATGCGGATACAATTTGAAAATGGAACAAAATTATGCCGTTTAGGCCTTGCGTTTACACGATACCGGCACAAAAATGACATGAAAACGGCACAAAATGAAGACGGGTTCCTTGACGGCATGAAGTGAAAACGGAACACTAACCGGTATCGTGTAAACGCCCGTGCCGTAACAGTTTGATGACGGTAGTCACGATATATACGACCACAGTATTCGGGTCAGCAGTATTCACAGTCTTCTCAATTCTCATTGGAAGAGAATAGTCACATGCTAATCCGTCATTTATTATACCGGCACCGTGTAACGCAAGACTTTTTGGCCTGTATTTACACACCGGCATGATTTTGTTCCATTTTCAAATTGTACCGGAATCGTGTAAACGGGGTCTAAGTGTATAATTATATTTTTTTAAGAATGTTTTAAATATCCTAAATATATGTAAAATCCTCCACCTTGATGTAGCCGCTTTAAACATAGATAATGGA
The DNA here is from genome assembly GCA_964035015.1 of Corallium rubrum. Lineage (NCBI taxonomy): Eukaryota > Metazoa > Cnidaria > Anthozoa > Scleralcyonacea > Coralliidae > Corallium > Corallium rubrum. The sequence continues at coordinate 24,470,048 of OZ035997.1, forward strand.
AGAGGAACTGGATAGGAAACTTGCGAAACCGGAAACGATGTTTGCAAAACTTGCTATGGTAATTATACACTTATAAGCAGCTAATGCACTTAACTGGTGGTCCCACATGACCAGGATCAGCTATTGCTGAAATTAAACAATAGTGTAATATCACTTAAGCTCAGCAGTGTATGATTTTAGCCATGTTGGACCACCTGTTAGGTGCATTCATAGATAATGGAAAGGGAACTGGATAGGAAACTTCAAACGAGGTTAAAGAACCGGAAACGTTGTTTGCACAACTTGCTATGGTAATTACACACTTATAAGCAGCTAATGCACCTATTGCTGAAATTACACAAAAGTGTAATATCGCTTAAGTTCAGCAGTGTCTGATTTTAGCCATGTGGGACCACCCGTTAGGTGCATTGGCCCCTTTTTAGTGTATAATTACCATAGCAAGTTGTGCAAACATCGTTTCCGGTTTCGTAAGTTTACTTCCAGTTCCCCTTCATTAATGAAAGCTATTTCCACCATAGAGTAACTTACTGTTTATCAGGATCAGAAAATGAAGCTGGTGAACTGTCAATTTGGTCCTTTGCTAATGGCGCCGATCAGGCAATTGTGTGGGTAGATCAATACGAAGATGGAAAATTCTGGACACAATAGCGAATGCTGTGTTTTGGTTGTAAAAAGCCATAAACGAAGAAAAAAGTTGTTTAAAGCGGCTACATCAGTTTTGCAAAAAGTCATTAATGTACTCCAACGGTCTTATACTTATGTTTTTGTATCTATTTGTTGTTGTTTTTTTGTACTTTTTTTTTATAAAAATTGTAAATCGCGTGAACCCCCTAGATGAGCAGGTCTGCTCTTGGGGTAAATGCTTTAATAAATATGTTTATATAAAAAAAAATAAAAAATAAAAAATAAAATAAATAAAAAAATAAACGAAGAAACAGGATTGACAACAACTCCGTAGCGACATTTCAAACATGCAGTTGGTCCCTTAGTAATGGCGGATTTTGGCTTTCCAAACAAGAGTTGCGTGATCCAGTCATCTTTCGAGATCAGTGGTTTGGTTCCCATTTGGCCGGGCCCACAGTCCAGTTATATACAGTTATATATATATATATATATATATATATATATATATATATATATATATATATATATATATATATATATATATACAGGAGGAAGGGGTAGCAAATGCTACGGATCATCGTGACGTAATTCGCGGCGTTTCCCGCAAGGTTGTAAATGGTCAGATGAAAACAAGTAATGCCGTAATGGCAATTTCCGTAACTGGCTTTGATTAAACGTTAAATTATTTTTTGGAGATAAACGTAGTGAGGAAAAAGATATTCCAGTTAAAAGGTATTCCAGTTTCATGTTCTCGTGACGTCACGGTGGTGCTGAGAATAGGACGCGAAAATCGACGAGTTCACTCCTCCCTCCTGATTTATTGCAAAAAAATATGTTAGAAGAGTTTCATATATGTCGAATAACGAAATTGGGTTTAGGTTCAAGAGTACACTGTAGAATACACAAGAATACGCTGTAGAATAGAGTTGAGATGGGTTAACATCGGTTACGGAAGCAAGAAAACGTGTTGCGCAGGCAGTGTCTCGCATTGTACATCAAATTATACACAAAATAAACTGCCAAGAAAACGAAGTATACTGACGTTGCAAGTCAAAGCTCGGCTTCATCAGTCAGTTTGGGCCACACAATTTCGTTTCGTAAAATCTCAGCAGTTCAAAATATCCGAGACGTTCTATAGTACTGTTTATCTGTCTAATGTCCGTTGTAGTCCGTCTGTATACTTTTTTTTAAAGAAAGAACCCGACTTTAACACCTTTTTGTTTTGAATATAATCATTCTCTTGTGTATTTCTCGTAGAAATCATTACGTATATACATTTCTGTTTAATTTAAGCAGTTTTAAAGAAGCCTTACAATAATGTGCTTTACCCTTATCTTTCTGTACAACATAATTTATCAAAACAATTATGTTGTTAAATTTTTTATGTACTTTAAAATGTTGTAATTGTATTATTTAATATATATTAGTAGAAACTTACTAGTATTCTATTGCAAATGCTGCAATCTGATTGGCTACTCTACTCGATATCTATTCGTCAATAGATAGCGAGTAGCAAATTGAGTACCAGTACTCGCGCGGCCATGCAGTAAAACAACATGGAGGACACGATGAATGAAAGATTGTTTTGCCTTGGTTTTCGCACAGAAACAATGGTTATGCTTCGTTTTTTGAAATAATTTGGAAGAACTAAGGTACACAAGTTAGTTTCTACTAAAACAATTAGATTATTCGCTCTCAATTTCTATGAGATGATAGTTGACTCGAGCTCCGCTCTCGTCAACTATTCACTCATAGAAATTTCGAGCTTATAATCTAATTGTTAAATAGAAAACAAAGATTCAAGATTGAGTTAAACTCTTAAAAAGAACGTCACAGACCACTTTCATAATAGCGATTAATTTGAATACTTTTTATGTGCATCTTAACCTTTTTCGCCTCGTTTGTGTGTCTGCAATTTAAAACAATCTTTATAAGTAATATTGGGCATTTCACTCGATTACATAGCATGTTCTAAGGTTTTAGGGTGAAGGAAAATTCGCGTGTTGAAATGCCCAATATTACTTATAATATACCCAATTCTCTCCTGGCATTACCACCTTATTATATATATAGAACTAGCGATCAAGCTCTCGGCAACGCCCTCCGTGGCTCAGTGGTCAGAGCATTGCACTAGAATCGCAAGGTCGTGGGTTCAATTCCTGCCGGAAGGCCTGTGTAGTTGCTTTTTCGCAACTGGTCCCAGTTTGGTCTTAAAATGTATGTATTCAACATCCTTAAAATAATCTTTGCTTTACAAGATCTTACAACAATCAGAAAGGTTCATTAGAATGATAAAAAGTATTTAAAGCGGTGGCCATTATGAAAGTGGTTTCTTACCGGTAGTCAACAAAAGACAAAATATTTTAGCGGAAACGATCTTTGTAAAGTTTCAAGCTAATGGCAGTGTCAAACTTTTGTTTTCTATTACACTTGGTTTATAATGAATAATTATTTACAGAATAAAAATTTAAATGTGATTGCTTATTATTTTATCTTACTTTGCAAAAAGCTACTTTAGTACAAAAAATGTATGACGTTTTAGAGTTTGTGAAGGTGACGAACCTTACAAATTAAGTTCGCTATACATTTATTTTATTTAAGTTGATCCGTATATAAAGAAATTTTTATGTGTAACTATGTGTAATGTGTAATAAAAAACTTTGGGGTATTAATAAAGGCAGCTAAACTAATGTGATATGGATTCCATTAGTGTGAAAGAGTTTTTTTTTGAGGCGGTTATAACAGTTCTTTTTCCAATAATTACACAGTGCTAAATCTAGAGTATATTTTGTGAATGAATACGGCGTACTTGTAAAAAGCATCTTGTCTTACATTATGCTCTACTACCACTATTTTTTCTTACTTGTAAAGTTTGTCATTTTTTTAAATTTTAACAAGACTAGTTAAAACCAACAAGTCTTCATTCTATAGGCAGTCCAGAAAAACATGTAAATGCAGTCGAACGTCGATAAAACACGCCCCATTCCCTCTTTTCCTACTGTAATGATCACAGATGACGTCACAGCGTGTAAAGAACAAAAAAGTACGCCACGAGACGAAGTCGAGTGGTGTGACTGTTGTTCTTTACACACTGTGATGTCTTCTGTGATCTATTACAGTACACACGCACGGAAAAATGTAATCTATTTGTTTTATACAATAAAAACGTCAAGTGGTTTATTGAAGAATTTCTGGGGCATGGAAAAAGAAAAACAAGTCTATTGACGTGATGTGAAGTCAGCTGTGTGGTCTTTTAATAGATCACGGTCAACAACCAATAAAAAAGTAGGTACTATTCAAATTATTGTATAATATTTTATACATATCATAGGGGGAATGGGGCGAGTTTTATCGACGTTCAGCGGCATTTACACGTTTTTATGAGCTGCGTATGGATAGACTAGTCGCAAGACTTGCTTGGACTTACATACATACATACACATACATGTAAATACGTGTACAGCACACACACATACACAAGGGACCCACATGCATGTGTGTATATATCATCTATATCGATATTTGTGTGCGTATAATTTGGACATGTGATTCATGCAGGGGTAACAGTTATCTTTCGTCCTTTGTGTGGTTCAACATTAACAATATCAACAGTACTGCCATCGCATTCGGCCACACTGACATCGCCTTCTGTCACGGTACTTCGGTCGCTCTGAGCGCTCTTCCAATTTCGTTTACTTTTATGCATTAACTGAACTTCACCATTTGCCTTATACGATTCCTACAATGTAAGGTTATGACAGTATTTTCAAAAATAAAATATTTAAACAAAGATGGAAATTCTATTTTAACACTGACGCCACGGTTAGTAATTAAAGGTATCTATATTTTAAGTTAGCAATATTTTTTTTAATTAAATTAATTTAATCAATCAAATTATTTCAATCAAATTAATTTAGATTTATTTCAATTAGTTGATTAATTTGGATTAGTTTTGAATCTGTTTAGCTTAGTTTTGTAGTTGATTTAGGATTAGTTTAATTGATTGATTCTGATTTGTGCAAATGAAGTCGTTACCGTTGGTTCGTCAATTAGAAATTGTTTCCAAGTTCAATACTTGAAATTGCCATTTAACGTTAGTCCTGTTCACACTATACGGAAAAACGTTTGTGACGGCACAAAAACCATAGCGAATTAGCTTTCTGTTCACTCCAAAACTCCAGTTTCGGAAGAATTTCTGTACAGCGGAAGGCCGCTTCTATATTATTTTGTATAGTTTGAGTATACGTTTACACTATATCAGATAGATTTACGTACCGGTACAAAACCCCTATCTGGTATAGTGTGAACAGTTCGTGCCCAGTATGTTTACACTATATCAGATAGGTTTGAATACCGGTACGAAGATCCTATCCGGCAAGTGTCCGTACAAGAAATCAGGGGGGAAAAAGAAACCTTGAAACGTGTAAAACAAAATTTGAAAGCAAATAAACCCACCAAAACCCAACAGTTAGAAAGTAATTTGTACATGTACTAAAGAACGACAATTATTTAACAGCGAAATCGTGTAGAGAATTTCAAAGGGGTAAACTGAAAAGATTTTAGATTACAAATATTGAGAGTTTGAAGCAGTAATCAGAATTTTGTAAAAGTATTTTGTGTTTTAAAATCTCTGCAGTTCACTACCTCGCAACACACTGCCTACACAACTGCGTACCCAGGATCCTATCTCCGCTCTAAGAGGGAAGAAAAGAGATCAGACTCTGGGTACGAGATTGACTGCTTACGAACCATGTTAGCAGTTTTTGTCGCACCATTTCTTCTCAGCTTTTACACTGTGTATTTGGACCGTGGGCTCACCTCACACTCAAACAATATAATTTTGAATGTAAATAACGCAATTTGTGGATTACACCATGTTTTATTTAAATTCCGAGTTTTCAAACCCTCTCGTATTTAATGAAAACATGGTGTAAACATACTGTGTGATATATAACGTACTAGAACTTCGTGAACGCAACAACTCATTCAAGCGTTGCAGAGCGTTTTCCATTTCTTTTCGTGCCCTTTCTTCTCTTAACAATCTCTGCATTTCTTCTGACACGACCTCTATTGTTGTACCGAAGAAATTTTGCTTTCGTAATAATATATTCGTATTTTCTTCACTTACCGCATGGTTGACCATGGGTTTGAATGGTACAGATGTCTCTCGTGGTATTTCCCGTTCTTGACAAGGCATTTCAACCACGACCTTAGCTGAACTAACACTTTCCAATTCAGCTAATATCTGGGCAAATCTTTTCCCCGATTCCTCCAAATGGGAACGAGCTTCTTCTCGACCTCGCCCGCTTTATATGCATTTTTGTTGCCTCCCCCCCCCCCCCCCCCGATCCCCGGCCCATAATCCCATAGTATTGTTTTACCTGTAAACCATTTCTTCTGGAAAAGATTTCTTCCAGATCATGACCCTTGGAAAACGATTTCGTAATCCAATTGAACTGATCATTTGCTCACGTAAATTTCAATAATTTAAATAATTTAACAGTTTTTCATCTCGCATGTAATTTCGCGTGTAATTGGTGTCCATGCACGCATGCCGAGATTAGCACCCTCACCTGGCTCGAGGACAAATCGCCATGCAAAGCTTCAAACAATATTGGATATGTTTGTCAAGCTTTTGTTCTACGTTATTCAGTTCTTTCCAGAAGCAATCTGTGCAACGCAGGTCGAGCAAGGACGAGAGTTGACCAACAATTTTAGCAATATCCGTGCCATATTGTCAAATGAAGTTGGGGGTAGCATTTCAAACTTTTTCTTAACCTGAGTATCAGGCATTATTCTCGTCTTCCCCTAAAAAGCATGTGAGGGCGAGGCGGGCGGGCGTGGGGGCGAGGCAGGCGGGCGGGCGAGAAGACGAGAAATAAAGTCGGATACAATTCTTTACTGGCCGCTTTCCGCCAATGAATTTTCTGACTGTTTCCTATCGACGAAGCTTTAGTCGCACAATCCAGCCGTTCCAAGTTTGAAGTTTCCTTACATATTCAAGCGAACTCACGACTACAATCCAAAATTGTTTCGGAGTAATTCCTTCACGAGCACGTCTCTTATAAACTCTCTTCGCTCTCTCTTCGTAGACACTTGGGATAAGTTGGTATATTAAACTCTTGCCATGCCAGTACAGAGTGCAGAGCACATCCTCATTAAACAAGACTTTTTCTATACATTCGCCCGTTCTTTCTTTAGATATTTTACTTTAAACTTCCGTCTAAACATCATCTGTGACATCGTTGAATCGCAAGATTCGTTAGACACAATGTACACAAACCAATCAGAATAGAGCTTTTCGGTTTATTTTGTTTTATGGAGCAATCAGACGAAAAAGCCGAAATCCGGCTCTTTACATGCGGCCAGGTAAAGAATTGTGTATCAGGCCCTCTTTCCCTTCCTCCGCCTGCAAGTTTCCGCCTCCCGCAGGAAGGGAAAAGCGGGCCTGACTCTGTCAGGTTAACTTTTTCACAATTCTGAATTCTGTGACACCCATACGTAAAAGAGGTAAAGAAATAGGTTTCGTCGAAGTTCTCTCGCAAAATTCTCTATGACTCACAATATAACAGTAGGGCTTCGTGTGGGAAAGGTATCTAAGTATTTCGATAAACCGTCAAAAACCCAGTCCTCTGCCGACTGTAGAATACTAAAGAGAGAATTGTTTTTGAAACTCTTTCGCCACAATACCGAAGCCTAATTTTAACCCATGCGATAAACTCGCTAAATTATGACAAATGCATGCTTGTGTATAGTTTTATGCATGGCTGTACGGATAGAATATTCACTTAAAACAAACATCACCATGTATGCGTTCAAATCAACAGCAAACAAAAAGTTATGGTTATGTGCGCTCTCAACGAACGACGTAGAACGCATTACGCTGCTCATATGTAGACGATATAAAGAAAATATTGTAATAAAAGTAGCGTGCTGCGTAGGCAGTGTAGAAACAACAATCGGAATATAGTAACGTTAGATATACTGCCGAAACGGAGAACGTAGGAGTCTAACGTTTCGAGCGAAGGGTCTTCGCCCTCTCTGACGGAGGGCCTTCGCTCGAAACGTTAGACTCCTACGTTCTCTGTTTCGGCAGTATATCCAACCTTACTATATTCCTAGAGAAAATATTGTTCTATTTAATACTATGTCATTTTGTTAATCCCTTTACAGCTGAGCTGCGTATAACTCTATTTGAGTTAGTTAGTTTCAGAAATTGCAGCTTAATGTTAGTAATAATTGTCAGTTGTTTGCTGTACAAGCTGTGTTAGTAATACTCAGAAAAACTCTGAGCTCTAAGCGGGACTCGAACCCACAACCTTCTGAATGCTAGCCAGACGCTCTAACCATTGAGCCACTAGAACTCAGATAGCGGAGCAAGGTTAATTAAGGTACTTATACCTTAGACTGTGAACACTCCGCTATCTGAGTTCTAGTGGCTCAATGGTTTGAGCGTCTGCATGGCTAGCATTCAGAAGGTTGTGGGTTCGAGTCTCGCTTAGAGCTCAGAGTTTTTCTGAGTATTACTAACTAACACAGCTTGTACAGCAAACAACTGACAATTATTTCTATTTGAGTTGTTTTCTTTTGGTTTTCCTCGAATATCGTGGAAATACGTATAATACATCCGAATTCTCATAAAACTTTCTCAATATTGTTCTCCACCGCACACCTCTCTTATAGAACACTTGTCTGAGGCCCCGTCCACTATAAAACACTATAGTTACAACCCCTATTAAACGAACACCTCTCTTAAGCGAACACCCAAACCTTGCAGGTCCCAAACGCTAATTAAACAAGAATTCGAGTGTAACACAAAATAATTATCATACTGTTAAATCGTAAATGAGCAATACCTGAGTTATCTGTGTTTTTGTTCGGTAAAAATATCGACCTAACGTCATTAGCGCCATGTCTGGGATTAGTGCTATCGCTGAGAGGAGTAAAAATCCAAACCATACTGAGGACTCGCCAAGCAATTCTTCAAACGTCCAATACAAATCCAAACTAACGTTACCAAACTGAAACGATTCCCTAAAAGAATATGTAAATTGTAAATGACTGAGAAGAATAATCTACACATTGGTAAAAAAAAGTAAAACCCTAACAACATACCGAATGCAAACATAAATATATAACAAAACATAATCCCAATTGAAATAAAGAACTTAAGAAAACCATTTTTAAAAATATACATGCACATGGCAGTATGAGATGCCACAAACGATTTAAAGATTTAAAGACGTTTCTCTCTGACGAAGGTCCTTCGCTCGAAACGTTAGACTCCTACGTTCTCTGTTTCGGCAGTATATCTAACCTTACTATATTTCGATTTAAAGATAGTTAGCGAAAATTGAGGACGATTAAGATTAGGGTTAGAACCAATGAAACATATATGATGAAAACACAAGGCCGAAGGCTGAGTGGTTTTATTGTTTTCGAGGCTCTATTCATACAGGATCGCGAATCTCGACTGCGCATCAGAATGACGCGTCCTGAGTCGGGATAAAACTTCATTAACTTTATAACATCAGGCTAAAGCTGCAGTTTTCATTTGCATTTTCATTTACATTTCTGAACTCATTGTACTGAATTCCTCAGCCTAATGTTATAAATTGAAATAAGTTTTATCCCGACTCAGAACGCGTCATTCTGATGCGCAGTCGAGATTCGCGATCCATGTATTATAGGGTGTGTAAAACTTATTCATACACCAACTTGTTTATCTTGCATAGATAATTGAGATCTTAGGAATTATATGAACACCGATTTCATCTAAAATCTGGAATGGTGTACGATTTTGGCGTGTTTTACTAAAGTATCCATCAGCAACTTCAATCGGATGTTTGAATGAACTGTTGTAATTAACTGATTATCTCACGAATTATTAATGAGTTTGAGACTCAAAGTTCAGACTGAGTGCCTGAACATCGTCCCGAGCGAAAAACCAGGCTTAAATAATTATTGAGTCGGTTTTCTTTGTTCTTGCGAGGGTTGTATATAGCATACAACCCTATGAATACTAATTAGAAAATAAATGAAGAAAAAAACTAGGAAAATCTTTGTCCAAGGTAGAAAAAATAGACAAAACTTTGTTGGAAAACCTCCTCAATAATCATTTAAGTTGGATAAAACCCTCGAACGTCGGGATTTATGCTATATAAAGCCCTCGGACGCTTCGCGTCCTCGGGTCTTTATATAGCATAAATCCCTCGTTCTCGGGCTTTATCCTATACATGGTGCCCGGTCACAGGCACTACCTCTCGAGGTAGTACCCGGGCACCGTGCCGGGCACGAGCACCAATCTGAACAGGATTTTTAAGGTGTCGAGCACTTTTAACCAAAACAACATACATAAACTGAGCCAACATACATTCTTAATAGGAACAAACAGTGGAAACACATCAACAAAATATACTTTGGCACCAAGAAGCACCAAAATCATCCAGAGTTTGGGAACGTGCCTGAACACCAGTACATTTTGTCCCCGGGAACGGGCACGGGCATATACCGTATTAAAATATAAATTTGTGTGTAGTTTCGACTCGAAGTGAACGTTTAGCCGTAAAAAAATTGAAGTTTTTTGACTCAACTTACCATGTACTGCACGAAGCAATAACAGCAAAAAGTATGTATCCAATGATGGAACCCCAAATAACAATATGATTTAAAATAGTCCAATAGAAGGAGAACAGACCAAGCTAAAATATAACAATATATACATTGATTAATTCTTTGAAAGTTTTCATGGCGATAATGTAATATATTAGATAAGTTTTGTGGAAACACCACGTAAAATATTTATTTGCTAAGCTTAAATAAATGACGCGAGCCAACAGCTTATTGTTATTGCTCCGATGAAGGCCTGAGTGAACAGGCAAATAAATATTTTACGTGGTGCACAAAACTTATCTATCATTATCTATCATATATAGATGGTCATGGATTACAAAAAAGGATAGATGGGAAAGCCAGCAGTAATAAGAAGGGGAATGATAACAGTAAACTTTGTAATTACTGACAAGACAACATGAATAAAAATGCATTCCATTCCATTCCATTCCATTCCATTCCATAAGAAAGGAAGGAAGAAAACAAGGAAGGAAAGGCAGGAAAGAAGGAAGGAAAGGAGGAAGAAAAGAAATAGTGGAACAAACAAAACAACAACCAACACAACAAACAAACCAAACAAACAAACCAAACAAACAAACCAAACAAACCAACCACAACCAAACCAACCAACCAACCAACCAACCAACCAACCAACCAACCAACCAACCAACCAACCAACCAACCAACCAACCAACCAACCAACCAACCAACCAACCAACCAACCAACCAACCAACCAACCAACCAACCAACCAACCAACCAACCAACCAACCAACCAACCAACCAACAACAAACCAACCAACCAACCAAACAAACAAACAAACAACAACAAACAAACAAACAAACAAACAAACAAACAAACAAACAAACAAACAAACAAACAAACAAACAAACAAACAAACAAACAAACAAACAAACAAACAAACAAACAAACAAACAAACAAACAAACAAACAAACAAACAAACAAACAAACAAACAAACAAACAAACAAACAAACAAACAAACAAACAAACAAACAAACAAACAAACAAACAAACAAACAAACAAACAAACAAACAAACAAACAAACAAACAAACAAACAAACAAACAAACAAACAAACAAACAAACAAACAAACAAACAAACAAACAAACAAACAAACAAACAAACAAACAAACAAACAAACAAACAAACAAACAAACAAAAACAAACGCGTTCGAACGCAGGAACGGAGACAACCAAAAAGACAGTAGAATGGAAGAACTAATGCAAGCCTATGCAATTAAAACGCTTACTTTTAAATTACAAACAATGACAACAATAGTATATACAAACTGTCCAAAGGACCAGTTACCAAATGCCTTGAAAAAAGAAAAGACAAAGAAATAAAGATAAGAAAGTGAAAAGAAATGAAAAAAATCTTTGAAAAATAGATATACCTTTTCACCGAGGATTCCTTGATCAAAAAATAAGAGTGACCCAAAATATATTACCAAACCATGCCATACCGCTATTAAAAAAGAAATTATGAGCGTTACGATATAATAATTAATTTAATAATTTAGTTTAATAAGTAAGGGTTAATCAATGGTCACAAGTGTGATAAAGGATTTATCATAGCGAGTGAAGCTTAATGGCCACGGAGGGCCGCATGACTCTTCTGCAATGAAATCATTTTTAAAGTTAATTTATCGAGAAAGAAACTTCAAGTGACTGAGTTAGAAGTCAAAGTACTCATGAGTATGCCATAAACAGCGTGATAAGGGGTTATTATACTCTCTTTTCAACTCAAAAGAATATGATAACCATTTATCACACTGTGTGCATATTAGAATAATTAAAAGTGGGTATGTCTTGAGATAATAGTTTATGTAATAGATACAGCATGAGCAGTCGAGCTGTATCTGATTTACAAAGCAAGCTGCAAGCGAGCCGTAGTAAATCAGATACAGCTCGGCTGCTCATGCTGTATCTTTCTTAAAATACAAATGCATCTAAGTAATCAATGCTACGGTATTGATTTCTTTTGTGTTTTCGTCATGAATTTTTAATGAGTATTTTAAATGCAGTTCGTATATATGTTGTTTACCGGCTGGGAGGTCCTTATTGCAAATTTTTTAAATAATTATGAAAATCGATCAACAGTAAATTGATATCTTAATTGTAAAAAAATATCACTTTCCGACCGTGGTCAGATATCGTAAAAAGGATTCCGCCCGCTCACGATTGATAAAAAAATAAATACCTGATAACATCCAAAAACAAAATTCAAGCCAAGACAGTCGACTGTTGTAAGTAATGTCCCTAAAGAAAAAATGATAAAATAAATAGACATGGAATTAAAAATCTACAGTAAATAAAGATTAAAATAATAGTAATTTCGTCAAAACACATTATATAATTATTATAACATTATTATATTACTATACTAATAAATCCAAAAAAAAGGTTTTCACTAAAAACTTAATACCTAAAAAAATCATTAATAATTCATAATCCGTGTTTGTATATGTGATAAAGAATTCTTTTGATTTACATAAACTTTATCTTTCATTTTCTCGGTTTAGACAACGTTGTTTTTCCAAAATTACTACGCCAATGAACTTATCAAATGGTCGTTTTTGAAGCTGTTCAAAACATTTGTAGTACGTGCTTTATTAGATCTAAAACACGAGGCGATAGCCGAGACAAAACATGCACTGCTGCTCATGTTTTAACTATTATATAGATCGTTTTCATCTGACGTCACGGCGGCCATATTGGTGCACCAAAACAATGAAATGGCGGCCATATTGGTGTACGGTATGGGAATTAGATCTTTCTTATTCAAATATATTGTTTCACCACCCCAATGGGGCCACCGATCACGTGAGTGAAAACGATCTACACTACAAGATTGTTTTAAAAAAATGTTGTAAGAAACACGATTGTTTAAGCCTAGTTCTCATATGTCGCCGACCGTCGCCGATCCATGGCTCAGATGCATGTTAAGTAATAAAGAACAATGCAGAAAAGCACTGCTTTCTGCATTGTTCTTTATTACTTTTCTTTTTTACCGTTTTAACATGCATCTAAATCACAAATCGCCGACGATCGGCGACATATGAAAATCAGGCTTTAGTTTACCTGTATAGAACTGGCTGTGTTTTGAGTGTGTCGCATTTTAAATGCTGTTCAAATATTCCATAAATAAGGATTGGTAATGATGTCCAACAAATGTTAAACGTCGTCAGAAATATACTATGATATAAAGTCTAAAGATAAAACGTAGCAATGTTATATAACGTATAATAAATTCACAAGTACATAAGTCCCTACTTCTTGCTTAGCTTTCCACCAACCTCGTTCCCAGGCCCTTTTTGAAATTGGGAGGGTGGGAAAAGGCTTTGGCATCGGCTGGTCACACCACCCAGAAATCATAGTCCCTAGAATTATATTGTCTGGAGACGCGGCGAACATCAAAGCGGTTAACAATGAGCTACAATTTAGGTTGAGGGTGGCAAATAAGGTGCACAATCTTTTGTTTTACGTTCATTAATATTTATAAAGCAACGCTGCTATTGGTTGATTGCTTCATTATACCAAAAATACAATGTGATCAGCAAGCGTTAAGGTGAAATAAGGTGCACAAACGTGAACAAAAACCTAGAACAAAAACTTTGGCCGCGTTTCCAGACAATTTATTTCTAGGGACTATTGTAAAAATAGACGAAATCAAATCAAATCAAAATCAAATCAAATTTATTTTGCATAAAGTATACAAATTACAATTATAAAAAGGAAAAAGATACAAGCATAATATCGTGAATTAAAATAAAGAGAAAATAAACTATAGAGAAAATTATGACGTGCTGGGACGGCCAAAGTAGTTAATGCTTTCGAGTTGGCCTCCCATAACCGAAACTCCCATAATCGGAGTTTCGACTGTGCATACAATCTGGGGCGGGATAAAACATTAATTCATTTATAACATGAGGCTGAAGCAGCCGTAGCAAACATAACATTTCTTAGTGTCTAAAAATAATGAACTCAAAACATGAAAAAACAGTCCTATGTTATGCTTTAATAGACACGATGTAATTTGCATAGGGGCCCAAATTGAATAGGAAACTAATTTGCATGCGGGCCTATAAATGAAACTACGATTTGGTGTATACTGGGTGTAATCATAGTCCCTAGAATTATATTGTCTGGAGACGCGGCGAACATCAAAGCGGTTAACAATAAGCTACAATTTAGGTTGAGGGTGGCAAATAAGGTGCACAATCTTTTGTTTTACGTTCATTAATATTTATAAAGCAACGATGCTATTGGTTGGTTGCTTCATTATACCAAAAATACAATGTGTTCAGCAAGCGTTAAGGTGAAATAAGGTGCACAAACGTGAACAAAAACCTAGAACAAAGACTTTGGTCGCGTTTCCAGACAATTTATTTCTAGAGACTATGGTGTAATAAATTAGAAATTCAATTTAGTATGTCGAGTAGTGGCGGTCCCGTGGGAGAAGTCCATTGTAATGGGCGGTCTCATTTGTCCCGTTGGCTGTTCCGTTGAAGCTATTTGATTATAACTGGCACAAAACTATACACCAATTCCATAATAGCGACTAATCTGAATATTCTTTTGTGTGCATCTTAATAAGCCTTTCTGGCCTCGTTTGTGTGTCTGCAATTCCAAAGAATCTTTGCTTCATAACGAGGCCAGAAAGGCTTATTTAGATCACTGATCTCAAATAATAGACTCATTATACTGGATAGAGCATCTATTGTTTCGCGTGTGGCAAAAATTGAAGTCGGAAGTGAGGCTAAAAATCTCGCGGCGGCCATGTCCGGTGGGGCCCACAATATTGCTGAATCATAGTTTTCGCCTCTGGTTTTCGCTTTAAATGATCGGATTTTTAACGAAAACCAGCTAAATTTTCGTGACATATATCTCTCGCTATGGGAGAACTTAAAAGTGGCTGTATGAAAACCAAGTGGGTCCCACCTGAAATGGCCGCTGCTAATTTATTCCGACTTCACAGCGAGCACCGGATGCTCTATCCAGTATACTGAGTCTATTATTTGAGATCAGTGATTTAGATGGACATAAAATAATATTTAAAGTGAAGACCTTTATGAAAGTGGTCTATATTGAGCTAATTGAGCTTTGCACCTGTTGACTAGCTCGTGAGTCAATATAATACATGTAGGTCGAAAGCTAAGCATTAAATAATAAACGTGGTGTTACCACAAATTTTCGTTTCTATTCGTCACCATGCAAACATTTAAAGAATTAATCCTGTACTTCATTAGTGAGATTAATTTTAAATACAACGTATTATTTTCAGTGAAATAGATTTACACACATGTTATTTCAGCCAAGGAGAATATATGTTAATAATCAATTGCATGCGAGAATAGTCTCAAATTCCAGAAAATTCATGTACGTATATATTCAGGGCCATAAAATATTTTATTACATGGCAAAAGTTACTTCCGTTGAAATCGTGTGTTCTCATTGGCTGAACCGCGTCACGTGCCGGTCAGCCATTTTGAGAAAATTTTGTGAATCAGTAACCTAAGGACTGAGGCCCCAGCCGCCCCGTTTACTATGTAAGGTATGTTCTGTAAAGCTTTGTATGGTGATTGAATTAAAATATTAAAATGTTCTATTTGTGGGTTAACACCTCTGTTAATACAAAAGAATTTCGATGAGTCTGATGGCTCTTATTGAAAAGAAAAAGGCTTACTCTGACTATTATAAACTTAACAACTCACATATATACAGTTGCTGAGACTTTCTGACTATTAACTTCTAATTAACCGAGAGTGCGGTCATTGCGGAGAAATATGAGACAGAGGACTTGACAGTACTTTAACTCCGACAGACTTCTCCTTCAGAGAAGGTCTGAGTTAATGTTCTCTTCTGTATCAATAGTTCTCTCAAAATTGTTTCTTCGTATTCGTTTGCATATTTACTGGATAAAACAGAGCAAAGGCTAACATTTCATAATCAGAGTTCATTATTGAAAGACTTTATTCTGCACTAATGACAGACTTGAGTCTGCATAAAATTTTGCATCAACATTGATAAGTCCTTATTCCAATACAAATATACGAGTATCCGTGCAATAGGGCAACGCAATATGAAATTATCCAAAAAGTGAAATAAAAGTAGTGTGCTGTGTAGGCAGTGTTGCAACAACAATCGAAGTATAGTAAGGTTTGATATACTGCCGAAACAGAGAATGTAGAAGTCTAACGTTTCGAGAGAATGTCCTTCTCTCTGACGAAGGGCCTTCGCTCGTTAGACTCCTACGTTCTCTGTTTCGGCAGTATATCAAACCTTACTATATTTCGATTATAATGTGAAATTGGCGACCTGCAGACATTTCTTCGCTGGTAGCTATACCTGGCGTTTGGGAAATTAAAAACAACTTATTTGAACCCGCTGCTTTGTTTTACTACCATCTATCACCATTGTTCTTTTACCACCATTAACTACTCTAAACTAGACCACATTTGCAAGTCTCTTTATCTTCCTCCATATACACTTCCTCCGATACAGGGTAGCATGGGTGGCGTGTTGTTAGCATGCTGCCTCTCACCAAAAGTTAAGCCCGGTTAGCGGGGTTAGGATTTGGATGGGTGATCGCTTGGGAATGACCAGGTTATTTGTCGAGCTTGGAACTAATGTGAGTAGAGCTTTTTCGCTGGGTTCTCCGGTTTTCCTCCCTCCGTAAAATTAACATAGTCATGTTATAGGCAATAAAGTGATTAAATCTTTTATTAAATCTAAAAGTTGTAAATATTTCAAACTCTGATGATGTTTCGACACGAAACGCTATAGCTATTAGAATTATTATTTATCAATAATGTCTTTGTCAACAGTCCCTGGAAATTGATTTTTGTTAAGTAGTTGAAAATAAACAGAAATACAAACCTGTTGTGAATAGGCGTTGTAAAAAGCATAAATATATTGTGGTACGGTAAAAACAACATTCTAAAAGAAAAATACAATATACTACAGTAGTTATACAGAAATACATCTGTCGTATATAATGTTTTAAAAAAGTAGAGTGCTACGTAGGCAGTGTTTTGAACAGAACAAAGTGAGCAGGTGGTAAACTGGCGAGATTTTTAATAATGGAAAACTGACGTTTCGAGCTGAGCCCTTCATTATTCACACTTCACTCTGATGAAAGGTCAGTTTTCCGTTACTAAAAATCTGGGCAGTTTACCACATTTTCACTTTGCCCAATAATGTTTTAAGTAATAGATACAGCATGAGCAGCCGAGCTGTATCTGATTTACAAGGCGATCTGCAAGCGAGCCGTAGTAAATCAGATACAGCTTGGCTGCTCATGCTGTATCTTTCTTAAAATACAAATGCATCTAAGTAATGAAGTTCACCAACTATTTGGGGGATACGGTCTGTTTTAGCCGAGAAAATCGAAGCAAAAGTTTATGTAAATCAGGACGATGCTGTATCCGATTTACAACCACTGCTACGGTATTGATTTCTTTTGTGTCATAAATTATTGAGTATTTTAATATTGTTATGCCTTCTTTTGGAAAGGAACTTGAACATTAAATGCCCTTACGTACACACGTAAAAACGCGCCAGCTGTTACAGACCTGCAAGCAAGTTGTTACAAGGCTGTTCAACAGGCTGTCACCGTGATGCATGTTCGCACTGGCTGTCCCAGTCTGTTAACATGTCTGTAACAGGTTGTTGACAACTTGTAACAAGGCTGATGACTCCAACAGACTGATGACAAGTTGTTCCAACAACCTGTTACCGTTCTGCATTCGACAAATTGTTAACAGGCTGATGGTAACAATGTTGCAGCAGCGTTTTGAATGAACAGCACTGTTACAACTTGTTCCCAACGTTGCTACAAGCCTGTTGCGAACACATCCTGTTGACAAGCTGTGAGATTTTTACGTGTGTAGGCAACCAACCGCGGAAGAATGATTATTAATAATTATTATTAATTAGTAAAGTAATTGTGCAATTGTGACGCGAGTCTTTCTGTGCCTCAAAATTTCCTGAGCTAAAGAGTAATTTTACCTTATAGAAAAAGTATTGCACGACTGTGGCAAGTCTGATGTAATAAAGATGACCATGGACCAGAAGGACTCGACGAAGATACTTGAACCTTGAAATGGCGTAATCACTAGTCCTTACAGCTTGCCTTCCTTCTTTGCCCATCACACCAATACCGACATGAGCTTCTTGAATCATACTGCAATCATTTGCACCATCACCAATGGCTAAAGTTATTGGTTTTTGTTTAGAATGTTTCATCATATGCACAACCTAATAGTGGCAGAAAAAAAATACAACACAATATTTTTAAACTGCATGTTTTAAGTAATAGATAGCGGAAGAAATATGAGCGGCCGAACCACAGGGAGCCCAACTACGACGCTTGGTTTGTGTTTTTCTTGGGGTAATATGTTTTGGTTTTTTATTATAAAAGTTGAGTAGTCTTAACAAAAGATGAGTTTTGCTGTTCTAATACTAGCGATCGAGCGGCGAAGCCGCGAGCGCGGTGAGTGTTCGGTTCGCCGCCCGCCGCTGGCCGCTGGACTGCGTGTTCGGCTCGGGACTTCGCCGCTCGATCGCTAGTATTAGAACAGCAAAACTCATCTTTTGTTAAGACTAATCAACTTTTATAATAAAAAAACCAAAACATATTACCCCAAGAAAAACACAAACCAAGCGTCGTAGTTGGGCTCCCTGTGGCCGAACTGCATGAGATTTACAACGGCGAGCCGAAAATTTGAGCCAATGGGTCCTAATTAGTATGCTGTAAATTTGATACAGCATTGATGTTTTATTAATCATGCTGTATCCAATTTACAATACCAACCTCATTTCCAGGGCCTCTCTGAAATTGGGAGGGGCCGGAGGGCGGGAAAAGGCCTGGTATCAGCTGGTCACAGCACACTGAAATACTGGGTGTACTAAATTAGCAATTTAGTTTAGTATGAAAAATCGTTGAGTAATGGCAGTCCCGTGGGAGAAGTTCATTGTAATGGGGTCTCATTAGTCCCGTTGCATGGCGGTCCCGTTGAGGCTATTTGATCATAACGGGCACAAAATTATGCATAAATATGTTTCATGAAAAATGTTTAAGAAAAGCAATCAACCAATGAAAATGTAGAGTCTACCAGCCGATGCCAGGGCCTTTTCCCGCCCTCCCAATTTCAAAAAGGCCCTGGGAACGAGGTTGTTACAGCACCTGTTTAAACATTAATTTCTTTTGAATTTCCTCCATGCATTATTAATGATAGTTTAAAGAATAATAAACATTAGTGCCTAGCAGAAAACCACGACGTTAGCCACGTTTACATAAAGATATAAATTAAAACATATATTATATCTAATTTTAAAGTTTCGTTGATTAAATTAGCTAATAGTTTTACAAGATATAAAATAATATTTTAAAGAACATAAAATATTTTTTCAGGATATAAAATCTTAATTGTATAAGGGATAACAACTTGTAAAGACATAAAGTGGCACGGTGCCCTTGGTAAAGCGAGACCTCTCGTAAGTTACCATTACTAAAAAGTGTAGACTAAGAAGTGTAGTGTTCTCATAAGATTATTCTCATTGGTTATTTTCATTTTGGTAACAATTTACTGTTTACTTCGTAATATATAAATCCCGAGGACGCGCAGCGTCCGAGGGCTTTATATCGCATAAATCCCGACGTTCGAGGGATTTATCTGACTTAATATATTATTGAGGAGGTTTTCCAACAAAGTTTTGTCTTTTTTTCTAGCTTGGACAAAGATTTTCCTAGTTTTTTTCTTCACTTCTTATCTAATTATTATTCAAGGGGGCTTTATGCGATATAAAGCCCTCGGAAGAACAAAGAAAACCGACTCAATAATAAATTAAATGGCTATAAACCCAAGTACGTCACGAAAGCCTGTCTTCAACACAAACCCTAATACTAACCCAAAAGTTTAAACATACACTACAAAAACTTACCTGAGCTTTCTGTAATGGCGACATTCTGCAGCAAAGAACTGCAACACAACACGTACACACGGAAATAAACAAACCTAAGAAAAAAAAATCATTCAAATTGAAACTGCGAACAATAAACAATCATTGCACAACTGAAATCATATATTGAAAGACGCCACTCCACTCAACATACATGATCAATTTATATGCTCAAGTCGTGTGTATTTATTTGATCATACTTCGCGTTATTTATTTATTTATTTAGTTATTTAGTTATTTATTTATTTATTTATTTATTTATTTATTTATTTATTTATTTACTAACTTTGCCATATTTTTACATAACAAAAATAAATTTAAAAAAAATAAATACACAAAAAAAATATAAAGGAACACGACGTCAGCGTATCCGCAACAGCAGCGCCAATTGCTGCGGGCCCAACAATAAAACAAAAACGAACAAATATTAATTACAGATTAAAAACAAGAGGCTACGGACGGAGTTACATTTTATACAGATAGTTTTCCAGGTTCTAGGGTCATCTGGATCATAGGCGGATTGTAAAGCATCAAAATAATATAGTCAAGTAATATAGTCAATAGTTTTAAAACAATAAGGATTGGTAATGTTAAAGATATCATAATCGTTAACGAGAGTGTTCCATATTCTCACAGATCTGTTAAAGAACGAGTTCTGAAAAGTAGTAGTTTTGCAATGACGAACAGAATATTGAAGATTGTTGAAGTTGGATCTGGTTCTATTTGACTGCCGTAGGGTAGGAATTACATCAGGATTAATATCTGTATGACCATTCACAATTTTGAAGAAAAGAAACATGTCTAGATATTCGTGCCAGTAGCTAATTGGTAAGAGGTTGGTTTTGATTAGTCTTTCCTGGTATGAACTGATGTTGAGAAGGGAAGGTTGAAATTATTGCGGACATTGGTGTCCAGCGCAGAGGGGTGTAACTTTATTGCCTCTTTACATTACTGACCAACACAATTTTACGATCAATTTATCGACCAATTTCTCATCAAGTCACCGATAATTTACGTTTCTCCTACAGAAGCTCTGTTTTTGCACCTCCCAGACAACTCCAGACCTCTACGCGCTATACGCTCCTGCTCAAGCGTGTTCGATATAAGGAGGGTTCGTCGTGATAGGCCAGTTGCACGATGACGCGCGATGGCGTTAGAGGAAACTGCCAAAGCATTCTGGTAGTTGTACTCACCCCACGTCATCGTACGTCATCGTGCAAATGGCCTATTCGAGTGCTTTGTAAATGACCAGGATTTAAGAAACTAACAACATGCCGCAATACTAACATCAGAAACATATATAGATATACTGTCAATTAGCTACCTCTATCCCCTTCAAAAGCATGGCGTAAACTATAGCCATCAATAACCAAAGCAAATTTCTTATCTTGATAACCCACTGCTTCGGTCAACCTAATAATAATAATAAAAATATAGGTGCAAATTATATATACTGCAGTATTCCAATATTTTATGCTGTCGCATAACACTGCATTCCCACGACGTGCTTCAGTACAACCACGTTCATAACATATATTTGAGGCCTATATGATCAGTACATAATGTTTTTAGCCTGAAGCTGGTAAAGTTTCGTTTATTTTTGCTGTAAATAAACTAGCACAATGCGACTTGTGGCATTCCCATCTGAATTCTTGTGGCTCAATGGTTAGAATGGTTAGAGCGTCTGCATGGCTATAATCAGTGACAAAACCCTTCGGACATTTCTCCCAATTAAAGGATATATTCCCCCCCCCCCCCCCGCCCTTTTCAATGTTGAATGGCCAAAGTATCGCCGTCTACATTACACATGCCTTCCTAACTACATGATCTTGTTGTACACCAACATTGAAAATGGGGGAGGGGGTCAACGGATTATGTTTATGTAATTTTCTATAAACTAAATTATTATTTAATGTGTCCGAAGAGGTTTTGTCACTAATTGTAGCATTAGGAAGGTTGTGGGCTCGACTCCCATCTGGAGCTCAAAGTTTTCGGACAACTTACGACAACTTGTAAACAAACAAAACTTAATATACGTGGTCTGTCCGCATGCACGTTTCAATATGTCCAATATATATATAAGGTCCATCTATGCAAGATTTCATTGCTACACAAGTAAACTTCTAACCTCTCTCTGAAGCTACGCAGTGCTTGTTCTACGTCATAAACACTTTCCTTTCTGACAATTTCTAAGACTTCCATGCCCATCTAAAAAAGTAAAAGATAAACAAATTAAAAGTATATAGCATATATACGTTTTGTTAAAAATAGTGAAAATACTTTTAAATTCGTCGGTGCCTTCCTTTGCGTTTCTTAACGCCAGAAAACCTATGAGAAGTGCTTCATTATCAAGTACTGTAACTCGTAGGGGCAGTAAGATCCCAAAATTCTCTATCCCAATTTTGATTGTATTTAGATACCTTAAGACGTCATGACGTTGGGTGACAACAAACCAGAATGTTTTGCCAAGAAAACACTGTGATAAGTTGTACGTATAGTCGTATACATATACATATACATGTAGTGCATGTGGTAGGTTTGTAAGCTTGGTGTAATGTAACAGACGCGGTTTGTTGGACGTCTGAGCCTCAGTAGGACCGGGTTGCAGGTTCGAACCCTGTCTGGGGCTCAAAAATCTTTTCTGAGTAATTGAGGTTGACGAACGTCCACCGAACCGTCTGAAGAAAACACTGTAAATATATTCATTTGCCAGTATTCTATGGATCATTACCTGGATATGTCCACACGAATGACTAATGTTCACAGCAGTTTCATGTTTATCTCCAGTTAATACCCAAACCTAAATTTCAGTGAACACAGATACACTTTCAATTAATAAAATACTTAAAATGCGTATCTATATGGTTGAATTTGTTACACATTCTTTTATAAAATACGGTGCCCTCTACGCACGCTCTGATTGGTGGGGCTCCGTGCATTTATAAGAGAACAGAGATCATGAATGACGTAAAATGGCGTGGAGTGGCGTAGAATGGCGTCAGCTGGCCGGAAAAGCCCGCCAAATTCTAAAACTACCTCACTTTTAGTTTGATTTTTCTTCTTCTTATTTTATAAAACAAATAAAACATACCGCTCCTGTGCATATGTACTCTTATAAAGGTACATTTGACGTGATATGAACACGAAAGAAGTATAAAGGCACTCGGCTATCGCCTCGTCCCTACTCAACTTCTTTCGTGTTCAAATGACGTCAAACGTGCCTTTATAAGAGTACATATGCACGGGTTTTATTTGTTGAATATACTTTCTATTCATTTTGAATGAATGAGAAGTTATCCGAGAAGGTGTAGGAAAACGTAAAAACACCAATAACCAAAGAGTTACTTTAATTGAAATAAAAAAAAACCCTACAAAAATCACACGATTTAGAAATGATCAATTTTTCAAAAATAAAAAATACCTTGATACCAGCTTCTCGAAGTGAGACGATTGTCTCTTTTACTTCATCTTGAAGTCTGCAGAGTAATATCAGTAAGCAAGTGAAAATTAAAGAAACAACAGCAAACAGGTATATCCTACATTTTCAGTGAAATAACAAATGTATGCATAAGAATATATAGTAAAATAACACATGTTTAGTACACGTTTGTCAAAAAAGAATATCAGAAGAGAATTCTTGTTAAAATATGATAACCCACAGCTTTAAAGGACATTAGCAATGAAAAAATAATTTGTCTCATTTGAAAGAACTCGTCAAATGGTATAAGAAGACCTTTTACAATTTTTCTGTATTTGTTTTGGTTTTGGAAATATTTCGACCAAAGACAGCATGCTGTCCGCCATCTTGTTGTAACATTGGGTCTAATTAACAAGGAAATTGGTGACGTCACAACCAGGGTAAACCTGATGAAACTACTCCGTGGGTGAGCAGATTTCCACGGAAGGCTTTTTAAATTTGTGGGTCAATTTAAAATGGAAATAGCGCAACAAAAAATCGAGTTTCTAGCTCATAATGTCATAAGGTTGGCAAGACAAAAATTTCACTTTACCCTGGTTATGTCGTCACATGCATAATTTTGCACATCGAAAATAATTCCAAGATGGCGGACAGCACGCTGTCTTTAGTCAAAATATTTCCAAAACCAAAACAGATACGGAAAAATTCTTCTTATACCATTTAGCGAGTTCTTTCAAATGAGATAAACTTAATTTGTATTGCCAATAGAGCGTTTTCACTCACGTGATCAGTGGCCATTGGGGTGGTGAAACAATACGAAATATATGAATAAGAAAGAGCTAATTCCCATACCGTACACCAATATGGCCGCCATTTCATTGTTTTGGTACACCAATATGGCCGCCGTGACGTAAGATGAAAACGCTCTATACCCTTTAAGTAAAGGCATAATGAACGCATAATAATTATAATAGAATCTTTAATGCTAACATTTCCAGAGTGACTTATTTACTACGATAAATCGGCATAACTATAAGCCGTTACAAAAATAGAGAATAATGTGTGACTAAAGAGTGATAGCTCATCACTCTAGTTATTTAACAGTTTAGTTATTTAGGCCAATTTATCATTGTAAACAATCAACTTTGTATAAAAAAATTTACACCAAAAAGTTCGGAAATCAATTTTATCTACTTTATTTAAAAAAACAACAAGTAATTCGGAAGGTTACCTGTCTTCAATTCCAGTCGCACCCAATAATGTAAGTTTCGACTCCACTTCATCGTAAACCCTTGCAAGCTATTAAGAAGACAGACTTATTAGAGAGAAAAAATATAGACATTGAACAATTGTTGGATAAACTTGGGTATGATGGCAAGCAACAACGGCAAGCTTTGTGTTATATCTGCCACGGATTTCCATGCAAGAGAGTAAGTCACTATAAATGGCAACAAAGCCCAGTAACGTCACACTAACACACTAATGTTTTTTCGTCCGAATGGTCAATAAGTTCCTCGCAACAACTTCAGTTTATGTCACATGAACTACTGTACGTTTTTGAAGCTCAAGCTTAAGAACTGTGAAGTTCAACACTGTACATTAACGAAGAATGATTAGAAATGAAAGAGTTTTCTAATTTGTTGCCAGAGAGTTTTTGACGCAAAACAAATAATAAATTATGAAGAATTTAAGTTAATGAAATTATGTATAAGTAGATATATAGAATTGTAAAAGATGAAACATACTCCGAAAAGCATCATTTCGAAACTCAAAATGAGAGTTAAAACAAGGCGAAATAAGATCACGGTAATACAGGGCATGAAATAACGTCAAAAAATTGCCTGGACAAAATGTCCGCACAAAATCAAATTTGATATGTCGGCGGGGCTTTAATTATAACCATAGTCCCCATAAATTAATTGTCTGGAAACGCGGCCAAAGTTTTTGTTCTAGGTTTTTGTTAACGTTTGTGCACCTTATTTCACCTTAACGCTTGCTGAACACATTGTATTTTTGGTATAATGAAGCAATCAACCAATAGCAGCGTTGCTTTATAAATATTAATGAACATAAAACAAAAGATTGTGCACCTTATTTTGCCACCCTCGACCTAAATTGTAGCTCATTGTTAACCGCTTTGATGTTCGCCACGTCTCCAGACAATATAATTCTAGGGACTATGTTATAACGGACTGCTGTAATGAAAGACCTGTCATAACGACAGAAAACCAATGATGATGATGAATGACAATATACACCTGTTCTTCTCTTTCACTGATAGCTTCATTGGCTTCTTTTAACTGTTAGAAATAAACGAAATCAACATCATACATATCAAAATATTAAAATATCATATAGCGATCTAGATCAAATGGTGTAAATCAGGTTAATTTAGGAATAACGCGGAGAATAGACTACAGTCGTTTAAAATTTAACCGGACATGATAAAGTTTTAGTGAGCCGATGTCAACAGGAAAGGGGGGTAGGTCTTGAGTTTAATTCTTTGCTTTACTGCCCAACCGGATTCATATATATATATATATATATATATATATATATATATATAAAATAACAGGTATGCTACGCACGCTCTGATTGGACAAGAGCCATTTTCACTCAGAGTACAGAGACACGTTTGACGTCAT